>OY744516.1:186432713-186435213 GCA_963556195.1 Sepiola atlantica | reverse complement strand
GGTAGTATGACGGATGAGGGTTGAATATATATACATCTTCGGCGCGTCTATACGACACCCTCCTTCTCAAAAATATATATAGTTTTTCTGATTATTATGGATTTAGAAACACATATTCAGATCATGAAAAATAAACTAAGAAAACAAAGAAGACTGGTTCAATTTATACGGCATAATAACGTTGATCCGCCGATTCCCGTTTGATCACCGAAGTGAAGAGACTTTGAGCCTGGTCTGTACATGATGGGATATACATGCTGACTGAGGAGTCCACGTGAATTTGTATTCCCCATAAACCTCTACTTTCAATGGAAAGCGGAATGCTCGAATACCACAGAAAGTGTTATTACCGGTTTTTAATTAATTCAATTTTTTAGCAGGGGTTTACATTTAACTTACAGAGTAAATTGAACCCATCTCTAAGATATAACTAAACAATTGTCTTTTTTATCTGAGAATTTGGTATTCAATCGAAATAGAAATCGAAATCAAAAAATATCAAAATCTAATTCAGTGAGTTACAAAGTCTTTTTCGGGAATTATAACTTACAGGGGACAATTTGAGCCTCTCGGAAGAGTTCACTTCTCGTTAATTATGAAGATGCTTTCTTTCTTGTTTCTTGTTTATATTTATATGCGTATGTACTAGATGCAGTACTCGTGAACACCGAGTTTTTTAATTTTTCACTTTTTAACTCAATTTGAATTAATAAAAGTTATTCATTTTTAGATCAAATATCCTGTTTATTATCCTGGGTAATAAATTGTATCTAGTAAAACATAACAATTACGAATAATAAATCAATGTAAAGTTGGAGTTCTCAATTAAGTTTAACTCGGCTAGGACTACGTTTAAAAGTGTCATAGGATACGTACATTCCAACGGTAGTTAGCAATCTCTTCATGAGTTAATAAAAACAATTATTTACCACACACAAGGCGTATTGTCATTGAAGCGTAAGGCCCTACTGTGATAGGGACCAGGTTTATAGGAGGCAACATGGATTGTGATTAAGCAACAATATGGTTATTAACATTAAGTTTAATGTCTGCATTTTATTACAATCGGGAAATCAGGGAGCAGCAGGGCAATTCCAAAAGCAAACTGTCTGAGAAAAAAGCTATCAGAGTAGAACATCATTTGATAGCTAAGGATTTCTACAATTAAATCTCTTAATTGGCTGAAATAGGGTAGGTGGGGGATATTTCCGTTGAGGGGGTACACGAGTGTCTTTATTTATATTGTACACACCGACAGACATACAGATGGGCACAAGTAAGATCCCCTCGACATAGTTGTACATTGGCTCATACGAGGAATGATGCACCTTCTGCAAGTAATGTTACTTTAAGTAACGGCACTTAGAAGGATACTCCACCAGACCAGATGAATTGTTCTCCCTGTATCAGGTAAGAACAAGAGACCACAAAAAAAATATACTATAAAATAGTAAACTGGTCAATTTCGGAGAGGAAACTTAACGTTATTAACTGTTTTTACTAACTCAACGTTTAACAGGTAAAGGAGAATTTTAATGGAATATTCGAATATAGATTTCTGACACTTCAACTGAAGTAAAAAGAAACAAAGATTGACTATTCGTTTTATTGATATAGATGGATGGTATCCACTGGGCCAATCCAACATCCCTATGATAGCCAGGATGATTAAAATATTCTTTTTATTAAGGACGAGTCCACTGACTTTACGGCAATTCGTCGCCATCTTTTCTGAAATATTAATTAGAATACACTTTTAAAAATAAAAATAACACAAAAACGTCAATAAAAAAGAAACCAGTGTAAGATATTGTTTAAGTCCTTCATTTCCAGACAAACGTTATCATATTTTTTAATGAGTTAATACAGTCAAAATTTTACAACGATAAACTCAATAACGAAAGTTACAATAACAATAATAGTTATAATAATAATAATAATAATGATAATAATAATGATAATAATAACATCAACAAAAACAACAGCAACAATAATAATCATCATAATAATATTGTTATCACACGTTTCAAGTCTTACATCAAATTTAAGAAGTTTCAACGAATAAAATAAGCATTGTCATTCTTCTTTTTAAATTACAATATTGAAAGAAAATGCATGTATATTCATTTTATTATCAATACGTTCACCATGGGTCATAATAATAATATCATAAAACGACACACTTGATCACAAGATAAAACATGATATAAGAACATACTAAAAGATGAAAAGCAGACAGCACGTGCGTATTTACAAAAGCATACAATGAAATATTCACAGGAACATAAATCACAATATATCGAATATGTAGGAGTATTTCAGGTTTGTTACTACTAAAAAGTATTGAAAATATATTGCAATCACAGAATGTGCAGATCAGGGCTTTGGTTTCAGACATTTGCCAGTTAATTAGCATTCTTCGCTGTTTCAATATTTTTTGTTTATTTTTTGTTTATTTTTTGTTCATTTCTTTGTTTATTTTTTGTTTATTTTTTGTTTA
>OY744516.1:186425213-186430213 GCA_963556195.1 Sepiola atlantica | reverse complement strand
TAATAAATAAAAAGGTATAATATAACAGTAAATTCTGTAATGTTTAACAATGTTTGCTTGAATGAAAGAATGCTGTCTCAATACACACACAATATATATATATATATATATATATATATATATATATATATATATATATATGCGTGTGTGGGCGGGTGGGTGGGTGGATACTAAATTCGATTCAATGAAACATTCGATAGTTTATAAATATTATTTGATAAAAATACAAGATGTTACACTTATTAAACCTCGTGTATTGCCTTATATATCCGATGTTTCGGCCAATGTCATCTGCATCAGGGTATACTATGTTGAATAACGTGAGGAATATTTGTGAGTACGTGAAATTATCTCATATAAATAGATTTTGTACGTCTGTACATTATATTACCGCCAGTCACAATTGTTTAAACGTAATAAATACTTTGCGGAATTTATTTCATTTTATAATATAATATATCTTTTGAAATTGAAACTATTGCATGAATGATAAATAATAAATTCCCTACAAAGAAAACATTCTATGACGAGATATCAAAAAACTAAACATTGAGATTTTCAGTCTTAGGTTATACACTGAGCTATTTGGATGTTCTTATAAATAGAGCTGAACACATTACCGTAACAATATATATATATTACTTTGGCATGGTTTCATAGATTCATGACTTACGTCATGTTTCAAAACATGAATTTAAACATAGGTGATGATGAATAAATAAATAATTGAAATTATTTTAATTGCCCAAAACAATTTACTTTTCTTAAACTACGTATTGGAGCTAAACACAATTTGATATTAAATATACTAGAATTACTGGGCCCGCAGTGCTCATTAATTCTAGCATATTAAAATAATATTTTAAATGTAAAACTTTTTCGAAAATTAATATTTTTCACTTATTTGTAAATATATTTAAGACTAGTCAACATTCAATTCTTCGGGAAATGTCTCGCTGAGAAAAACTCCGGCAGTGTCACCCAATGAATAAGTTTGAAGAATTTTAGTTTTTTTTAATAAATAAATAAATTGAATGCCCAATCAAGAGGAGATAAGGGCGCTTGTCAAAAATGATATCTTAACCACACTTGGTGGTTCTGAAAGCATATACCATCAAATTAACAGAAATAAAAAGAAGATTGGAAAAGAAAATCTGAGAAGAACAAGAAAACTATTGAAAACGAAATTATATAGTAAAAATGTCGTAAAAAGAATACGCACGTGGGATGTTATCACTAATAAAATACTCTGGACCAATCATTGCCTTAGGTATACTGACCAGAATACCAATCAAATAATGACCAAGCACAATGCACTATGTCCAAAGGATGATACTGACCAACTCTACGTGAAAAGGGGCGAAGGAGGAAGAGGACTGCTAAATATAAAAGACTGAATGGAAGACATAAAAAGAATCGGCAAAATACGTATCTCAGAACATAGAAAAGCTGATTACCGCTGCAAGATACACTGTGAAAATGAACAATACAGGGAGCAGCGAAACCAGAAAAAAGACCAGAAACTGAAAGTGAACAAAACACTGTTACATTGACGATTCATAAAATTGACAATAGAAGACACTCACGAAAAGGACACTTTAACAGAGAAACCGATTCATTACTGCAGCTGCATAGACTTATATGATTGGAACTAAATACATCCAGAGCAAAAATAGTATAAACCCAGGAAAACAATAAATGTAGACAATGTGGCCGAAAAGACGAAACGGTATATCACATAATAAGGGAATGCAGCAAACTAACCAAAAAGGAATAAAAAAACAGACGTGACTGCGCCAGGAAAGCAGTACACGAGGAATTATGCAAAAAACTGCATTTTGAACACACAGAAAAATGGTACACACACAAACCGGAGACATCTATAGAAAAAAAGAAAATCCCAACATTATTCGGGACATGGAAGTACAAACAGGTAAACTCATCCAATTAAGCAGGCCAGATGTCATAATAGTTAATAAGTAAGAAAAAACTGCCAAATTATAGTTGTTGTCGCCTCAGCAGACAACAGGGTAAAGATCAAGGAAACGGAAAAAAGGAAGTAAATACACGGAACTTGCCAGAGTATGTAAAGAATATGGAGCATAAGGAAATTCAATATGATACCAATAATCTAAGGAGGACTAGAAACAGTCTCGTAAAACCTGGAAAAAAGACGAGGATGAAATTGGAATCAATGAGAACACTGAGACTGTACAACTGGCGGTAATGCTAAAAACAGGTGAAATCTAAAGAAAAATTCTCGAATGCGGAAACCAACCCGCATAAGCAATCGGAGGACACTTGTTTTCACTCCGACTCCAGAGAACACCACCGGTTATTGTCAGTGAGCAATCACTGTTGATGATATGTGTAAGAAATTTCAATGAATAATAATAATAATAATAATAATAATAATAATAATAATAATAACAATAATAAGAAGAAGACTCATGATAATAATAATAATAATGATGAAAATAATCAGACACCAACCCACATGAACTAGGAACGCTAGTAGTTACATAGAAGCTGCGATAGGAATCAAACACTTGCATTCAAAGAAAATTAAATTTCAAAACTCTCATGAACTCCCACAAAAACAGTGATGGCACCAGCCTCTGCTGATATGAAACGAAATAGTCGTGAAGGGTCAAGGAAAATGGAAATGCCGAAGAGGAGGGTACTAACAAGACCTCCACTGGAAGAGTGCGGAATAACTTATTGAAACACAAAATCCATAGAAGACCAATGGTTGTTGCCAGTGAGAAATGAATGGTAAGCGGCTGTTGCGATAACGCAAAATTATTTCGAATCGTTATCCATAGAGGTGGAGAGTACTGTAAGTTTAGGGAGACTTGTTAACACTCTGAATCCAGGGACCACAATCGCTTTTTATCAGTGAGCAATCACTGAGAATGACCTGTGTGAGGACAACTCCTTTTGTGTACTGAATAATAACAATATATATATATATATATATATATATATATATGTATGTATATATATGTATATATGTATGTATATATATATGTATATATATATGTATATATGTATGTATATATATGTATATATATGTATATGTATGTATATATATATATGTATACACATATATATATATATATATATATGTATATGTATGTATATATATGTATATATATGTATATATGTATGTATATATATGTATATATATATGTATATGTATGTATATATATATGTATACATATATATATATATATATGTATATATATGTAAATATATATGTATATATATGTATATATATATGTAAATATATATATGTAAATATATATATATATATATATATATATATATATATATATATATATATATATATATATATATATATATACGGAGTTCAAAAGAATCAGGATTATGTTCTATATGTATAAATAATGAAAAATCATGGTTTCCAAGATATAGTTCATTGAAACTAATACTGATCAACATTATTTACTGTACAAATACAAGTACAATCTGAGTGATAATGCGCTATTTTTTCTGCATAAGAAAATGATAGACACACGGCTTCGAAGAAAGATCTGAACGTCATGAGCGGCAGGGGATCTTTTGATAGCAAACACGGAGAGTCCGGTCGGCATCCTAATATGTTGACTTTTCTTATTTCATGTAACAGAATACAACAGGCCAAATACAGGTTAATAAGTATTATTAGTACAAACAAAAAAAAAAGCACACAGACGTAGATATAGACCACAAATAAAATTAGACTAGTTATGATATGGAATTACTAAAACAATTCCTACATTATCTACACTTATAGAACATAGTCCCGAAGGTATGACTATATATATATATATATATATATATATATATACATTTTAGCTTGAAGATTCCACCGGGGATAACACGCGGGAGCCTCTGTGTAGTTTAATTGTCATAAATATATTTTCATAGCTTACTACCTAGCTCTACTTACGTATCGAGCACTGTTGAAGTAAATACTGAAAATTGATACATTAAAAATTATATCTCCTTATAAAATGTTATGTGGATACATGAAATACTAATATATAAATATATATATAAATAATTTTACAATTTTCTGTATATATGCATATATTATTATAAGGTATCAGGTTAGAAAGAAAGTGATGTCGTTTTTGCCCAACACATTAATTGCATCTGAAACATTCACATCAGGGCATTTTTAATCTTTACAATAATTTCACTCATTTTCTATGACTTCTGTCGAACGACAAACTAGCTCCTTGATACCTTCTTCAAATAATTCTCTGATTTTTGAGAATAAAACAAATTTAGGTCATTATTGAGTTGGTCGTCATTTCCATAAATTTTATTATTTAAGTGATGCTGCAACGACTGGAAAATATAATAGTCAGATGGAGCAATGTCAGGTGAATAAAGCGGATGGGGCAAAACTTCCCAATTGAAACCTATGACTTTTTCCTGAGTGAGTTTTGCATGCTGAAGCACTACGCCCTACCTATTGCATAACGCTAGTCGTTTGTTTTGGATAGAGCAATTCTTTGATCATCTAGCTGCGAACAATATTTTACTACTGTGATTGTTTGATTAGGCTCTAGTAACTCATAATAAATCAGCTCTCTCATGTTCCACCATAAAGAGAGCATAACCTTATTTGGGTGTAGCTCTTGTTTTGGAACAAGCTGTGGACTTTGGTTTCGGTCTAACCATTGTCTTTTGCGTTGGGTATTCTTGTAAAGAACCCATTTTTCATCTCTAGTCACAATTCTTTGCAAAAATGGTTCTCGATGATTCCTGGAAAGCAAATATGTGCAAACACTCAATCTTTGATTTTGTTAGGCGTCGGTCAAATCGTAGGGAAACACAGAGTTCAAGTTTTGAAACTTTTCCTAACTCGTGAAGGCATGACATAATTGTCGTATGGGTTGTATTGAATTGTTGAGCTAATTCTCTGCTGGTTAACTTTGGATTAGCTTCCAAAGCGTCTTTAATGGCGTCTTTATCAATTGACTTTG
>OY744516.1:186412713-186420213 GCA_963556195.1 Sepiola atlantica | reverse complement strand
ATGGTAAGAATGACGTCTCTGACTTTCACAGTAAGACTGTGGACGGCCTCCTTTTAAGACATAGTCCAAAATAACCGACTTTCAAATAAAAAACAAAGAAAAAAAACAAATATAATTTAATAACATCAGTAAGAGACGGTAAATTTACACTTAAAACAAGCACGTCATTTGTTTGATTGGCGTCGTCCACTTTGAAAGAAAAACGTATGTTACTGTTGTTACTGCAAGACCAGACTTGGTGGGCAATCATGTACATATAGTGTCTTGATAAAGGACACTGATCCCCATAACCACAGTCGGTTGGCGTCAAGAAGGGCATAACAATTTTTGCCTCAAATAAAGAAATGACTTCCACAGAAAATCAAATAGGTTAGCTGAGAAGTCAATTTTAAAAAGCTGTCCAACACATGCCAGCATGTAAATGGAGATTAAACAGTATATGATAAAATCATGATAATCAAAATAAAACTTTGGTCTTTTCTTTTCAATTTCAAAGTGTTTTCTTTATTGTATAAAATCATTTAGTAGCAACTTTCTATTTGAAAATAGTGATACTGAAATTACATTTCAATATTGCTTTCGCACGGATATTCGATCCATAAGTAAAACATATAAAAGATACTGCCAAGTCTGCTGCAAAGAATGTGGGCTCCTTCTACTGGACTAGAAAGATTCTCACAACTGCCAGTATCCTACAGATCTACAAAGCTTCCATTCGTCTCTCCCTTCGAGACATAGTCTATAACCTAATAGGTCCCACAATGTCTACAAAGCTTCAATCCTTGTCGGATTGCCGCAATGTTACATACTTTTGGTTAATTTACAAGTACTTCAACGGAATGTGCTTCGACGAACTTACTGCACATTAGACCCCGAACAAAAATACCCCCTACCAACCCATCAAATAATAAACACCTACCCCTTACCTATAGAGATCTTTAGATGCCGGAAAGATTTTTACTCTAATAACTTCTTTTCTCGAACTGTTAATCTTTTGAATATATATATATATATATATATATATATATATATATATATATATATATATATATATATATTAATGCAATAATGAAGGGAAGACGTGTTGAATCTTTCATGATTAAAAGATTTAGGGGATTTAGGGGATTAGAAAAAAAAATTGCCAGTCGACTAGTTTCGCCAACACTTTACAAGGCTGATATCGTGGGATTAAAAAACAAAACAAAAACAAAACTTTTATATTTAAAATGAAATTAGCGTTATTTTATGAAGGGGGAAAAAGTTAGAATTTAAAATAAAATAAGCGTGGTGTCATATAGAATGAAGGTTGTGTCTTAGAGACTAATCACACTCAACCCTAAGAGACACCCCTTCTGTTTGCAGAGGGAGGGCCTCTTGAGGTGTACGTGGATAGTCTCCAAGATTTTCAAATGATAAGATGAGTGAGCACAGCTAAAGATGGAAAATGAATGCACCTATGGAAGGAATCAGTGAGCACTCTTACATTTTGTGATACAGTTCGTTTCGCACGGTATCTTGCAATTATACATGAACGTAGTCGTTAAAGACTAATGCTTCAATTTAAAAACAAATTGCAACATCTTATATATAAGAAATTTGGTTGTTGCAAAAATTCAGAACCGAGTAAAAAGGTCCTAAACTTATCTTCCCAGGACTTGTCTCCTGCTGAACTTTTAGTGCTTTATCCTGGATTGGAATTTTGTATTCCACCATCTGGTACTAGACGTGAAGAAATATTTTCAGAATTCGAAATTTTAAATTCTCAGGCAGAGAGACTTTTACCTATTTCGGACACCAAAATAGGGAACTTTAAGGCTAGGCTGAATGATCTGGCGCACAACTATGCAAGTACACCAGTAGCCCAGTCCGAGTTTAAATGGCAGAAGGAACACTATTCTGTCATTAAAACTCTACGTCAAAACAAGTCTCTTGTAATAACTAGATCGGATAAAGGCTCAGGGGTTGTTGTGTTAAATCATCAAGATTATATTAACAAAATGATGGTTATTTTAGATGATACGTAGAAATTCGTCAAGTTGGGTCCTGTTAGCACCCATGACGCAACAGCTACCTTAGAAGCCAAGTTCCAAAGGAAATTGGTCAAATGCGTAAAAAGTAGTGTGCTCCACTCAGATGTGGCCAAGGAGATTAGACACTCTGGCTCTACCCGTCCACGTTTATACGGATTACCGAAAACGCATAAGGCAGATATCCCAGTAAGACCTATCTTTTCTATGGTCGGGTCATCTCAACAAAAGATTGCAAAACAGATCTTTGGTATTTTACAAACTGTATTAGAGCACTACAGTAAATACTGTTTAAAGGATTCGTTTTATTTTGCAAACTACATTCAGCAATCTAAGGTCACAAATACATTTATGTGCTCTTATGATATCAGTAACCTGTTTACCTGTATCCCTATTTTGGAAACGATTGATATTTGTGCCGATTTTTTATATCGTAGCCACTTATCGCCTCCTTCCATTCCTGAAAGCACGTTCGTTGAGCTGATAAAATTCGCTACTACATCTGTTGAATTTAGTTTCAACGATGTTATGTATAGACAGATCGATGGTGTTTCCATGGGGTCAGTCCTGGGACCAACGTTGGCGAACATTTTTGTGGGTTTCCATGAGAAAGAACTACTATCAGGACCCATGAAACCGTTAGTCTGCTTTAGATATGTAGACGACACATTTTGCCTCTTTAATAATGAAACAGAGGCAAATACATTCTTCTCCTTACTGAATAATATACATCCCGCATTAAAGTATACATATGAAGGTGAGTGCAATTCCTCCCTAGCTTTCCTGGATGTATTGGTAACGAAAACTCCATCCTGTTACCATACATCAATATATCGTAAACCTACGCTTACAGGATTGTATACTCGTTGGGACTCATTCTGCCCGAGCAAGCGAAAGTTGAATCTAATTTGGATCCTAACACACAGAGCACTTATGATCTGTTCAAAATCAAAATTGGATGAAGAAATACAAATAATTATTGATACTCTGTCCAAAAATGGCTACCCTCTGGATGTGATTAGGTCAGTCATCAATAGGAAAGTGGCCAAGTTTTCTGAGGAAAAAAACTAGTACGGTGTCTAAATGGCCAATTTATATTCGTTTGCCTTGGTTAGGTACAGTAAGTGAGAAGTTCGCCAAACAAATCAGCTCAGCGGTGGAAAATTGTTTTATTTCATCTAATGTGCGGGTTGTGTTCTGTACAAAACCTCTGTTACCATCCTCTCGAAAAGAAGTCCTGCCCCCACCATAAAAATAATGTGATTTATCTTTTTAAATGTAATTGCAGTGTCAATTACGTGGGCCGGACGACGTTGAGATTAGAGAACAGAGTGCAGCAACACATCCCCAGTAAAATCAGGAATGGAACCTTCCGGTCACGGGACGTTCTAAGAAATACATACGGTTCTTCGATAACTGACCCCCTGATAAATAACCCGTCGTGCGCAACGAACTTTAGCACATATTCATTTTGTATATTAAGCTGTGATCACTCATCTTATCATTTTAAAATCTTGGAGACTATCCACGTACGCCTCAAGAGGCCCTTCCTCTGCAAACAGAAGGAGTGTCTCTTGGGGTTGAGTGTGATTAGTCTCTAAGACACAACCTTCATTCCATATAACACCACGCTTATTTTATTTTAAATTCTAACTTTTTTCCCTTCATAACATAACGCTAATTTCATTTTAAATATAAAAGGTTTTCTTTTTTTAATCCCACGATATCAGCCTTGTAAAGTGTGGACGAAACTAGTCGACTGGCAATTTCTTTTGTTCTCATCCCCTAAACCCCCTAAATCTTTTAATTATGAAAGATTCAACACGTCTTCCTTTAATTAGTGCATTAATAAAGTTTTGTACCTCCCACAAATAATGAAATATATATATATATATATATATATATATATATATTTGTATACATTTTCATTTATACATATATTACTGACTACATAATGTGTATACGTGTTTCAGCGGCGACTTTAAATCTTACATTTCCCAACGCCATCTTCTTCTCACAAATATTTTCTATGTTTTTCTACGTTTTATATTCGGTATATTCATTTCATATTTTTATATTCTGTATATGTTAATTTCGACCTTTTTATATTTTTCATATTTGCTATACATTTCTAATATTTATATTTGGTTGAATGTAGATGGTTGAACTTTATTTATTTTTTTACATAAAATGATTATTTAATACTTTTATATTTTAAATTAATTTTTTAAAACTTTTTAAATTCCTTAATCTATAAGTTTAATGCTCCATCACTATTTACATGTACATTTACTATTATTTGTCTAAATTCTTAAAACTCTTTATTTAAAAACTATATCTCAATAGTATACAAGTAAAATATCTATGAGAATAACATATATATATAACACCGTGTGTATACGTGTACACAAATTGATGTATATATGTGTATGAGTTAATGCTATATAGAAGAGATGCATATATGTGTATGCACAAGGAATATGAAGAAAAGTGTATATATATGTATGTATGCGTAAACATGACGAAGTGAGTTACAAATGGTTTACGTTACTCGTATTTAATTCCATTACATTTTAAATACATGTTTGATTTTATTTTATTATATTATATTACGCCCTTTATATAATTTAAACTAAATTTCAGGGTTTATTTTCGATGTCTGCCGAGCCTCCTTAAATCGGCTACATCGCCTGCATTGACCATAATTGTCACCGATTATCTGGGAAATTATATATATATATATATATATATATATATATATATATATATATATATATATATATATATATATATATATATATATATATATATATACATATATATATATATATATATATATATATATATATATATATATATGAGTTTTCGGTTTGTTTTATATCATATTCTATTGTTCTGTTTTCTATAGAGTGGTACATTCCTGTTTCCTTGTTTTGTCGAAATAATTAGTCACCTTATGTTAACACGTGCTTGCTTGTATTTCTATTTTAGATTTAGTTTAGTTTTTTTTATCGATTTGCTTATTTATTTATTTATTATGTAGTGTACACCTAAGTTAAACTGTATTCTGTGAAAACAGTTGTCTACGATTTAACGTCTACAGTTGAATAGGTTTTGGGGGTCTTAAAATTTAGGATTTGAAATTTCTCATCTAGACATAATATACAACAGTTGTCTAAGTTTCTAGACGTGCTGGCCTGTCGTATTATATATATATATATATATATATATATATATATATATATATATATATATATATATATATTTATTTATTCTGGTACAGAAAAATTAGTACAACATTCGTACCGTCGGTTTCAAGCACGGAAGGTCTTACCCATCCGGCTCTCTTCAGCTTCTGTTGTCATCTGTTTTGGAAATGTGAGGTCACATGACACTCTTGTTGGGGCGCGTTATTTGCTCAGTGTGTTGTGTGTGTTTGTTTAAATTTGAATTTAGTGTAATAAGACCGTTGAGATTTAAAACACGAGGGAATTCAAGATTAAAGGGAATAAAAAAGGGGGGTAAAAAATAAAAAATAAAAAAATTAAAAAATATATATATGAAAAAATATATATATATAAATAAATATAAAAAACATATATATATAAAAACATTTCAATACTAAGAATAAAAGAATAAAAAAAGAGAAAGAGTATAAAAAGGTATAAAAAAGAATAAAAAAGGAATTAAAAAAATAATAAAAAAATATAGAGAATAAAAATGTAGAGAATAAAAAAGAGTGAGAGAGAAAGAAAGAATAAAAATAGAAAGAATAAAAATATAATAAATAAAAATAAAAATAAATTAAAAATAAATTTAAAGATTAAAAAATAATAATAATAATAAAAAAATAAAATTAAAAATTAAAAATTAAAAATTAAAAATTAAAAATTTAAAGATTAAAAACAAAAATAAAGAAAGGGTTTCTCTGAAATTCCCGTGAGCCAAATTATGAATTTGTATCATTAGCCGTTATATTTTTGACGGTATGCGTTCTAAAAAACCGTTAGTGTGTAAAAATCTTTTCCCAGATTGGAGTGATTTTAATGAAGAAATTCGGATCTAAGGGAGGTAACTCAGTTGGAAATATGAAATATTTGAGTTTGTTAAAATGGGTTTGTAGATTAATCTAGTGGCTGATAAATAAATTAAATATTTTTGCATTTTTGTATTTTGGTGAAAGTCGAAGTTTTTGCTCTTGGAATTTATGTGGATATAGTTTGTTTAAATGGATTTGTAGAGTAATCTAGTGACTGATAAATAAATTAAATATTTTTGTATTTTTGTGAAGGTCGGAGTTTTTGCTCTTGAAGTTTAAGTGGATATAGGTTGATGAGGTATTTGTTCGTTTTTATTGTTTTTATATTAGTAGAGGGGGGGGGGGGTAGTTAGACATTATGTTAATCGGTCAGACCAGTTTATAAGCAATGCTTGTCTCTTGTGGACACACCCCCTGAATATTTCATCGCGGATATTTAAACAGGCTGTATTCGGATCGATGATGGCCTTTGAAATGTGGTATTTTTCAGCGTCACATAGAGGACATCTGTTTATGGCTGGAGAGAAGGATTGTTTTCTCTCAATTATTTTCCATTTGATGGTGAAGGGTGTATTTTCTTCTTTAAGCTGCCATATTCGGGTCGCGAGTGCCGTATTAGCCTTGTTTTTGTATCTGAAGGAGTTTATGTGTGCGTATAGCCTTTGTTTGAAGTTTCCCTTCGTCATCCCAATATATTTTTCTGCATTACTGGTATTCTGGTCTGTGACGGTTGCTTCCCCCCCTCTACTAATATAAACACAATAAAAACGAACAAATACCTCGTCAACCTATATCCACTTAAACTTCAAGAGCAAAAACTCCGACCTTCACAAAAATACAAAAATATTTAATTTATTTATCAGTCACTAGATTACTCTACAAATCCATTTAAACAAACTATATCCACATAAATTCCAAGAGCAAAAACTTCGACTTTCACCAAAATACAAAAATGCAAAAATATTTAATTTATTTATCAGCCACTAGATTAATCTACAAACCCATTTTAACAAACTCAAATATTTCATATTTCCAACTGAGTTACCTCCCTTAGATCCGAATTTCTTCATTAAAATCACTCCAATCTGGGAAAAAGATTTTTACACACTAACGGTTTTTTAGAACGCATACCGTCAAAAATATAACGGCTAATGATACAAATTCATAATTTGGCTCACGGGAATTTCAGAGAAACCCTTTCTTTATTTTTGTTTTTAATCTTTAAATTTTTAATTTTTAATTTTTAATTTTTAATTTTTAATTTTTAATTTTTAATTTTTAATTTTATTTAATTTTTTTATTTTTTTATTTTTTTTTTTATTATTATTATTTTTTAATTTTTTTTATTATTATTATTATTATTTTTTAATCTTTAAATTTATTTTTAATTTATTTTTATTTTTATTTATTATATTTTTATTCTTTCTATTTTTA
>OY744516.1:186352713-186407713 GCA_963556195.1 Sepiola atlantica | reverse complement strand
ATATATATATATATATATATATATATATACATCTATAGTACATCACATTCTCGAATTAATATTTTAAAATGAATATACATGTTGCTAGTGTGTACCTTATCTATCTGTATTTCAATGGAATGTGTTCGATTGAGCTTCAAGTCTGTAAAACACATTCTCAGCAAGAACCTGTTATTTTACCAACACTGCAAATAACTCTATGTTCCTCCTCTGTTTACCTAAAACTAAACATACTTTCCATGGACAGAGTTTCTTTCCAAGAACTTCCCGCCCGTGGAACACATTATCGCGGGAATGCTTCCGTACAGACTACGAAATGGTCGTTTTCAAGTCCAATGTCAACAAATATCTGTCGAGTTGTTCTGTGAATTAATCAAAGTTATTCAATTCTTTCATAGTAGTGTTCCATCATCTAATTGCAAATCTCACAAACTCTTGTCTTTGATTGGCTTTTGACCTCTGAAAATGTTGATTCATTAGTATAAAAAAGATATTGGCGGAAGTTATTGAACCCATTTATAAAAAAATATCGAGGGACAGATAATGAAAGTACATGTAATTTTCCTGTTCACCTATGAATGAAATACAACAAAACACAACGGATCGTAAAAAAGTTACACACTCGAAACTCAAATCCCGCCTAAAAACATCGGAAATTTAAAATCATTTTAAATCTCCGACTTTTTTATTTTTCATTTCCTACTGATTTTTAGATTTCTACTGGGAGCTGCCTTTAATTTCTGTTCTGCCCTCGGTCTGAGGGGGAGAAATCATTTTTGGTTATTTCATATTTTAGTTACGTAAATTTTCTATGTAATAAATTAAAGTCGATTTTCCCGTTTACATTCAGACATTATAGCTCTGTAAACACAAGCGATATATAAAATTCGCTCTTTACTGATTTTGCGACAATTTAATTAGCTGTTGCAAAGATATTCTATATATTCCAAAATTGAACTAATAACAGAATGACCTGATTATTCGTTAACGGCCACATTCATTATTTTCATGATTAGATGTTTTTACTTTCTTTCCTATTTTTCTACTTATACAATTTCTGTAACAACATAAAATTTATTTCCCGGGTGCTGTCGGGTACATTCGGTCACGTACGTTTATGTTTTAATATTTTACATTTGCGTTCATTTACACACTTTTCCTGTTATGTATACTTTCCGATCCGAGGATACAAGAACACGATTAACGAAGAGAAACATAAAAATCGGTCGTTTGAACATTGCGGCTACGTATTTTTTCTTTGCCCTTCTTTTTTCATTTACCATTCTTTTTTCTTATCTTTCACATCAACCAACACGTTTGCATTTTGGTACTATTTCGGTTACACTTAAACCTATCTTTCCCAGTTTACCTAATTTTCTGTTCTCGGAAAATCAAATTCTATTTAAAATCAGAAACCAAAACAAACACTTATAGTTTTACTATCGCGACGAAGATTTTTTCTTATTTCCTTCTTTAAGGGGTAGCATATATTCACAACTATTTAAAAAGTATTATTATAATTCAACAAGATCCACCTGATGTTTTTGAAAGGAAATACACTTGGAATATTAGTCGAAACAATTTCTTGCTTTAACTATCTATTTGTGATCTATTTGCGTTATACATATGCCTACAACAACAGAGTCGCTGTCGTCTGATACAACATTTTTAACAGACAATACTCTACCTAAACCGACCGGTAGCATTAAGTTCCTGTGGCAAAAAAAGAACTGCGAACGAACCGAAAAGAACGACAGAGAGTAGTTTAAACCAGAACTTATAGTTAGTAGTAAGGAAACATCATTTTTTTGCCTAATAAACGCTAATATTTTCTCATAATTCCGCATATTTTCGCAATAAATATGAAAAACATACGTTGCAAAAATAAATAAAACAACTGCGAAAAAAACAACGAAAACCCCGCTGAATGTATTATTATTAATAGTAGTAGTACTTTCTCTACACTATTATAATTAATAGTAATAGTAGTAGTAGTAGTTCTAGTATAAGTAATTTCTAAAACAATTTTTTTTTTCGACTTAAAGTTTTAGAGGGTGTTCACACGTAATACACTAACAAATAAGTTGTATATCTGTTATGGGAAGTAAGAGGGATTTATTTAGCTACAATTGCTCATCTATAATAATAACAAGACTTTTTAGTATCCACCATTAAATATGACACACTTAGGCGTTTTCGAAAATATCTGACTATTTTAAGTACGACACGCCCAAGCAGTTTCCTTTCGTCTGTCACACTTCAGTTTCAAATAACATTTTCATCGTTAAACGCGCAAACTGATAGAACGTACTGTTAATTTTATTCATATCACCTCCTCTTAGTCTCTCTTGACTTTTAGATGTGCAAAATTACCGTTTTCGGTTAAGGAAGTACTTATTGCCATTATATATTAAACACAAAGCCTCCACACGAAACACACACGACCAAAAAACGGTAAAAAAATACTTTTCTGATTGCTGTTTAACATTAATAGATTGAGGTCTGTTTTCTGCTCCGGACAACGATAATCAACAAATTAAATAGTTCAAGTTCGGAGACTGGAATGTCTTAAGTTGATTTGCTTTACCGGGCAATGCCGGAACACGGGTCATATAGTCATCTATAAATGATTTTCACCATACTTGTGTCCGTTTGTATATCTCGACATACGTAATTTTGATAAATACATAGTGTATTATAAGATATATTCCTTTTTATATGAATAAAAAAAAATGAGGCAGGACATAAGCGAGAAAAAAATGACGGTAAACAGACCCTCGGCAAATTTCGTGTAGGAAAAGCTAGAATAGTATAACCTGTACCAATGGCAAGTAAACTACAAATTGAAGTTTGTGTTTAATTACCAAAATAATTTATCAGGCTTTATTTATCTTGTCTCATTAAAGGACTCGTAGCATAAAACACACACGCTTTTGTGAAGCTTACTTATCATACATATATCTTTACGCTACATAGTTATACGCGTAAATCGAGCACTGTTAACGGAAATACGGTAATACATCTGTGTGAATAATATGAACCCATAGTATATATATATATATATATATATATATATATATATATATATATATATATATATATTAAAAAAAGTTTGTTGATATATAAATTAACATTTTATCGTTTTTTAAAGACTTCGTTAAGATGACTGATTTGCAAAACACAACGTACACGTCAATATATATATATATATATATATATATATATATATATATATATATATATATATATGAAACAGTAATATATATATATATTTATATATATATATATATATATATATATATATATATATATATATGAAACAGTAATATATATATATATCTATATGTATATATTTAAAAAGGAACACCGAAAAAAATTTATATTTTAATTAACGCTTTGTCTTTATTGCAAGACTTTCTCAAGCTGACTGATTCGAAGAAAAACATACAAGTCACTATTTTAAAATACGTGGTTCGTGAAGAATCTTCATGGGGTTTTTTTCGAACGAAACATAGACGTTAGGATTCAAAATAAGTGGTGCTTATTGTAGAAAGGATGTTATAATTTTGTAATGGTTGTAAACATGGAAGCGGTAGACAGAATGCCGCGACATAACTCTGTTTTTGGATAAAAATAAAATATTAAAAAAAACTAAGTCAGCGTTTGTGAATTTACTAGCTTGTACATCTTTCGGAATAACAAGACTGAACCGTAAGTGAGACATTTATTTTGTGTGTGCTATGGTGTGTCTGTTGTCCCTTTTGGCTGATTCAGCGTATATCTATCTATCTATCTATCTATCTATCTATCTATCTATCTATCTATCTATCTATCTATCTGTTTTCTCTCTCTCTCTCTCTATATATATATATATATATACATATATATATTTATATATATGTATATATATATAACATAAAATATTATAACATGAAATCACATAATTGTCGATGCAATAATTTATTTCAACCGTGCGGTTTTTTCAAGCATCACTCAGACAATTACATTTTTGAGATTCTCAAAAATGTAATTGTCTGAGTGATGCTTGAAAAAACCGCACGGTTGAAATAAATTATTGCATCGACAATTATGTGATTTCGTGTTATTATATTTTATGTTATTCTTGCTCTGTTTACTACATTGAGCTCTCATACCCAGATTTCCTCCTGGAATTATCCCATTATAACACAAATATGTATATATATATATATATTAATTAATACAAAAGTTTTGGTTTGCCATATGTAGATATGTTTTAGTTTCAGCTGGAAATTAGCTGATCTTCCTCACACCAAGTTCTTAGTATGACAACGGAGACATACACATATTTTCCGTAGAAGGTACTAGAAACATGGTCGCGTGACATGAATTCATTACTTTTAAAAAGAAAACAACATTTTTTTTACTACAATTATGTTTTGAGTTCATTTTAAAAACGTGAAATGTGCTAAAATATATTTAAATTTTTCATCCGAACGTTAGAGTTGAGCGGGTGCAATAAATCGCTACCAATTGACTGATAATCAAATCTAAGCAAATCTGTGAATCATGACACACACACACACCTCATTAGTATGTGTATCTCTTCCCCGCCAGCTGTTACATTACAAACAAATGACGACGTGTCAACTCACTTCTCGGCTCTCCGTAACAATATAGATTCAGACATCAATTTATTTTCAATCATCGTTATACATATATACACTAACTAATGTGTTCGTCATACGATCAGATTCCACAATCAAATAACATATGCTTACATACATAAAATAGTTGTTGACAATCCCACACATGTTTACTAGTCTACGTTTATTAGTGGATAACGTTATTCATTTATGACCTCCTTACTCTGTAGTGTCATGCATTGTGAACGGAAACACACTGAATAATAAACAAATAAGAACCACAGAGTCTAAGTTGTATGCGAGTTCCTATCTACGTGATTTATTGAACACTTTGAAATACAGTTTACTATGTTGCCCGTTTGAAATGAAATAAATAGTGTTTGATTATCTTCTAACGCACAGCTGTTCAAGCTGGCCTCATCGGTTGGAGCTTTTAGATTTAAGTTAAAGGTGACTCGTGCCCGTGGGTTCAAATCGCGCGACCGCCTGAAAATTCCGCAAGGATTAAACGTATACGTATGTAGATTATAATTAAAATATTTATTATCAAATAATTATTACGAGCCTTTGATGAGAAATTATATAAGCCGTCTAATTTAACTCAATGCGAGTTTCTGTCTACGTGATTTATTGAACTATGAAAGGCAATTTATGTTTCCTGCTTATGCGGGTCATATATATAAACCTTTTTTATCTTAAATATTTTTATGAACCGATCCTTATTAAGTTTAGAATATATATTCTCGAAAATACGGTGAGTAACATGAGAACACTATTGTTTTTTAAAACACTTTAGGGGTACTTTCACCCAAACACGCACCTGCTCGCCAAAACTTTTTATCTCTTAAACTAATGAAAGTATAATTATAAAGTTTGGAATATATATTATAGAAAATACTGTAACATGGCATATTTCTTTTTGGTTAATGTTGTAACTTAGCATTTAGGGAGTGTGTCCGCCCAAATTCGCACCCGCCCCAGAGGAACTTTAAAAAAAAGTTACCTACAAAGGATTAAATAGAAAAAAGAATTGCTCTACATCCAATATTAACTATTACTCACAATAAAAAATATTGCGTGCGCTCGAGTGTCAATGTTCCTTACCCAGTCTTTAGTAATTGAACTTATCACTATGAATTGTGGAATATGTATTCTAGACTACAGTAATTTGTAACTTAATCCCAATTGGAATTAAGTTACAAATAACCGTTTGAAGAGCAGTTTCAAATCTCGGGTGTTGTTTCATTTTGGGGGAAGGGGGTTCCGAAGATTTTGCTATAATTCTACCTGTGATTTTTTCACATTTCAGCTTGTCACATTTTACTTGGATTTTGTCCATTTTTCTTCTCCTACTTTTAGAATAATATATTTCCCTATTACTTCTGAATTAACTCTTTGCTTTGATTATCAGCGATGTGGGACGAAAGACCATATATTTTCCATTGGCCTTGCTGTGAAACGTACGTAAGAAAATGTTTTAATTTTGAAAAAAATAAAATAAGAAATGGAAAAATAAAAAAAATAAAAAGGATATAGTTTGTCGAAAAAATTAAGAAGAAATACAGGTATTCGCCGAAATATAAAAATAAAGGAAATTTCTTACGCACGTTTCAAAGCAGTGAATATAAAAATTATAGCTTTGGATTTATTTTTCCTGCGGTCATTGGAATGCAATGATAAAGTATATATGTTCTGAATCTTGTAATACAACTTCACTGAGCTTGCAATTGGAAATATTTCCGAAAATATAAGGAGTACGTGCCTACATATATATCTTTTATAAGAACTTACAAATTATATATATATATATATATATATATATATATATATTGGTGTGTAGCAGTTGCGTAAGCGAAATGGTAGTTCGGCTTTACGATTGTGTAATCATTGCCCCGTTATGACGTGGGTGTATGACGTTTCTTGGTGTAGCGAGATTCATACGCGCTAACACATTGTGCGACACGACGATGCACGATATTAACTTTAGTTCAACTTGACTCAACCTCGAGCAAGCGAGATGTTGAACTCCAAGTTACTACATGAATTCATCCATTGTATCATCTCTTTTTGTACCTGTGTTCCTATAAAAAAATGAGATCAATTTTTGTTCTATTATGTTGTAGAGCCATTATTAATTTCGAAGAAAAAATGGTGACCATTTTCTTGTATAAAATTTCGATTTCAGTAGGATTTGGTCAGACGTACTAACTCTTCATAGTAATTTCGTTATTCTGACTTTCTTCTTTATTATTTAAACTAGCTTAAATTAGCGACACAGCTAAAATTGGTGACCTTTGAACGGGAGATGAAACGCGTAAACTTCTAAAAAAAGAAGATGAGACAGTAATTTCTTATCACGGCGAAACAACAATTTGCCGACGAACGTTATTTTCATCATATTCGACAATGTAAAGACTTAAATATTACCATGAAAAACACAACGTTCCATTCATATCAAGGATTTAAAAGTGCATCGATTCCTATAATTTATCAACAATCAGTAAGTACATTTTAACATAGGTTTCTTATTGCTGACATGTTGTTTTATTACATTTCGTTCAGATTTTTTGTCGATCTTTAGCCGTTAGGTAAAAAATAGAAGTGAATAGCTCTTAAATCGTGTTGATTTAGTTACAAAATACAATTATCAGAGCTATTAATTTAGGATTGAGTTAAGATGAATTGCGATTTTTGAAATTGTAGTAATAACGTATTTTTTGCTTTCCCGCTGGTTTTTAAATAATCACTACATAGCGTCTATCATCGATGATTATAATATGTCTGCTTGCTTCTACCTCATAACCAAGTTAATTGCATTTAAACATATATATTTCTACTTCATCCTTTATTGTGTAGACCTGTATTTTAAGGAGTGTGAATGCGCATTAACGTTCTTACATATATTTTTCAAATATGTATTACGTCTTGAAATTTACTATGAAAACATAGTAACTTCTGATTTTGCCTGCCCGCTTGTTTGTTTACGCACGCCACTTTTAGTCATTTTAATATTTAAGTATTTTTCCAATAGTGCTTCGGCCCATTCCTTCTTTTCTTGTCTCACCACTTGATATTTGCCATCTACTTAAGCTTTGCCGCCTATTGGAAGTAAGATCACTGTATTTTGATAGATTTTCCAGATTTCTTTCCTTACATCATTCCCTAATGAGGATAATTTTTCTTTTTAACATTAATGTCTTTCTGGGTCAAATCCAGTCTGGTGGTTAAACAGTATATTACTCTTTCATTCGACCTGTTTCATTTTTACGACTGCTTATTGGGAAATCACATTCGTTTCATTTCTGTGTTGCAATGAGCACCAACTCAATGATAACATATTCCGGCGATGTGCGTGTATGGTTTGCACAGAAGCACATTTCGCTGCCCACGATATAATGTCAGAATCGACACAGCTAAAATTACTACACGGTGCCTCTCCACTCACATGCACTTCTTACGTGCTGCATATCATTAATAACACGCACTTCTTACTCGCAACATTTCATATCCACATGCATTGCTCTTCACGCGCAACAGTACAGACTGACGTCTACTCATCCACGCATGCAACAGTACAGTGTATAATCACATGCGCTACCGATTCCAACCTCAGTCTTTAGAACGTTCTTCAGTTGCATGGTCCTTAGATTTGAAACTACACATATTTCACGTGGATCTTTATCATTGCTGATATCCCCACTCCTATCCTATGGGCCAATTTCTTGCACCACCTTGCCTTGATGGTGGACATGTGTAAGCGCAGACTGACAGATTCTAGTACTAACCTATCATTATCTTGTAGAAAAGCGTCGGAACAGCTTACTTGTCCCGTATTTTCTCAGCTTCTACTGTTAACCCTTATGATTTGTTGTTGGATTCTTTCTCTGACCCAACGAACTTAAATGTTTAAATAAACAAATCTGCTCATTCTACTATTCATTTTATCGAAACAACCGCGGCTTCCATCTTTTCACGTACTCACCGGATAAGTTAACGGCAAACAAGCATAAATTGAATAACATACTTCAGCGAGGTATAATTGGACCCCGTCTAGTCCTTGGCCATCCCCTTTACACATGTTTCCTAAGTGTTCTGGGACTGTTCCCGATTGTAACTTTATCTCCCTAATTTGAGATGTTGCTTCATCTTTACCCGGTTGTAAAATATTTTCAAAGTTTCATCTTGTCAAGGCTTACCACCAAATACCGGTTAATCCGGCGGATATTATTAAAACCGGTGTAACTACACCTTTCACTGCTTTGGGGTCTTTGACTATGCCATTCAGCTTACGTAACGCAACTAGCACTTTTGTAACTAGACGAGCTAGTCTGCGACAGACTTCGTGTATAACTATATCTCCTTACCGAAAGAACATTTAAAACGTTTCCGTATTCTTTTAAAGCGTTTGCAGCATTATCATGCCAGGAAAAACCCTGTTAAATGTACTTTTGGTGCCAGAATTATTGTTTTCTTGGGTCAAGTAATACACTCAGAAATGTCTTTCATCCTTTCCTGAAAAAGTCAACGCTCTGCTCGATCTAATTCCTCCAACTTCGCTACGTTAATTACAATATGTTCTTATTGAACTGCTACAGACGTTGCATTCTACATTGTGCGAACATACTCACACTTCTGACTGATCTATTGAAAAATAGAAAGAAGAAAGATGAACCCATTTCACTTGATAACTGTCAGTTAAAACCTTTCACAAGGCGAAGAAAAAGCTTGAAGATATATCTTTACTATCACATCCCATACCTGATGCTGAATTTTCTCTTGTCGTAGATGCATCCAGTTCAGCCATTGGCGCAGTCTTACAGTAACATCATCAGCAACAAATTAAACCTTTGTCATATTTTTTCTTGGCGAATGATTCCTACTGTAAGTCATTACAGTACTTTCGAACGTGAACTCTTTGCTATTTACTAAGCTGTTAAACATTTTCGCCACGCGTTGAAAGTTCGACAATTTGCCATTTACACTGATTATCGTCTACTTACGTTCGCGCTACGTACTAAGCCGGACAAATACCCCCCCCCTCGGGAATCTTAACATTTAGACATACATATATCTGGTTCACACAACACTGCTGTAGGTGCTCTCTCTTGTCTATCCAGCAGCGCTATCATTTCACCAGAATATATTAACCGCCATCAAATGCCTCTGGATCAGCCATTCTTAGAGAATATGTATCTGTCATCACTGAAGTTTTTTAATTGCAAATTCCAGTACATACCGATCCCTATAGCGGATGAGAAAGTTTTGTGTGAGACATTTACAAATTCACCTCGGCCCCTAGTTCCATCGAAGGACTGTTTTGTCTTACTTACACAGACTCGCTCACCACGGAGTCTCTGTCTCATTCCAGCCCGGTTTCCCTAGCTCAACACGAGAGCAAAATCACCGCTTGCACCCGTTCCTGTAAAACACTGTAAAGATCGAAGGTACACAGTCATGTACGAACCTTTCTAGGAACATTGTGAACCTCTAAGATTAAAACACATACACATTGATTTGGTTGGATCCTAGCCAGTCTGCCAAGGCTATTCCGACTTACGGAACTGTATTCCTCATTTTTCCCGGTAGCCTTAAGCCATAACACTAAACAACATATCTGCTAAAACTGTAGCGGGTGCCTGTATAGTGGGCTGGATTTTGCGTTATAGAGTCTCGGCAAGAATTACTAAAATACTGGGTATTAAACGTACTACTTTTTATCACTCAGCATGCAACTGAATGATCGAACGCTTTTATCGGCAATGGAAAACCTCATCGCAGCCTCTGATCTACAACATTCTAAAATAATATTGAACTCTATATATAAGAAAAAGCTACTCTGTTGATTTAACTCGGCTAACGCAATGTGTGATCTTTTTTTTCGATTTGGAGTATTTTGATTTGTTTTACTGTTGAAAATACTTATGGTTACATAAACGAAAAAAAAAACAAATTCTTAACATTATTTATAGTGTAGCAAATTATATTTTGCGTCTGTCTATCCGTAGAGACCGTCTAGTTAAAAGAAGCCATCAGAAAATTAAAAGTATTCTGTCACTTTAAAGAGAAGATTGTTAAGGAAGATAAATATAATGTAGAGAATAAAAGAGACACTTTTCTTGTTGGTAAAATTAAAATAGTAAACAAACACTTAACTTGACAGTTCTTCATGGGTTCGTGGTTGACATTTAAAAGAAATTATTGTCTCTTTTATTTTATCTCCGGGTCAGCTGTATAAGCCACATACTCTTCATGAAGAAGAAAAACACTTCTTTGTGGATATAAATATTACTTAAATAATAATTATATTTACTATTTAAAGAGGCGAGCAGTCTTATGGAAATATGCACTTTCGGTCAAGTTCCTTTCTTTAAACTTGAAAATTATTAGATTAAAATACTGTTCCCATCTCTGCAGATAGCTTGCTGGATGTATCGAGAAATACGATGGTTCAAAACAAACAACGATGACTGGGATCCGAGGTTTGAGGTTCTAATTGTCTTGTATATAGTAACACTGATAATTCTTAATGACAACGAACATATTTTGTCTGTAGGTTATTGTTTATTCAATACCTACCCACAATAGGAGTATGTGACACAAGGTCGGAAAGTGGGATTTGAAAAGCCAGCACCCGAGAAGGTGAGAACTCTGGCCATTAAAAATTGCCTGGGCAGCCCCGTCGGCATTCCCCGGTAGGGCCGCCTCAGGCAGTAAGCGATAAACTTACTCCTCCTCAAAGAGAGGAGGCAAAGCCTGGGAGGGTGGACCATCCTAGAACTGCACAGGACATACCCATAGACTGGCGCAAATCAAGCCCCGAAGGCCAAGACAATACTAGTCTATGGGGTGCAGTATCCATCGGAACAGATACTACACTTTTTTTGTCTGTAAGTTAGTATCATATATATATATACATATACATATATATATATATATATATATATATATATATATATATATATATAGATATATGTAGATATATATATATATATATATATATATATATATATATATATATATATGTGTGTGTGTGTGATAAAAAAATGAAAATAATATGCAAATGTAATGGAAAATGAAACAAGGGAAACCTTACAATAAAGACGAAACATTGATGAATACATACTATTTAATTGTTTTTCTTAATGTCATCAGGAATGATAATGAATACAGTATAATCACGTTGACACACCGGTTCTCGTTAGATCATCGAAGTTAAGGGAAGTTGAATCTGGTCAGTATCAGATATGTGACTATTTGTGAATACCAGACGTTATATGTTGGAGGACATTTACACTTTCGTGAAAGAGCTGCAAAACCTAACGTGGTCATCTCCCCTGGCCGGATATACATCCGACTGGAGACTGCTTGTGAATTTAATATTTCGTAGAACTTCCTCCTTAGTATGAAGCCGGTTCAATCCGCATACGGTAAACGCCGCTTCGTTTTTCGTATGATAATAATAATTTATATATGATAAATGTAATTACTGACGTGATCCTAGTATCTGTTATGAATATTTTAGTAATATTTCTAGATAACATAGTGAGTGAAAACATTGGCGTTTATTTTGGCAGTAGTGTACACTAGTATCTAAATATTTACTATAATTAATATTTTTATTTTATATATGAAAAAGATTATTGAAATATCATTTACCCCAATTATTGTGGAAATGTCCGTAAGCAAATTTTACTTATGAAATTATGATAAGATTTATTTCATAACTTATTTAGTGAAAGATAATCCCATAAAAATAGATTAATCTATATATTAATACGCTAAGGTGTACGTACGTGTGTCACGCTTCCGGCAAACGCTCTGCGCATGCGTGCCGCACCTAGATTATTGACAACATTTAATTAGTCTAATTTTTGCCTCATATTTTAATTATTTCTCTTTAGCGCAACGGTAAGCGACGTAGTAATTTTGTCTTTGGCCCGACTGGTTTATAGTTCGATCCCAACCAACAGCTACGATTTTTTTTTCTACATTTCGAGGGGATGGGGAAGAAATAATACATTTTTTTTATTCACCTGGTCAAAAAGTACTTTTTTGTGTTGCTTAAAACTTAAAACTATTTTTTGTTTTTTATTTTGGCGTTTTTAGGGCATGTCTATTATTATTTTTGTTTTTTGAACGGACGTTAAGCAATGTTTTTTTTCAATGATAGTTTGAACTAAGTATTTATTTTTTATTTGCACCATTTCTTAAAGTGTTAAAACACTTATTTATTATTTTTGGATGGTAAGGGATCAGTATTTATTTTTTAAATGTTTTGAGCGGACAATAAGCAATGTTTTTTTTGTTTTTTTTTCTCAGTGAAACACCGAGAGCGTGGTCGAAAGAAAGAGAGAGTGTGTGTTCGTAAGAGAGGGAGGGGGGGGAATAGAGAAAGAGTGAAAACGCAATAAAAACAAATAAATAAATCGCAAAAAGTAAACTTACTAACAAATAGAAGGTACTTTGTTACATTAGGACCCGCGCTAACTTTGACCCCGTCGTTAGGGTTAGGGTCAGTGAGGGGTTAGGGTTAGCTATAAAGTTCAGGGTCATTGGAGGTTAGGGTTAAAGTTAGGGTCAGGGCCAAAGTTAGCCCAGGTCCCAATGTAACAAACTACCAAATAGAGACGTAAAAAATAAGACAATGACAATGATATTGTATAGTTAACATCTGAGAAGTTAAGTTTCTTATTTTGTGTCACGATCTGACACTCCCATTTAATAAGATTTAGTATTTACTTTTTCCCCTGACAACGGGTGAGGGGAGTCGCGACCGATAGTGATTGCTGAAGAGACAGCTTTTACCCCGACAACCGAGTAATATAATAAATATATATACTTCCATCCCGTCACGCAAAATTTTGGTGAGTAAGATATGTGCATATTTCTAGCCACCGGATAATATTATTAACAGTAAATTATACAGATTGATGTAGAAAACACTGTGGAATTCCCTTTTTTTTTTCAGTGAAACACAGAGAGCGCGTACGAAAGAAAGAGAAAGTTTGTGTTCGTAAGAGAGAGATAGAGGGAGAAGATAGAGAAAGAGAGAGAGAGAGAGAGAGAGAGAGAGAGAATAAACGTAATTGAAAAGTGAAAACGCAATAAAAACAAATAAATAAATCGCTAAAAGTAAAAAAAAATTTAACAAAAACGAAAGTGAGGAAAGTCGTGATTCAAAGCAAAATAAAAAAGAAAATCTAATCGAAAAAAAAAGTAACAAGCATAATTTTGTTTAATTTCGGAAGCCTGCCAGTTTTTACGGTATATCGACCCTTTTTAGTAGAGTGTCCATCGTACACGCGTTATTTGAATGCAAATTATTAATTTTTTAAAAAATATTTCACTCTTATCCGAGGGGTTTTATTTACTCCTCCCCAGGAGTTAGGCACAAGGCCAGTTTTATCTTACTCCCACAAGTAAGATGTGACCCAAGATCGGGTCGAGAAAGTGGGGTTTGAAAAGCCAGCGCTCGAGAGGTGAGCACTCTGGCCATTTAAAAATTGCCTGGGCAGCCCCGTCGGCATTCCCCGGTAGGGGCGCCTCAGACAGTAAGCAATAAACTTACTCCTCCCCAAAGAGGGGAGGCAAAGCCTGGGAGGGTGGACCTCCTAGAACTGCACAGGACAGGCGTGCAGTATCCATCGGAACAGATACTACACTTTTCCGAGGGGTGCTCATAATAAAACAAGCGTAACTTACTAACAAATAGATGGTGCTTTGTTAGATTGGGACCCGCGCTAACTTTGACCCCGTCGTTAGGGTTAGGGTCAGGGAGGGGGGTAGGGTTACCTATAAAGTTCAGGGTCACTGGGGGTTAGGGTTAAAGTTAGGGTCAGGGTCAAAGTTAGCCCGGGTCCCAATGTAACAAAGTACCAAATAGATACGTAAAAATAAGACAAGGGCAATGATATTGTATAGTTAACATCTGATCAATTAATTTTTTTTATTTCAAATATTTATTTAGTTATATTGTCAAATTCGTCAAACAAAAATGGCGTTCGCTTATTTTAGGTGAGGTGGTCGCTAATTTCAGACTTTATAAAAGGCTAAATTGTCCGATTACAGTAGAGGATCTCTTTACATTAGCGGCTAACCCGAGATGTAGGGGAGGGCGCCACTCTTTCCCCAGGACTGCTTCATTGTCCTTGATCCTGACCTTATAATACTGAGAGTTTTAGCAATGTTTGTTTTAGTCTTTGCTATGACTCAACCGAGGCTAGAACTCTGGTATCCCGTTTCATTAGCGGAAACGCTTACCAAATGGGCCGGTTTCAGGCTTACGGTATGTATTTATTTATTTAATATTTAGAATTTCTTCTTCTTCTTCTTCTTCTTCTTCTTCTTCTTATTATTATTATTATTATTATTTTTATTTATATATTAATACGATAGAGTGTGTGTTATTTATTTTGTGTGTCACGATCTGACACTCCTATTTAAGATGATTTAGTGAAGAGACAGCTTTTGCCCCGGCAACCGAGTAATATAAATAAATATATATACTTCCATTCCGTCACGCAAAATTTTTGTGAGTAAAATATGTGCATATTTCTAGCCACCGGATAATATTAACAGTAAATTATACAGATTGATGTAGAAAACACTGTGGAATTTCCACAGGGTCCCGCTAGTAACTATTAAACTATGATATGTTTTACTTAGTTTAGAGTAGAAATTTGACGATAATGTTACTTTTCTCAGCCTTGTAACTCTCGTTAATCCTATTTTATCCTTTGGTCTTCACATTCCATGTGCGATGTCTCTGACAAAGAAATAACAAATGCTGTTTTTTGGTCGGATGTGTTTCGATTTTGTTAGTACCATAGCCACTCAACTCTCTGTTTTCATCTCATTAACCCCTATCCCCGAGTGGTTTTTGCCCTTGTTAGTAGCGAGACTCATTAGTAAGTAAAGTGTGAATTCTGTTGCGACGATCCATCTAACTTGGTTCACTTGTAAATGTTATTATTCAATATTAAAGTAAACGACGATCCAATCTTATGTTATTCATATTTGATATCTAATTACTTTTTTGGAACACACACTTACATGGTTATATATGTAAATTGAATATAAAACGAAATGTTCGATTTCAGAATTTGATTTTATAGATGTTAATGCATATTTTGCAACATGATATCACCGCAAATCGAATTAAAATTCAATTTATCTGTCAATTAAGTGTATATCTAGATGATTCATCTGACAGAGTCCTAGATTTAATTTGTCATATATCTCGGTAATTGCTAATCTATCAGGTCGGGTATGTGCTAATTGCACATCAACTTCTGATGTGTAGCTTTATACACGATATCAATAACAACTTATATACGAATGCTTCTTGGCATATTATCTTCTGGCACTAAGTCCCTATCTTTTACGGCAAGTATATCGTAACTATATCGAGATTATGACATTACAAGATCGCACTTTCAATGTTTTTGTATTTTCTCTATGTAATTAAATTACATGGTCATTTTCGTCATGTTGTAGGTTTCTCTAAAGTAAATTCTTTTTGTATATCTGCAAATATTATTGTTTTACCCTTGCTCTTTATATAGATATCTCATGAAATATCTGAAAACATAATAATAAAATTGGCACAAAAGATAAAGTGCTAAGTGATATTCAGTTTTAAGTGACGGTCTTCTGAAAGTTGAATGTTCAATATTCAGTACAGATGAAACTGAGAATATAATAAAAAATCCATTAAGGCATGGCTGACAGAACGAGAACAATCTACCCCCGTGGATTGAATAGAGGGTTCAGTCTGAAATTCTGTGCAGATTCCCGAATTCGACATAACAATTTTTAAGTTCGACAAGATGCACATTATAAACGTCGGAGGTTACATCATCCGAAACGTGGTAGAAAATAACATCCAAGATGAGAATCTTTGAAGTATCCATGAAGATTGGAAGAAAGCTAAGATATTGTTCAGATTGAATTGGTACATAACAATAATGACTATAACATTAACATTATAAATCTTTTGCATAACAAAACATTATTGTGGTATATGCTATTGCGTCGCTACATGGACCCTTTCAACGTATGGTGCGACAAGTTGTGGTTATAAACATTTATTAAGGGTCATTACTTACTTGCCTTTTAGCGATGGAAAAGTAAAACACAAGCTCATGTTTTACGTGAGGATGGTCGAGCTCCCCCAACAAAAAAAAAATAGAAAAATTTAAATTTCGTCAGTCCAGAAGTATTTCATTTCTGACTGAGGACAGAACAGATAATAGACTTTCCCCTAAGCTCAAAAGATGGTTGTAAAACGCAGATAAACCTCGGAATGTGGTATACTTTGATATTTGATTCTTAGCCGTTTTTCAGATATTCTAGGCCTTAAAAATAAATTTTCTCGGGATTTTGGCAAATATTTGTCAGAATGTAAAAAAAACCTTCAATTATTAAGTAATTCTTAGAAAAATAACGCGTTTAAACAGACACTTTATTACTTCATTTTAGTTGAAGACGGACATTTTAGCTGTTATTTCTTTATTTTAGACCACATAAATAACCTCCTACCTTGTTTGTGGTTTCTGATAAGGTACAAAACACGATCATAGTTATAAATAAAAACATACCATCGATTTAAAATAATATCTAATAGGTTATATATGTACTACATGCGTAGTTATTTCCTGATTTAAAACTTTAATATCAGATTATTATTTTACACTCATTATATTAATGAGAACTATAGCTTTTGATATATATCTAACTTTGAGCCGATAATGTTTAACTAGACGAGGCAAATAAGTAGAGAGTAAACTATGAACCCTATCGTATTACTATCTGACCAGAAAAATGATCAGAGAAGGATAAAATATATTTTACTATTTTTTATTCTCGCCCTGTTTTTCAGCAATGAGTGGAAACCAACATGGCATCGTACAAGGACATGTTCGGTCTATAGTAAATGAAGACACACAATGTTACGCAACATTATCTCAGATTAGACAGTCTCAATATCGGATAGTTTACACAATGTGAACATTTATTCATGAAAAGCACAATTTGATATAAGATTTTCCAAATAGTTTCTAAGTGTAATCCATCTTTCCATAGCAGTATCCCAGTCTAATACTATTAAACCAATAGTGAAAATGGTGTATGAACATCCACTATAAACTTTATCTTGTCGGTTTTCCAAAGTCTGCCATCGATAGTAATTAATATGATAAATTGATATTAAATTCTGACTAGATAATCTTTCTTCTTTTTCATTGCACCATGTTTTTTTCATAGAAAAATGTATTTCGCTAAGTTTCTTTCAAATAATACATATTCCGGTTCGGCAAATTTTCAATATGGGGCCATTTTCTATAAATAAGATTTACATCTTCAACTTCTTACGCTCTTAATAAAAATAGAGTTGTTCTCTCTATGACAGCTTTCAAAGAGAAATCATTTTGTTTAAGAGAAATCTTAAATTACTTTTTTGTTGCATAATTTTGGTCATTCGGACATTTCTCATCGTGAGCGTTATCATCAAAATGTTTCAGCTGAGGTAACCTCCGGCCTTCTTCAGGTGTATCTCTTCGAATTCGGGAATATTTCTGTCGAACCTAGGAATCTGGACGGAATTTCGAACAGAACTCTTTATTTAATCTACGGGGCTAGCATGCTTTTCGACCTCGGGAATATTTCTATCAGAACTCGAGAATCTGGACGGAATTTCGAACGGAACAATTTATTTATTCTGATAAGATTCCCGATTTCGACAGAAATATTCACAGGTCTGAGGAGATACACCCGAAGAAGGCTGACACGTTGTCATAATAACACTCAAGATGAGAAATGTAGTCCGAATAACTAACATTATGCAAATTATCAATCCTCATCTAAAAAAATCAGAAATACTTATTTTTTCTTCGTATGTGTACATCATGATAGTAGGTATTTTAATTTTTTGTTAACTTTTTTTTAATTATAAAGATGTCCACCGATAATTAAATAAGCAGTTTTAAGTCTGATGGGTTTTCATTGTTCCTGAATAAGATAAGTTTATTATTAATTTCTGCTAAACTAAATACTTTTCTACTTCGTTTTTACAATTTAATTCATCAAAATATTATTTTTTCTTATATCCGGATATAAGTAAATGCACAGTTTACCAAAACAATATCTAACAAGGTTGGAATTGATGCACTCTTCTTGGAACGATTAATACTAGTTACAGTGAAAAAAATAGCGTGAGAGATATACGGCGAAATAGATACAGCGATATATATATAGAGAAAACTAAAAGCCAGAGAGAAACGACGCCTTCTTAATGATAAACTCGAAGCCTTATTTAGGCCAAACTTACGATACCTAGTCGACTACTATTTAATTTACGTTGTTGTATTCAAACTATACGACTACATTTCAAGTACTGTGAAGGCATATATATATTTAGAGAGATAGACACAAAGACAGATCAAACAAAGTGAAAAAAGTGAGATAAAGAAAGAAATATAGTGGGAGAAAGAGATAGAGAGAGAGAGAGAAAGATAAAATAAGAAAGGAATACAATAACAACTACTTTTAAGTCATTTAAGTAGCTCGTCTGTAGGCTGCATCAATATATAAAATTATATACATAAGTTTAAAGTAAAATGAACATAAAGAGAGAGAGAAAAAAACAGAGAGAGAAAGAGAGAGACGGAGAGAGAGAGAGAGAGAAAGTGGCACACAGACAATAATAGATAGGTAAATAAATAAATAAAGACAAAGTGAGACCGATGAAGTCGCTGGGGGAAACATAAAACAAAGCTTTATAACAAGTTCTATATGTCTGTATTAGCGTGATATACACAATTAAACATAATACGTCAGTTTTATTAAGATTATAGTTTTTCGTTTTAAAAATCTTTTTCACGTGTAGTTATTGGATCTTCAAAATAAGTCCTTTTTTAATTGTATTGATCTCTCAAATTACCCAAAATTCTGATTTTTAACACATCATAAAAATACATACATCCTTGAGGGGTAATGACATTTTCAGTATTTTATTGGAAAATAAATCATTTACATACTAAATACATCAAAAATTCTGATTTTTAACACATCATAAAAATACATACATCTTTGAGGGGTAATGACATTTTCAGTATTTTATTGGAAAATAAATCATTTACATACTAAATACATCAAAAATTCTGATTTTTAACACATCATAAAAATACATACATCTTTTAGGGGTAATGACATTTTCAGTATTTTATTGGAAAATAAATCATTTACATACTAAATACATAAAAAATTCTGATTTTTAACACATCATAAAAATACATACATCTTTGAGGGGTAATGACATTTTCAGTATTTTATTGGAAAATAAATCATGTACATACTAAATACATCAAACATTCTGATTTTTAACACATCATAAAAATACATACATCTTTTAGGGGTAATGACATTTTCAGTATTTTATTGAAAAAAAAATCACTTACATACTAAATACATCAGATATTCTGAAACTACCTAGAAGTTTTTATAGATTAGGGAGAGTATGGCCACCGGAGATTTGCACTTAAAATCTTTTCACTATCAGAATATTATTTTTAAAATGGTACTCTTACAGCTGACGCACCATGTTTTGTGACTCCGTGTCGTCAACGTTCGGGTAGGTCTCGGAATCGCCCGCGAGTTGACGAAACTATTAGCCAAGCATCCGATAACTTTTGGAAGAAATTAATCGCGTTCAATAATCAAAAAAATAAATTTCTATAATCTCTGTCAGCTCGGTGAATCTTCCGAAGGACTAATTGCGTTTTTTGATAAAAAATGTAAAAATAAAAACATTGAAATTTAAAAAAAAACAAACAAACATTTGTTTAACAAATCAATCAAAAGCATATTTTGAAACATTCCGGTACTCAAACAAAAAACATTTTATTCAAAAACATTTGATTAAGAATGGTTCCTTTGATAAAATCAAACAAACATAAACATATAATTAATAACAGTTGTTAAGCTATGATTTGTTCGTTTTGTATTTTTATTTATGTATTTTAGTTTGATTTTCTTCGTCGTAATTTATCGTCTGCCAGTCTACAATTTAGCGTTTGGTAGTCTTCGCCTTATCAACTCATTGGCGCTTCTGTAACCTGCGCGAACGTTGATGACACAAAGTCACGGAAACATGGTGCCTCGTCTATAAGAGTACTTAAAATATTTGGTTGCGAGAACTTTAGGTTCTGTGTGGTGATTAATCTCTATATTAATAAAACTCTGTGACGAATTATCGTGTGTATGTGTATGTGTGTTTCGTGCCAATATGTGGCGTCTACATTTTCTTTATTATCTATTAATCGTTTATTAAATCAAAATGTAATAGCTCAAACAAAAATTAAAACTAACATTTACAAAAAAAATAATTACTTATATAATATCCATAAACAAATCAGTCACATTCATATTTAGTTAATAGTTTGAAAAATGGATTTTCTTGCGACCATTTTAAATTTGAAAGAAATTTAGCACTATTGACACTTGATAGAGAGTATTTTCTCGCTTTTAGTATTAAAACTTAATAATGTATTTTTAAAGTCCCCGGCCGTATCTATATACGACATTAAGCACTTTAGGATTCAACATATTTCACTTACCAAATGTAATATCGCAATATGCTCTATGTATGGCATTGCACACTGTTGCATGCAGCATATACTACTTAGCAAATGGAATACTGTATTATTATACACATATGCTCTATATAGAGTATTATGAACTTTTGGATTCAATATATACCCTTTAAAATGTTATACTGTATTATTACACACACCTGCTTTATCTATTGGTATTGGACACTTTTGGATTTAGAATATATCATCTTATAAAATGTAATACTCTATTATTACAGACATCTATCTATGTTATTGAGCACTATAACAGTAGCTTGAATGGAAATGTTGTTTGTCCGAAGAGGAATATTGTAGACAATAACTCGAATAGAATGTTATGTAGTAATTCATTAATTTAAAGAAGGGAAATGCCGAGCCTTGCGAAACGCTAAATAAACGACCAAGTTAAAAACTATTCATACAATATTTTCTATAGAAAAACACAGACAAATAAATACTGACGTTCGCTTTTATTAAGATCTACATAGGACGTCATATGCAATCAAATGCGCTTATATGTTTGATTGAAATGTTTACAGACTTAGTTACCCTTTTCTGAACCAGAGGCGTTTCTGTACCACCCACGTTGTACATACAAACACAAGAAAAGAAAAAGAAAAGTAACCGATGCCAAGTTTACGAATAATAAGACGAAGCCAAATTCGTTTCAGCATTGTTATATTTATTCAGAGAAAGAAAGTGGCGTTTTTTCCTTAATGAAAAGACGACTGTTTGAAGTCTGGAAAATGGCCATGTTACCGTTGGCACCTTTTCGAACAGAAAGGTATTTTTGAACCCATTAAGGTTATTCATGGACGATACACTAATTTGGTTAACAGGCTCCACGAAAAAAGTGTGTATTGGCGGAATAATAAGAGGAACGACGTACATCTAGTGCGCATATCGAATAAAATTATAAAATCAAAGACGATAAACATACATTGATTGTTTAGTACAAACGTACACGCCTTTTTAGTGAAACATTACATGGATTATTATCAGAGAGAAATCTGAAATATTTCTAACATCTTGAAAGCATCATCAACTGGAAAAACGTCGTCTAATGTAATGAAAATTACACCTATGTAAATTGAAATGAAATAGATACATTAAAAACGTAATTCAATTCTCAAATTTACTGATCGAGAATTAATTTTACATTTAATTTCAGGAAATCACCCACACATGTATATATATATATATATATATATATATATATATATATATATATATATATATATATATATATATATATATTTCAATTAGAAGATAGTTTATTCAGTGAAGACTGGGATAAGGCCAATAAAAAATAAGCTCGATGTTACTCATTTACAGGGTACAGAGCATTTATATGTGAGTTATTGAAGGTTTACCGAAGTATTCCGTTCAGGCGGTTATACATCACCACCAAAGACTGTTTATTTCAAAGTATTATTTATTTACGATATACATTAAACTAAATATGTTTCTTCCTACACGTGTTTCACTACCAGCACCCTTAAAGGAGGAGCACTCTGGCCTATCAAAAAATAGCCTGGGCAGCTTCGTCGGCATTCCCCGGTCAGGGCGCCTCAGTCAGTGAGCAATAAACTTACTCCACCCCAAAGATGGAAGGCAAGACCTGGGATGGTGAACCTCCTGGGACAACCGATGACCAAATACCTCAGCGGAACAGATAAAAGTCCATCGAAATGGCCAAGTTCCTGTCGGACTGATTGTTGAGAACGAATCTTCGACTGGTATTACCGTACCCCATCCGGACGTCCTCAATCAACCGTAGTTAATGAGAGACTGAACGGGCCAGGGTTTATTTAAATAACAGTGACGCGTTTTGATTGTTATATAGGAGGGATAACTGAAAAAATCTTCCGCATTTATTCATTTAGATATATAAGGTTACTGGACTATTTCGTCCTGCATAAAAAATGATCCCCTTATTTTGAACTGTTAGATTCGTAGTTACTATAGTATTATATAGGAAATGGCAAGTTTTCCTTAACGAATCGACGCTTGTTTGAAGCTTGGGAAATAGCCATGTAATTGTTGGCACTCTTTCGATAAGCATTACTTTGTAGAAATTAGGACTTGTTTTACTTATGGTAAAATGTTTTTAAGATTGTATCTATTTTTAATAATATAATAATCTCTACTAGAATGGTTTCGGTATATTAATATATATATATATATATATGTATATATATATATAGCGAGTGATATATGTATATGTCATATAGCAAGTGATATATATATATATATATATATATATATATATATATGTATATATATAGGGAGAGAGAGAGAGAGAGATGTAGAAACAGATAGATAAATAAATAGTAAGATAGATAATTTAGAGAAGGCTAGTGACAATGCTAAAATGTGTCCGATAGAACCGCAACCGATAACAAGACAAAATGAAATAACAAGTGAAAATACGTTTGTTTTTATTTAGATTTAAAGTTATTAGTTATACACTATTTTAATAATTTATCATATACTTTATTTATATTATAAACTTTACTTGTTTTAGTGTCCAGTGGCTATCTGTAGATGTGATGGTGGGTCGGTATATCATAATATTCAGGTAAAAACCCGAGCAAACATATGCTCCATCTGGTCACATAGTTTTGCTAGGCTGAGAGGATGTCATAATGGACGAACGATATACACTGACCCTCAAAGGAGGAGGTAATTCCTGGTAGGATATTTCCATTACAATAGAACATATATTATAATACTCTCTTTCAAAATAGAGGAGGAATAACGTGAGAGGATCTTCCCATCAAAGGAGAATTAACAGCAGAAAAAAATACTGTACTACCCTCCTCATCCCTCAAAAGGAGAAGGTAGTACTCGGGAAAATGGTCTCATGACAACAGAACAGGTACTACATTTTAATTTTCTTAAAACAACGGATGTAATACCTGAGAGGATTTTCCCCAGCCTATTAAAAAGGGAGGACATAATTCTTGGGAGGACTGTCTTATTACAACAGAACCGATACCACACTGTCTATACCGTTAAAAGATAATACACTTATAGATTAAATATAGTTCCTGGGTCTTTTTGTTAAGATCAAAGCGTAGTATCTATTTCCAGCATCGCAGCGACATCAGACGTTAATTTAACAAACAATAAAATAAATTAATAATACGACGTCTTATAAGAAAAGGGAACAAGGAGATATGGAAAGTGGAAGAGGTTGTGAGGGGAAGGAGGCCGACAAAAAATAATACAACGTCGGAGAGGAATGGGAAGAGGGACAGAGAGGAAGGGGAAGACGGCAAGAGAGAGAGAGATAAAGACAACCAATCAGTGGCCAATCAGTGGCCAGCTAACCATGCTATTTCTCCTGCTATTTCTTGTAGATTCAGAAGGGTCTTACAGTCTTGCGACTTGCTCCATTAGGCCAATGGAAATCGCCACATACATTACTGAAATTAAGATATATTTAAAGTCAGCGGCAGGGTTAGAAGAATGCTTAAACACGCGGGCGTGTAATCTTTGCTACCATAGCTTAACGATCTCATATTTTGATAATTTCGGACAGTGCTCGACAATAATACTTTATTTATTTTAAATACCTTATATATATATATATATATATATATATATATATATATATATATATATATATATTTATTTTTAAATACAGATTTTAATCAGACATGGACCAGTGGTTTCTGACAAGAAAAGGGTTTTAAATCCCCTATTCCGTCTTCTTCAGCATAGTCTGAAGTAGTATTTATATTTATATATTTTTACTTTAATTTGACATTTATTAATTGAAACCATCGTGATTTATATATATACATATATATATTTTATATAATAATAAATAGTTACCTCCCCTGCTTAGATAATTTAATTAATTAGAGTTACGTACCTTATACTATGCTCTAAATATAAATATAAATAAATAATTTTTATTTACTCTTAATTAATAATTTTTTTTATTATTATAAATTTAATTTCATTTTAATTTATTTTCCTTTCCTTCTTTCCTTCTTTCTTTCTTTCTTTCTTTCTTTCTCTCTTTTCTTTCTTTCTTTCTTCTTTTCTTTCTCTCTGGTTCTTTACTTCTAAATATAGAATCTCTTACTTAACGGTTATTTTTCTGACCTAGCGTCTGGCCGGCCCCTCATTTCAAATTCTTTGTCCATAGCGTTTTATAACGGTTATAAATGTTTTTTGAAGAAATTCCATCATTTACTATTTCAGACTATGCTGAAGAAGACGGAATAGGGGATTTAAAACCCTTTTCTTGTCAGAAACCACTGGTCCATGTCTGATTAAAATCTGTATTTAAAAATAAAAATATTACGCTCTTAATTTAATTTAATTGAGCACTCTGCTGGTATTTCCCTTTTATTCTTTTTTGAGTATACCTTTATACTTATATATATATATATATATATATATATATATATATATATATATATATATATCTTTTCTTGAGAAAATGATAACAATGTGTGTGTTAAAATAAATAACATTTATTTTTATCTGATCTTTCGAAAATTAGAATTTTCCTTGTCAAAGCCAATTGTTTTTCCTGCATGCATAGAATATGTGAGCGACACGCGAGTGTGTGTGTGTGTGTGTGTGTGTGTGCGAATGCATGCATAAAAAAATGGATACACATGTACTTCGCTATATCCTTCTATCCTTATATCCATCTTTTTCTAGCGTTCTATCTAACTATACGCGTATATATGTGTATAAACACACACACACACACACACACACATATATATATATATATATATATATATATATATATATATATATATATATATATATGTGGTTAAGGCGTCTGATTTGAGTTGAAAAATACTTGTAATCCGGGGTTTCGAATCGCATGACCGGTAGTGAATAGTCATATCTCTATGCTGATGAGTCCCGATTTAAAAAGGACGAAACGTATATGTACATAGATAATAAACAATAATAACAAATATTTATCATTATTATTTGTCGCTCCTCGAAAAAGTAGAGCACTGTAAGTGTAGTATTAACACAGCATGACGTCACTAGCTTTAAAATGCATCGTTCCTTCACTTAAAAAAAGAAGTAGAATGCTCTAGACGTTAAGCCCGCCGATAAAATGGTAAAATTATCACCGTTTATTCGCTATTTAAAATTGCCCAAGTGGTTAAGGCGTCGGATTTGAGTTGAAAAATACTTGTGATTCGGGCTTTCGAATCGCATGACCGGTAGTGAACAGTCATACCTCTATGCTGATTAGTCCCGATTTGAAAATGACGAAACGTACACGTACATAGATAATAAACAATAACAAATATATATATATATATATATATATATATATATATATATATGTATGTGTATGTGTGTGTGTGTGTGTGTCGCTCACTTATGTACAAAATTCAGAACTAACCGCACGCACGCCCACACACAAGCACAACAGTCAATGCGGCGTCAAAGCTCAAAAACAATACATTTCAAAAGAAAACCCGAAACACTTCAAGAAATGGAGATTACCGATAAAATAAAAGTCAGAATCACACATACTTAATAAACACACACGACTTCGACTCAGAGAAGCAAAAAATAATAATAACAATAAAATAAAAATAAAAAATACAAAAATATAAAAACGCATACACCCCCCACAAACCCACACATGCGCAGAAACGCCAAACAATAACACACTTCCTCAAATTAAACAACATTCTTGCAAATCAAAATATATTTTTTCAAATAGATTTATATATCTGACGAGAGCGCACCACGTTTGAAACGCGTTATATATAATTATAGAATTATAAAATTATAAAATAACAAACTTATAAATAAATATTCAAATAAAACATTTTACACATTTTGGTAGTTTTAATCCTTTACGTATATACTTTTCTCTCGTTGAAACTGCACTAATACTGCACTACCCTCTTTTCTCTCATTCTCTTTATATATATATATATATATATATATATATATATATATATATATATATATATATATATATATATGCACACACACACACACACACACACACACACACACACACACATATATATATATATATATATATATATATATATATATATATATATATATGATGTGTAAACATTCCCAAGTGAAGTCATCAGGTTGCACTGGCGTCAAATAGTACTCTGATTTTCGGAAATTGTATGCTCCACACTCTCGAAAAAAGGAGGAAATTAATGAACAAACATTATTGGATATCGTTCAATTTGAAGTCAAATCATTTGAATTATCAACAAACACGTTAAGCACTACACATAGTAAGTTGGTACACTAAAATGCAATATATTTGCTCAAACTGTTTCTGCCAATCAATAAAAACTAAAAATTCCGGTACAAAAAGAAAAAGCAAGAAAACAAAATTGATTTTATTTTACGATTTGAAATGACGTCTATGTATTCTAACCGTTTTGAATAAAATACTAGCATGACTACTCAGCGTTGTCCGGGGGGGGGGACAACACGATAGAAGAGTTAAAAATGTGTTTAACAACTTTCTTTTAAAACTCATCTCTCTCACTACTTATTACTATAGCTCTCTTTATCTCCCTCACTCGCCCTGCCCTCTTTCTCCGGCTTTCTATCCCTTCACCTGACCATATTCACCCCTCTATCTACTATATACTATTTCGCACATTTAATAACAAATTATTATCCCTACACCATTCATAGTATTGACACTTTTTGCATCCAGTCTAACCACTTACCAAATGTGATACTTCATTATTACACGCAAGGACAACCATCCGTTTTCTTTATGTAATACAAATTATTGTTCTTTTTTAATTTCGCAATTGTTTTATATAAACAACGATTAGTGCCACCCACCTCCCAGAGAATATCAATGGTCGTTGCAAGCGAATAATCAATAGTAAGCGACTGTTGCGATAACGCAACGTAAGTTGCAATCGTTACCGAAAGAGGTAGCGAGTGCTAGAAATCTGAGGAGACTTGTTGTCACTCAGACTCACGGTTAAACCACCGGTTACTATCAGTTAGAATGATAATGATCTGTGTGAGAATTTTTTATTTTGTTCAAAATTATGATGATAAAGAAGTAAAGTAACATTTTTAGTTATGCAAGAACAATGTCTTAACGAATACGTCACAGTTTATGTATTTTTTAATGAAATCAAAGTAGCATAAATAGTGATAGTGGTCACGTGTACGTCAAATTTAATACTAAAACTCTTCGAATCATGAACGTGTGTTTGTACATGAATGTTTTAGATGGTGAGAAGAAAGCTGAATTCTGAATTACTTAAGTTAAAAGACGAATGATAAGAAATCATAAATAATTAAAAGAAAAAAGACGAGAGAACGGAGAGAGAGTGATAAGAGAGAAACAAAGAGAAGAAAAAAAAGGTGAAAGAATATGGGAGAACAGAACGAGAAAGATGAAAGAAGGGTAAGTAATATAGAGGAAGTCAATTATGACATCACAATATATTCAAAAATCTTTTGACTGTGAAAATTAAACATGCAAAAAAGTAGCTGTTTTATATTAATTCTGTTAAGATAGCTTATATATTAGTATTGTTGCATTTATCTAACCTGTTACTTTTCTTTTTATGAATATCTCTAATGTACAAGGTACCAAGGTTGGTCTAACATGTCACTGGTTGTCTAATATTATTTTTAAAATGATGTCCGTTTCTTTGTGGAATAATATTGTTTCATATGCATTTAGATTTTAGTAAATTTTGTAGTTTTCAATTAAACAATATAACAAAATCAATGTTTTTATGTCATATAATTGTATACATTGATACTTGTACAGTTTACGGACCGTGCTGAAATAATGAGTTTATTATTTCGAATTCCATTCTTAAAATGGGGAAGGGGCTTTGTAAACTATTCGTTACTTTTCCCTAACAATTTGATAAACAAAATATACTGTAAAAAAATGAAAATCCTGTCCAAAAAATAACGCGGCAGTAAACTGCAGAATACATTTTGAAACGACCGACGGATTCTTATTAACTGAAATTATTTCTCTAAATGCAGTAACAAAATCCATTATTTTCTCGTACTTTTAAGATGTTTACTTTCACACTTTCATACAAATTGTTGTTACACAACAACAAATAGGAAATAGAAGAAAAGTCACAGAAAAAAAGGACGGGCTACTTTCGTAGTCTTTCAGGATAAAGACTGAGTGAGAGATAGAGATAGAGATAGAAAGAGAGTAAGAGAAAGACATATATATATATATATATATATTAGTAATGTGATGAGAAAGCTGAGCCAATGCAGAATGCCGGATTGATTATAAGCTGGAAAGAAAAAAATAATAAATCTTAGAATGTTACATAACATAGTGGTGTCGGGTGTGTGGATGATAATTAAGAATAATTTAATATTTCGAGAAAATCTTCCCATTGTATAACATTGACAACAAAGAAATAATCCGTCTGTGCGAAGAATTCACCAAAATGGATGCCAGAGAGTATGGTTCGAACCAACCAGTCCCGCAGAAAATCATTTTTAATAAATTCTAAATTTCCTAAAATTATGCTTTGTATATAAATATGGTGTTCAAAAATAAGGGTGTAATATTAGATTACTTAATTGGGTATTATATGGTTATTAATTAAGTGTTTGTTTTTATAATATACTTTTATTTGTTTCTGCGTTTTTTTCTTTCGTTTTTTTAAAATGTAAACTGCAGAATGAGAAATAGAAAGATACAGAGACTATAAGTAATTAATTTTTTTCTTTATATATATATATATATATATATATATATGCAAAACAGATGTCCCACTCATACTAGTTTGGTTCATAATGGGCACTAATTGTTCCGATTTAAATTCCTAGAGTAAAAAATTACGCTATTGTCTCCATAACATTTTATATTTTGTTGTTTCTTTTTTTGTAACATGAAAATTTTTTTGAAAATCAATTGTCGAAAAAAAAATCTAAAAATAAGTTCAAATAAGTTATCCCCTTTGATATAAAACTTTGTGAGACTAAAGTATAAAAGGGCTTAAATCAATCAGAGATAACGTGTTATTAGAACCAACTCACTGATCGCTTTCCTTCTTTCTGGTTAATGTGTCAGCAAAAGATTGATTAACCCAGCTCTTCACAAAAGAAACTGTTCATGCGCATTGTATTGCACTTGTTACGTAATTTCAGTAGGTAGTATATTTGTATCATGTTTGCGGAGTAAGCCGTTAAAATAATAATTCTCCATGAACCATGGTTTTCGGCCAGTGCCTCTCAATTATTCATACACATCTCCAATGTCTTCAGATTGCCTTTTATTACACCCTTACCTTGATTGTGTGGTTTATTCTATGGCCTCTTCTCCGTCGTCAACGCGGTATGAAATATCGTTTTAAGGATCTATTCATCTTCCATGCTAAAAAAATACCAGCTTATGATTATTTTTTCTCAATATTTACGCTGCTTGCAACCACAGTATTATACCTATAAGATGACAGCAGAATGCAATGATAAAAAACGAGGCACAAGAAAAACACAGGCCGATGTCTGCCCTTTTCCTTGCGTTTCTGACTAACCAAGAATCAAAGAAGTATTTTTTTTCTCTATAATAAATGTATATATAAAATAGGCGTAACATTTATGAAATTTCACTAGGAAAACACTCTTGACAGCATTTACTTCCAACACATTCGCATTTTTCTGGTCGTATTTGAAAGTTAATAGTATAAAAATATAAATAAATAAATATAGTTAACACGACTAACGAACCATTGATTACAAACTCTCTTTGATACATGGTACGGTGTCAGCCTAAATAAATCACTTTTAGTAAAATCCGAAAAGAGACATGGTGTTACATAAGGAGGACCGTGTTTCAATCGAAATTATACTTAAGGGTCAGAGGTGAACTCAAACGGAAGTCGATGAAACCACGTGACTTAAAGCAGGAAGACGTGCCCAGGTGCAGTTCCCAATGGAAGGTGGAACGAACAGTCTAACTATGTGTAACAGGACGAACTATCTGTCCAAATATCTGTTTGACACTCTCTTCGTACTTGTCTGAAAGTAATTTGTCTCTTTGATGTTTTCTGTGACTATTCTCCTTTTTAGAAAAAAAACATTTTTTATAAACATCGGCTTCCGAGATAGCAGGCAAGCAAGAAATTGGGTTCACGATAAGGACACGGGTGTAGAATACTGTATACACACATTGGTAAGTGAAAATACAACAAGGGAAGGTACAACCATCGACCAGTATTTTTGTACGGCTTACTTTCCAATATGTATTATGATAAAAAAGACACGATTATATACAAGGTCTAAATTAGAGGAGTGGGGCCACGTATTGTCCTTTGTTAAAATATTTTAATCTTAGCTAAGCACATTTATTGACCAATTCATACGAACATTATCTTCACCATTAACAGCTGTTAATCCAACACCACAATAAAAATACTAATTCTACGGGTTGAACTTAATATCCGCAAATGAAGATGATGAACATTTCATTGCATGAACAAGTTTTTATTTATAAATGTTTGAAGTATAATAAAATAAATGTAAAGGAAATAATTAAGAAAAATATAAAAATGACAGGGCAGTACGATCCCCCCAACTTTTCGCAGAGGTAGAATGCCTACCATTTTAGGCTATATAACAGAACACAATCAGGTCGAGTACAAGTAGGATTGCCGTTCTTCAGTACCTCTCCGAAGCATGTTGATGTGGATTGGATTAGTATAAATGTTCCGAAACTGTGGTGGATCAAATCTAATAACAAAAATTCAACAAGGTATATTTAAAAAAAAATTAGTTCAACACAAATAAGACAAGTTCTCACTGCAGACGTAAGGAAATACTGATAATAAGGGTTACAGTTTAGGGAGGCATTCTAAATTTGAATCTGTGCAGGGAGATGTTGTTTACATTAGTTTTAAATTTCTGCATGTCTGTACAGTCGGCAAAACAGGGAGCAGGGATACAGTTCCAAAGGCCGGTAGCTCGAGGACAAAAACTATTGGAGTATAAGCCTCTCAGGCATCTGAGGACTTCTACAGTGAATGGATGCGATTTAGCTTATTGTTGGGTTAGTCGAGTTTACGCCAAAAGTGTACCAGAGCAGAAAGTTCATCGGAAACACATTTCATTAATGTACTTGTAAAACAGGCACAAGGATGCAACATTGCGGCGATAGGACAGGGGCTGAAGATTAGTGGATAGTGAGGGACTTATTAGATTAGAAAATCCTTTTTTAATGTTGTCTAAGAAGGAAATACTAGTGGATAGTGCACACGCCATGTGGCAACAATACTCCATGCATGATCTGATGGTGTTTTTGCAGAAACAAAGAATATTGTCAGGTGTGAGAAGTTTTCTTGCACGGTAGAAGGAGCCCACGTTCTTTGCAGTAGCCTTGGCAAGCTCTTGTATTTATTGTTTCAATTCATGTTATCTGCGAATGTTAGGCCGATGAGTATGAACGTTAGACTCTCAGGTAAGGTGTTATTTACCAAGGGAATCTGCGGTTTAAGAAGTTTCTTGTAGTTGTTAAATAAAAAGAGCTTTGCTTTGCAGCATTAAATGTTACCATCCACTTATGACACCATTCCACTACAGACTGGACGTGACCTCTAAGAATTCAGCCATTGCCTCGGATATGTGCACGTCTTTTTTACCCACATGACGAGAGTAGAACGTGGTGTTGTCAGCAAATATATCCATCTAATACACAATTACATCAGGAATGTCGTTTATCAAAATAAGGAACAATAAAGGTCCAAGGATCGATCCCTGGGGTACCCATGCATTTATGCCCTTTGATTTGGATGAACGGCAATCAAGGACAATCTGGATCTTTCTTATAGATAGAAAAGATCTAATTATATTAAATATTCTTCCAGTAATACCATGTTCATTAATTTTTAGGAGAATAACTTTATGCCAGACCATTGTAAAAGTCTTTGGATATATCAAATGCTACCGCGCTAGCTTTACCTACCTTGTCCAGTGTATGGTATATACGTTCAGAGATGACCGTTAATATCCGCAGTAGATCGTGTATGCCTAAACTCATACTGATGGTCAGTATTATTTAACCTGGTAATTACGTGTTTATGAAAAACGAATTTTGATGTGATGCCGGAAGACACGAGCCGTACTGGCTATGTACAGGCGGATGAAACAAATACTGCCACTTGCCTTCCTTTGGGACGGACAAACTTAAATTATTGATGCATCTTTCAGAAAATTCTACAGCAGGCTTTCTTTTCCTCTATTATATCTTATATTAATTTTAAGTTGATGATTGAAAATAAAATGCGATCGTGATGAGAAAAAGGGTGTATATCCATGAAATTCATTTATTCCTGCCGCCTATCTCACCATTATAGCTAGGACCAGGATACCGAGAAACGTTTCCAATGCACACGACATCGGCCAAACAAAAATATTCGAACCGTTACGTTTTTGACATTGCCCATAATAGGATGACGTCAACGCAGTATGAGACGGCATGCTCCACCGTTTCTTTACTCAGCAATACTCCACAGAGTTCAATATTCGCCATTCTCAATCTGAACGCAAAACAATTAACTAGTAACAAATTTCGAGCAATTCGCTTAAACTTAGATAACCTAACATGTTTGAGATATCTCGAATCCGATGTCTAATTCCAATACAAACAAATTTCCACCAACAATCTTAGTCGGTACTGAAGCGAATCTGAAACTATAAACAAACAAAGGCCTGTTACCTACATATATTTTATTCATCTACACACGTAATGATGACTGCTAACGCGTGTATTTTAATTATGGGCGAATGTTTCGAGTACGTCTAGATACGTAGAACGATACGCAATGTTTCCTAACTGACACGTTAGGCTGGACTTAAAAGCACCTCTCTCTGATTCCTCCCCCACTTAACAATAATTGCTAGTCCTCAATTGACCAAACAGCGAGTTCTCTTGATAATCATCACCATTTAATGTCTGGATAAAAGTTCTGACTGAACGGAGAAGTCCATAGATTGGCATATATTCTGTGGAATATGAAGTGGCTTGTTTTTTTAAGCATACATTCTCGCTTTTCAAAATGGCAATCCAGATTCCGGATGGCCTCTTCGCTTTGTCAAATATTTTTCAAATCACAAGTCTGTCAGTTCTTCACATGCATTCATGCATCATTGCTGAAAATACATCACGATACATGTTTACATTCTAGACATGCAGCAGGTCTGCATGGTCTGTACAGAACGGTTGTCTATGTGCAGAACTATGACTGCGTGTCTCTAACCGGTGATATCTGCACACTTCCTCACTCCTCGATTTACATAGGGCTTTTAGCTTTTTTGGGTGACAAACGAGATTCGCAGAAGGGCAGCTGTAAATAATTGGATTATAATGACACACGATCTTACAACGCGAGTTCCACTCTTTGGGCCAAAATGATGATAATATTCCGATAACATGTTAAGACAAAAAAACCGGCAATCTCTTTAATCGAAGGTTTTGAAAACAAACTATCCCTTCTTAAGACAGCCATCCAAGAATAACGTGCTTACTCAATTACATGCTAGAAGCTTTTTGATCTGCTTATCGTTTGGGATATTGAAAGTTTTGACGAGAGATTATAAACAGCTACCCGATAATAACATATAACGATATATATATATAAATCTTTAAATTAAAATATATCTTTAAATCTCGTTTCACTGGACATCTTATCAACGGACATTCACCAACTGGACAGACTCCATATTTTTTTTACACGCAAACTCTTACTCTCCATTACTTTATATTTTTTCAAATTTTGAATTTTGATTTTTAAAATGCCAACTTATCCATCTATGTAACTCCTCTGATGATAACATTTTAATCTTTGAAAAGCCTTGGCTTAAGGAAATAAAATAAAAATATTTTTACCGAGTACACCTTGCATTGAACAATCGAAGTTGAAATAGAGTTGTCATTCGTACATCTTTATCTCTCTTCTTTTATTTATCTTTATAATTGCTCTATCTCGTATATTGAGCGTAAACCATTTCACTATAGGTTCTATCTAATAAAAGTATACTTTTAGTTTCATATATATATATATATATATATATATATATATATATATATATATATATATATATATATATATATATATATATGTCTTATTAAAGAGGTGGCAGAAAGACAAAGAAAGCAACTGATCATTTCTCATATATATATATAATCAATGTCTTAGTAAAGAGATGGAAGAGAGCCATAGCAAAAAATCTAACCTTTCTTATATATGTATATAAGCTATGTTTTGTCAAAGATACTGGATTTAGCAATTGAGTATGTACCAGCGCAGATGGCGATTCTCATGTATGAAACACATCAAGAAGAATCATATTACTGTTACTTTTTTCTCAGTGAATACCATTTATTCGTGTGATTTTTTTTCGGAACTTATAGGGTGTTTGGGGATTTATCTGTAACAACTATTGCGTCATAAGTCTTTGTGATCAAAGAACAACAAGAAAGAATATGCATCGAGACAATATATACATATATATATATATATGTATATATATAAATATATATATATATATATATATATATATTTATGTATATACTGTACGATTGTCGACCTATGTAAGTCAGCCGTCAGTAAAACGGCCTAACATACGTGCGCGCTCTCTCTCACACATACACACATACACACATACATACACACCCACGGAAACGAAAAACAACGTTATAAAAACATATAATGCATGTGATGATTGTTGCTAGAGAAAACCGAATGAAAAAGCAAGAGACTCGTAAAGTATCTTCTGCGTAGCTATTTCTAAAAGTTGTCTACTAGTTGTTATCAATAAAACATGTCCTATTAAAGGACAGAGGACTGCGTGAAATATTAAAAGTAAAATAACATCAATATTTTGTTGATTAGTCTCGGCCTGGGTTTCGTCTGTCATTTAGAAGCAACTAAAACTATTATATTATAACGTATTTTATTAGGGACTGGACATTTTCGGTAAACCCCTCATAAATGAAATACGCACCGATATCGGTTTCTTTTTATGAAGATTTACTGTTACATAAGAGGTCAGAGGTGACTTCAGACGAACGTCACGAAAGCACCTGACATACAGGCAAATATGTTTAAGATGTATCAAGCAAAACACGTGTATGGAGCGCTGTTCACAATGGGAGGAGGCGAGCACGCACAATGTAACTAGGTGTAGCGGGACGATCTATCCGTCTATCTATCTGTCTGTATTTCTCTCTCTCTCACTCATAGACGGCCGAAAGTAATCTGTAGATTTGATTTTCACTCTGACTGTTCTTCTCTTTCTAATACACCTTTATTAAAAACTAAACATCAGCGTCCGAGTAGTTGTATTTACTAATAAACAAATACCTTGGTTTCGACGACGACACGGATGCATAATAGTTCATACACATATCGGTAAGTGAATATTAAACATTGTGGCCTCCTAATAATTATTGATTCCGGTAGAAACGCGTACGTATATTTCAGAAGGACAATATTAAAATATCATGCGAAACACAAAGTAAAGCTAATAAATCCATCGGTGAAATCATCTATCTCTTTCTCTATATAAAGTTAGGTATGTATTTTACTCTCTATATATAAAGTTAGGCATGTGTATATATACTTGTAAAAAGTTATATATAGATATATAAATATATATATATATAATTATATATATGTGTGTGTATATAAAGTTCGGTATTTGTATATCTCTATCAATATAAAGTGAAGTAGGTGTACATCTCTCCATATAAAGTTAAGTGTATATATAATATTAAATTATATAATGTATTATTATTCAGCAGTTGAACACTTTTGACGACGGTTGTCTTTAATAGATTTAATCTCTCGCTGATTTATCAGGTTGTTTGTAGTAGCTGTGTGGTCCAAAGCGTCGGAATTTGAGTTAAAAACATGACTCGTGTTCCGGGGTTTCGTGTCCGGTATGAATACTCATCTCTACACTGACTATACCGGAAAGGATAAAACGTATACGTGTGTAGGTAAAAATATTTTTTGGATTTATATATGTATATATGTATATGTATATGTATGTATATGTATATGTATATGTATGTATGTATGTATGTATGTATATATATATATGTATATATGTATATGTATATGTATGCATATATATATATATATACATATATATACACATATACATATATATACACATATACATATATATACATATACATACATACATACATACATACATATATATATATATATATATATATATATATATATATATATATATATGTATCTCTTTTTGTGAAGCTAAATTTTCTTTAACATAAAAAACGACCTAGTGTCTGTCGTAAATAGAGATTTACTAAATATGTGTAATAGAAATGAGACAAATTTAAAAAATAAAACAATTGGATTTTTTTTACTTTTCTCTCTATGCCATCGTTCGGCTTGAAGAAAGGTGTAGTATCTGTCCTGTTACTATACCTCGTTTGTTTCGTCCGCGGTGTGGTGAAGGAGATGTCTTTCTAGACTCCGGTGATTACCATTTTTGTCCCAATTCAGAGTGCATCTTTTAGGGGAGCTGGATTTTCACCACATAAAATCCGACGTTGTGTCTAACCCTAACCTCGTTGGGAGGTAAATAAATAGGGGCAAATAGAGACATCAGTTATTAAAAAACTGTAACTATTTTCAACTTGAAAGGCGGAAACCTATTTCCGTTGTTATAAAGCATTCAGCTAAAAGATATTCGGAAATGTTCAATGTACACTTGACATGATCTAAGGATTCAGCGATCAATACCATTAACATCAAAACATGTAATCAAAATCTCATTGTGCTTGCATAATTCGCGTTTTGCGATGATTTGTTCGACAAATGGTCGGGTAATTCAAGTCTCTCAGTTCACTATGCCGTTGGCTCTCTGCAACGTCCTTTTCTTACAAGAGTTAAAAGTGGAAGGAATTAACATTATAGAAGTGCTTCAGAAGAGGGATGAGGCGATTACTTACATGATAAGGATCCCGAAATGGAAATTCGCAAGAAGATGCAATAACGATTGTTATATTTGGATTCTAATCCAAAGGTCTTTTACAGAAATCGGTTGACTTCTTATCTCAATAAATTTCCACTTTCTATCGCATGAACATTTTCATTTTAGGGATGATCTTATTGTGTATGTCGACAGCAAATGTGCACCTCATTAACAAAAGGGATGTGCGTCCATTCAATCTGTACGTTTAGTAATATGTCTGCTATTTTAATCATATGCATGACATACCTATCAACAGAGATAGCGTCTTATAGATACAAAGATTACATCTAATAAATAAAGTTATCTGATCGGATTCTCAGAGTTTGTTATCGATAGCAATTAATCTGAGAAATCACTATTTGATTCTGACTAACCAATTTATTCTTTGAGCATTGTTTTCATACGAAAATATATTTTGCTTCATTTTCTCTCAAATAAGACTTGGTTTGATTCAGTACTTTCTAACACTGAGCCATTTTTTTTACTAATCACCTGCATAGTTTCAACCGCTTACGTTCTTAATAAAACAACGTACATTTCTCTATTCATGAAAACTTTCTAATTAAAAACTTTGATAACAGGAATTTTAAACTACTTATTTTACTCCTTATTTTTATATCATAATAGTAGGTAAACTTATATTTTTTAATTAATTAATTTATTTTTATTATATTTTTACCACTAATAACATAAGCGGCACTGTTCTTTGATACAGCATTTATATTGACAAAAATGGATCCATTCTTAATATACTTCAATCTGCACATTTAACGATGCTCATGTTATTTCAATAATACACATGACAAACTGACCGATAGACTGAGGGTCTTATTAATAAATAATCAAATCTAATACATAAAGTTATATTGTCGGATTTTTACAATTTTTCATCAATAGCAATTGAACTTTAAAATAACTGAACCTGTAACTGCAAAATAAATAAAACTATCAAAATATTTTAAAACAGTTCTTGCTTTTCAGAGTATTCACTTATATATATATATATATATATATATATATATATATATATATATATATATATATATATATATATATATATATTTATATATATATATATATATATATTTATATAATACAGAAATTCAATGTAACATCAGTACCGTCGGTTTCAAAGCGGGAGGTTGATCCCGATTATCGTCAGCTGATAAACATATTCAGGAATGGTGGGACTCCATAAAGTTAGGTATGTTTAAACGTTAATATGTTGTATGTATAGGATTTACTTCTAAATTTATTAACCGATCATTATGAATATCTGAACATACCAGCTAAGCGTAAGGGTTTTAAATGTTGGGATATATATTAATTTTAGTGTCATGCCAAGGAAGGTTAAAGGGAGAGGAAGCTCTTCATACAAATTCAGATGACTCCGATTAAAGTATAAGACATGAATTAATAAATATTACTCAAATTTCAATTTCTGTTCTATATTTTGAACGGGTTTTAGGGATCATAACCTCAGATTTGCATTGAGTCAGAGTCGTTAGAAATCAATTAAGCTTGATTTCCTGAAATTCAATTTCATGTGAAGACATTTTACAAGATCAAAATAATATAATTAGTTGTGAAATTCCGAAGAAGGATTTTAGACATAAGGTTTAGTATCATTAGACGTAAAAGTTATGCAAAGCTATTCTGTGTAGTGAATAAATTTTGCCCATCTTAGGACGGGTATACTTCTAGTATTATAATAAGAGTAATAAAATTAATGACTATGTACAATCGAAACATAATTACATTTGTTTAGCCATTTACCAATATTTCTAATATTACGTACATTTATAAAACGATGTGCTATTTTACATGAAATATGTATGCATAAAATATGTATGCAAAAAAAGTATTTCTATCAGACCATGCATAAACCATTCAATATAAGTAACAAGTAAACACAATAAGTAAAGACAATTTTCTTCTTGGCCGGATTCTAATTGTTGGACATTTTTTTTTAGTAACCATCGTGAAGCCAAGCTCATATTAAACATTTCTTGGAGAGTGAACTGGTTGAACAGCGACCAATAAACAAGTTGTAACGTTACGTTGTGCTAAAATGTCTTTTGTAACGTTCGATACGGAAATTCTTTCGACCTTACCAGATGTCCCGTAATCTTCTCGTTGACACGTTATGAGTAGTACCTCAATCGGTAGTCACGTCTTATTTAAAGAGTGACCGTACCTGGTAGAAGTTTCGGGGTCTTGGCCTTTATTGATAATAGCCATCACTATCTCTTTTTATATATATATATATATATATATATATATATACAGGGTGACCCCCCCCCCAAAAAAAAACGGCCCCCAACTGTAATTAGGCCCCGTTTCTTAGTGTTTCGTCCGAATGAAAGTAATTTTTGGTCATAACTAGTTTATGATATTAAAAACATCACATCAAAACACTAGGGTCTTTGGCCTTTTTTCTCCGTTCTACAGCATGTGTTCTAGATGGCCTTCATTTAACTCCGTGCATTTCTTGAGGCGCAGAACGAAGTTGTCCATGACGTTCTTACAGACTGAATTGGGAATGGCTCTCATCTCCTCCCTGATGGCTTCTTTGAGTTTCGTGATGGTTCTGGGTTTCCCTGCGTACAGTCTGTCCTTAGGATAGCCACAAAGGAAAAAATCTGGGGGGCTTAGGTCCGAGCTATGGGGTGGCCACTCAAAATTAGTCTTGAGACTGATCACTCAGCCTCCGAAGTTCTCTTTCAGCCAATCTCAAAACAGATTTGAGGTGTGAGAACTTGCTCTGTCTTGTTGGCCCCAGAACTTCCTCATGGGCGACGGGTAGAGGGTCTGGAGCTCACTCTTGAAGTTTTTGAGGACCTCCACTGACCGCTCCTTGGTGACTGTCAATGCTGCGCCAGATTCTCCGATGAAGATTGGTCCGATGATGCCTCTGACCGAGATTGCAGCCAACACCGTGCACTTATGAGAGTGCAGGGGCTTGGTGGATACTTTATTGGGTCTGGAGGACCCCCAGAAGACATTTGTCTTGGAGTTCGATTTTCCGTCAAGATGGAAGTGGGCTTCATCTGAAGTTCAAAGGAGGTTAAGGAAACCTGGTGTCTCCTCGATCTTATCACGCATATTGACTGCCATAGCGCTCCTCTGCTTCGTGTCTGAGGCTGTAAGGGTCTGCAGCGTCTGTATTCTGTATGGATAAGCCCTGGTATCGTTCACCAGCACTTTCCTGCAAGTCTCACGGGAGATACCGAGCGACTGACTTCGCTTACGCACAGAGCGTTTCGGACTCTCCTGGAGAGACACTCTCACACTTTCGACCAGCTCAACTGTCCGCTTCTCGGGACGTCCCAAGTGGCTTGGACGGTTTATCACTGGCAGCGTTGAGGTTCTCCACGGCCCCATACTTCTCGAAGTGGTCCACCCAGTTCTGAATTCTGCTTTTGGATGGAGCCTTTTCACATTCGAACTGATGCATGAAACTGTCCTTGGGTTTCTTAAACGAGCCTGTCTTGTAGTAAAATTTAACACAATGTATTCTTTGTCCCAGCTCCCACTGAGGTATTGGTGTACTTACGGTCGTTGATTCTGCCATGTCCTGTAAAATAAGGGCAATCGGTGAATAAATAAAGGAGATATCACATAAAGCGTACACGGGGGCCCGTTTTTTTGGTCAAAAATCATGTATATATATATTTAAATATAGTTCACCCAAACAAGACAGGCCGCCACTGTAGACGTAAGGGGCTACTAAAAAAAAGGTGAAGGTTTGGGATGGGGTCAACCTTAATTAAGAGCTGCGCAGCGAGATGTATGTTTACATTAGTTTTAAATTTGTGCTTGTCAGTAACGTCAGGAAAGCATGGAAGAGGGAGGGAGTTCCAGAGTCCACCAGTACGAGGAAAGAAGCTTTTGGAGCAGAAAACTCTTCGGCATCTAGGGACCTCCATAGGGTATGAATGCGATTTGAAAAATTGTCGGGTTGCTATAGTCAATTTACGTCGTGGGAGTACCAGAGCAGCAAGCTCATCAGAGCAAATCCATTGAAGTACTTGTAAAACAGGCACAAGGAAGCAACATCACGGCGATGGGACAGGGGCTGGAGCCTGGTGGAAAGTGAAGGACCTATCAAGTTGGCGACTTTTTTTGGACCTTGTCTAAGAGGGAGAGACTAGTGGATGACGCCTCAGCACAGATGTGGCAACAATACTCCATGCATGGGCGGATCGTGGCTTCGTAGAGATATAGAATAATGTCAGGTGTGAGAAGTTTATTGGCACGGTAGTGGGATCCCACCTTCTTTGCAGCAGCCATGACACTGTTTTCAATGTATTTATTTATGTTATCTGTGAAGGTTAGGCCGAGCAGTTTGAATAATGAACACTCAGGCAGGGTGCTATTTGCCATGAAAATCGGTGGTTGAAGAGGTTTCTTGTAGTTATTGAAGGAAAGTAGCTTCGTCTTTGCGGCATTAAAAGTTACCATCCATTTTTGACCCCATTCTACTACAGACTGGACGTCATTTTCTAAGGATTCAGCCATTGCCTCAGATATGTGCGCGTCGGTTTTTCCCACATGACCAGAGTGGAGCATGGTGTCATCAGCAAATATTCCTGTCTCAGTCGCAATGACATCATTTATGAAAATCAGGAAGAGTAGAGGTCCAAGGATGGATACCTGGGGTACACCAGCATTTACGCTATGTAGCTTATAAGAACGGCCATCGAGGACAACCTGGATCTTTCGTTTTGTTAAGGAGGATTTAATTATATTAAATATTCGTCCAGTAATACCATATGAGTGCCGTTTTAGAAGTCCTTCATGCTAGACCTTGTCAAAAGCCTTGGATATATCGAGCGCTACCGCCCTAGCTTCACCTGCCCTGTCCAGTGTATGGTATATGCGTTCAGAGATGACCGTTAAGATATCTGCAGTATATCATGCTTGTCTGAATCCGTATTGATGATCAGAAAGAAGTTTAGCATCAACTAGATGCCTGACTATCGCTAGATTAATTAATGATTCAAAGATTTTAGCAAATATCGGGAGTAGACTGATTGTGCGGTAGTTTAGTGGAACAGTTCTATCTCCACAATCTTTGAAGATTGGTACCACAGATGTAATTTCCCAACTATCAGGGAAACAAGATTCAGTAAAGCATTTGTTGTATAGATTGGAGAGGACAGGGCCAGCTCAGCAGATCATCTCTTGATACCTATTACTGGTATAAGATCAGGGCCACATGCTTTGGTAGTGTCAATGTTTTTTATGATGTCTCTGACTTGAGATGGAGTGATGACCAGGTTCTCAAGTGTGACTTCGGTCCGCAATGGGAATTTAGGAGAGGAGGCTGTTAGATGAGTCCGAAGTGGAATTTAAGGCGTAATCAGTTGCCGTGAAAACAAACAAATAGCTATAAAAGGGTAGCAAATAAAATAATATCGGTGTCTTCACTAAGGGAAATATTTTTTGTTGTTGAATGATTTCGTTTCCTTTAAAACAATGTTATCTAGACGATTGCGATCTCCCGTGAGGGGTGGAAGAACCTCAAAATAGACATCCGTTTAGTTTGACGTGAAACACCCAAAGATAGAAAATTGATCTCGGTTCTCTGCCACATACTTCCTTTCATAACATACATTTCTGTACACGTAGCTTTTTATTCTACTGTGTTACTTTTAATAGAATTGCCCACTTCTCTGCTTAATTAATGCTGTCATGTATGTTATATGTTATAAGTCACCGCTTATCATACAATACTAAAGTATCCTATCCACCTACAATTAAGAGCTTAATGCTAGGGAGTATGGTGTCATGACGAACGAACATACATTCGTATGAACACCATTTTCACATACACATCCAACTTTAATTTGAAGCATTCCTAAAAGTAAACGGAACTTTCATGAGCAAATTTATTTCCAAGAACTAGCCGACTGTTGAACAATACAATGGGACTGCTTCGCAACTGACTACAATATGGCTGTTTACTATTTCAATGTTAACTCATTAACCATTATCCTCGAGTAGCCTTTGGACCTTGATAAACAGGGACTTGTTAGTACATAAATAAAGTGCTGTACTATCTTTCCATGCTCAGTTCAGTAGAGTATTGTAGTATCTGTTCTGTTGTCATATTAACATCCTCTCAGGAATTACCCCTTCATTCTTCGCTATTAGTGAAATATCTGTTTTCTTGTCATCATACCATTTTCCCAGGTACCAAAGACGCGAATATATAAAAATACATGACCAGTAAAACAAATATATCAGTTTAGTCTATTAATACCACGTTAGGATGATTATGTCACCCTAATCATGGTACCCGAACAGATACTATACTCTCTAGGACACTTTAAGGCATACTGTACGATTAATTAATAAATATTTGCCTACCAACAAATTAATCTAATATTTCTTAAGATATTGAGAACTTGAAGCACAGTAACGTTTATCCAAATGATACAATTTGTCAAAAAAATAATACAAAAAGAGTTGATGTACGCTGAAAAAAAAAAAATAATAGCATACAATTAGTTTACAAAATCAAATGAAATTTTGAACAAAAATGGTTCCTCATAAAATAAGTAAATAGCTCGAAAAGGGTGGATATGCCGTAACACAAAGGAACACACTAATAGAAAATTAGATTCGCTAGTTAACATGATTTCTTTCACGCTCAAGCCTGAATCTTTTCAGAATCAAAACAAAGGATGGCTAAAAGAATGAAAAGGGAGGTTTTGTTATTATTAATCACAAGGTGCATCTGCGAATATTGCAGAGAATTTGAATTTAGAACAGTAAAAGCCTTTTAGTGCTCCACTTGATTTTAACAAAAGATAAAAATGCTTTTAAGTCGAATCAAATTGACAATGGACATAGCCGGGATCTGCCAAAGTCAGTCTAATTTTGTAATTTGTATTCTGATATATATTTTTTTTTTTATTAATGTTTATTTATTTATTGTGATAGCTGAAATTAAAAAAAATGCTGTCAATATCTCTTTAAAAATAAAAACCAGCGATAAATCATATAAAAAATAAAAATGTATTTTTATAAAATATAGAACACTCTTGATACGATGGCGTTGGATTTTTATAAAAAATTAACGAAGGGAAATATATTTTGTTTTTGTTTTGTTTTGTGTGAGAATGATATATATGTGTGAATAATATGCTTATGGTCAACATTTACCGAAATCGTGACCGATTCTGGGCTTGTCATTAATTCAGTTTTTATCTGAACATGCTGCTGTTTTTTGCTCCAGAATTGACTCGTCCCAAGCGTTTTTTTGAATATAAAGAAGTTAACATTTTGTCTAGTAGAAAACAAAAATTATCCAAAATATGTGTAGTCATTAATTTGTAGGATAACGCCCCCCATTGAATTTGAATCACCATAACTTTTTTTATTTAAAACAAATATCTATTTTGTTTATACCAAAGATGTAGCAGCTAGAACAAATAATCTAGAAATATAGATATCTCGAAAAGAGTTTAAGATATGGAAGGGTTGAGCAGCTTAATCTGACAAAAATGCCTATTGAGTAACGCTCCTCATGCCCTTTGACTCGACATAACTATTTTGATTATAAATATAATTTAATGGTCGAAACATAGAATGATAGAACTCGATGAGCTGATTCGAAATATGTTAGTATTAAAAAGATCAGGGGCGGAGAAATTGAGTTATGTTACTTTTGGTAGAAGAATGAAAAAAAGTAATAATTAACTTTTGGAGACAATTTTCTTATGAAAAAAGGCCAAATTGAAAACTGAAGCCACATTTTTAGAAGAAAGAAATACAAAAATGCCAAATTGAAAAGTCTCTTTATTAATGAAGTCACATTGGCTATATTAAAGATATAAACTATTGCGTATGTTGAAGATGTTAACGTTCGACTCTTTGGTAGACCAGAGGCGCGTCCGGAAACTGTCGATGCTTTTGTACACCAGAGGTTTGTGTAGAAACTTTCGATTACACTTCTGATTCTTATGTAAAACAAAGGCGCGTTTCTGAACATTCGATGCTTTTGTAAACCAGAGGTGCGTCCATAACGTTTCATTCATTTTTGTGATCCAGAGGCGCGCCCGTAACCTTTTTTATTATTTTGTACACCAGAGGCGTGTCCGTAAACTTTCGATTAGTTTGTACACTAGAGGTGCGTCCGGAAACTTTCGATTACATTTTCGATTATTTTGTACACTAAAGGTGCGTGCGTGTCTTTAGGTTCTTTGGTACACCAGAAGGATGTCAGTAAACGTTCGCTTTTTTACACCCGAAACCTTCGATAAAACTTTAGATTCTTTTGTACAACATAAGAGCGTCTCTTAACTTTCGATTCTTTTGTACACTTTTGAAAAAAAAGAAGATTTAATATAAAATCCTGTTAGTTGCACACAACAAGTTTAATAATTTGTTTCAACAACAACTACTTTTATTAAATACTGTGATACGTGTTCAGAAAATACTGAGCATCAGTTAATCCTAAGAATTGAATGCACTAATGATTTCAAATATCTAGTCATCTCAATTAATAAATTCTTAATTAATAATGAAGGAAAACAAATAATCAATTGTGATATTATGAAATTCAGTACTAAAGAGCAACCAATATATGGAACTAATTTTACATTAAAAGCTACCATTATTTATGAGGGAGCATCATCTATGGTAGGTCATTATACTGTCTAGTCAAAAATGGCACTGAAAATTGGCATGAAATTAGTGACAACATTATCAAGAAAAAACAGTAAATTTCCTCCAAAATTTACTAATATGGTTACATTATTTATGAAAAAATATAAACTTGAAATTGAAAATATATTTTAAAATTTATTCTGAAAATAATATTTATACTGAAGTCAATAATAATATCATTTTACTGAAATATAAATATCAGAATTTATTATGATTTTTGAAATATAGAATTTATTTTTATCTTTTAAGAATTTTTCTTATCTTAATAGAAACTCTGAAAATTAAATATGTTTTTAAATTTAATAATTACTTTTCAAATAATTAACTTATTTCTTGGAAAATTATTTTGCATTTTTTCTAAAATGATTTACAATATTTTTAACTTACTTGAAAACCAGAAATTGAAATTTATACTTATTATTCTGAAACTTATTCTGAAAATCAAAGTTTTTCTGAATTTATTGAATATTTCAAATTCAAATACTCAACATATTTTTCATCTTATTTTATTTTATTCTGAAAATTATAATTCTAAACTAGAAGTTGTACTGATGGCAATACTAAATGGCTTGATATTCGAATTTATTCATAAATAATTTAAACTTTTTTGAGCTTAATTAAAACTCAGAAATTGAAATTTATTCTTATCATTCTGAAACTGATTCTGATCTTATTTTGCAAATTAGAAATTTTTTGAATTAAATAATTTATTTTTCAGCAGATTAGAAATAATAAATGCAAGACTAGTTCACTAGTGAATTAAATGCTTTAGTTATTGTGATGTCATACTGATAATTGGTTCAACTCAATTAGCAATTGCTACTAATATTTCCACACACTCATAGTCTAGATAGCTCAAGGTAAACCATGTCACTGATGCTTTGGGGTCTTGTTATTTGCACCCTTTTCAAATTATAATTACAAAAATACATTGTAAATTCTCAAATCGCAACACCTTTAAAATAAGTGGATTTGACTGAAAAATGCGGACGAATGTGTATTAATATTTTTAAATATAAATCTGGCTAAGTACAAGACAAGTGGAATCAACTCTTGAAATATTGAAACTGGAATTAAGATTTTAAGAATTAAATGTAGAGTAAAATTAGAAATGTAAATAGAATAATAAACAATAATGAATTAGGTGATTCATTAAATAAAGTATAATTTGGTTAAAGCATAATTCAAAATGTGAAGTATCCATGAGCGATTGCTCTTTACCACATTACCTCGAGTGGAGTGGATTCTGTGGCTGACTCTTCTCAGCTATGGAATCTACAGGTATTTTGTTGACATATTTCATCCCAAACAAGGTAGGTCGCTACTGTAGACGTAAGGGGTTACTGAGAATAAGGGTGTAGGTTTTGAGTGTCCCCCCAATTGTAGCGAGATGTCTGTTTACATTAGTTTTAAACCTCAGCATGTCGGTACTGTCGGGGAAAACAGGGAACAGCAGCAAGAAGATGGAAACTATTGGGGTAGAAGGCTATACGGCATCTGGGGAGCTCTACAGTGAATGGATGGGATTTAGCTGATTGTCGAGTTAGTTTAATGAATTTATGTCGAGGAGGCACCAGAGTATCCAGTTTATCGGAGCACAATCCATTGAAGTATTTGTAAAACAAGCACAAGGATGCAACATTGCGGCGATGGGACAGGGGCTGGAGCTTGGTTGATAGTGAGGGACCTATTAAGTTGGCGACTCTTTTTTGGACCTTGTCTAGGAGGAAGAGACTAGTGGATGATGCACCAGCCCAGATGTGGCAACAATACTCCATACATGGGCGGATGGTGGCTTTCTAGAGATACAGGATCATATCAGGTTTACTAGCACGGTAGAGGGAGCCCACTTTATTTGCTCTAGCTTTGGCAATGTCTTTAATTCAACAATGTATTCATACTAGAAATTTTGATTTTGTGGTGTTATATGCAAAGCATATGTGTTTTTTTTATTTTCATTAAAAATAAAATGAAATCAAACTTTGACATAATTGACTTACATTCATCTCTTCTTAATAGTTAACTCTCTCATATTGTCAGCACCATTTTGTTCCAATTTCTATTGTTTCAACTTCTTCTAATTCTAGTAATATTTGCATTTCTTTCTAGTGACAAAAATGTTCAAACTCAGTTAGCCTTACTTGTTAATCTGTCTAAGTCATTACATTTTTTGTTTACTTGAGCTGACTATTTAGAAGAAATCTACTGTATAATTAAAGTAAAAAACATTTACAGTTATTTATGTGATTCTTGTGTTAATCACAATACCAATATCAAAGATAGAGTTAATAAAAACCCTTGCCTATAGCTGTCATTTTAGCAACCTCGTGAGTAAGTGTGATTTTATTGTACATTTAATTCTTCAAATCTCAATTCCAGCTTCAATATTTTAAGCGTTAATTTCACTTGTCCTGTACTTTGTCACGCAGTTCGTAGATTCAGCCTAGAATCACGAACCTAACGCGGCCGCGAGAAATCGCCACAGACATGAATTGAAATTAACGTACACTAACCCGAGAGAGGGGGGGGGCGTCGTGTTGTCCGCTCGAATGGAACTTTGCATAATCGCTAGTGACAACAATATCGTAACTTTTAACATAACTCTACTATTAAGACTATTTAATCATAAAAGTGGCATTAACTATAAATATCTTTTGATATTAAAGTGTTTTTATATTTAATAACGATTTGATTTCGGGTTTCCTAATCTCGCATATATATATATATATATATATTAAATATATAAATATATATAGAGAGAGAGTGAGAGAAAGAGATTTGCAAAACAGAAATAAAGAGCTTAAGCTAACAAAAAAAGTGTGACACACGTAGATAGGTAGATAGTTACTAGGCTGTTTCTATATATATATATATTATGAAATCAGTCAGAATTAATAGTAAGCAGGCATAAGTTTATCCAATCTGTTTTGTACAAAAGCTACGCATATTTGAGCGCCCCTGACACTATTCGCTCAACCAAATTAAGATCCATTTCTAAAAACCAAGTATTCCAGATTCATTCTAGTCGAATTTCTTCTATAGACCCCTTATGATTAAACCTTAAATTTAAAATATTTTCTAGAATCAAAATCATGTAATCGATTTTACTTAAAATTAAAATAAATATACTTGATATAAGGTTTAATATCATTATATTTTAAGGGAACATAGAAGTAATACACATCTGGTCTGTTCTGGAAATTAATATTACCTGTATTGAGATGGGTATTCTTCATCTATTTGTAGAAAGTTTAATGTATGTTTGTGCTTACATATTTAAATGCATAGAATTCACTCTTCACGATGAATTTTAAGATACATCTGCTACGATTAAGGTGGTTAATATGGGTTATATTTAGTTTAAGTCTGTTAAGGAACAGGTATTCTTCACGTATATATATATATATATATATATATATATATATATATATATATATCAAGAGAGAGAGGTAAGGAGAAGGAGAGTGAGAGATATATAGAGAGAAAGAGCTTGAGAGAGAAACAGAGGGATGACGTGTATGATTTTAGCGTGAAGCACCCCGGATTTCTTAATGATAATCAACGCGTATTTTTGCTTTAGGCAATTTTATATTTAATCATTGATCGACACACGCTTTCTGATAACTATTATTTTGGGATCGTATTCAATGAAAATTTAAAATCTGATAAAAATCCGATGAATAAAAACACAAAATCTTTCCTTATTTTTTTTTTCGGAGTTTTAATGAATTAACGCAACATGAGTTTTAACAATACGGTTTCCCAGTAAAATTGATGATGGTAATACAATCCTTTTTAATCCAAGAAGCAAAACAAAGCAGTGGCAAAATAAAAGAAAAAAATCTAGTTTTTGCTAATCAAAAGGAAAGAAGCCAAAATTAATCTCAAGCGAACGTTACTCTTGTTACCGCTTTATTAAAGCAAAATTAGCTGCAGGCAGCAGATAGGGCCGGCCTATTAAACTGACTCCTTCAAATGCGTTACATCTCATAGGTTACTCACGGAAAGAATTACTAATAAAAGTCACAGTCTTTTCTGAAATCTACACATATTTCGTAAAATAAAATTCAATCGATGCCTGGATTGCCCACCACGTTTCAATCAATAATTCCCAACACTTTTATTGAGAATAAAACTGTAAGTAGAGAGTGACCACCTCTCTAATTCGACCCATGGAGTCGTTAATAAAATTCAGCATATTTTCTACACTCTAACCATATTTATCAGGAAAAACTCTATGCCTGACTTGTCTACCAAGTTCTGCCCATGAATGTTCAAAAGTCTTTCTTTTATTGCCGTTCAATTATATACTGGGACACTTTAGTGATCGTCTCATCAGTAGGAGGTGTGATCCTAGATAGGCTTCACACTCCACTGACCTCCCCAACCAGAATTTAATCTCTATGGGTATCTCAAAGAGAATGTCTTTCAAAACGATCCTCGGATTATTCCTAAACTGAAGACAAACATTTCAGCCAATATCAAGGCAATGCCAAGACTGGAGTGCGTCAGCGTTATCGATGCTTTCGCACGCCCTTCTCATTGAACAGCGGGAAAACAAAAACTGTTGGACACTCACGACTGAAACTTGGTGGACAAAAAGGAACGTTTATTTAGATTTAATAGTGTTGGATTCCATGGAGGATTGAAAATTGTATTAATGATTCCACGGGTGGCATTTTCTAGGCTAACCCTGCAGAAATCAGCAAAAATGTTGGCAATTAGGGCTTAATTGAATATCGGTTATGTACTAAAATGTGGGTGAACTTTAAAGCCAGGTTTTGAAAGAAATCATGACATTAAAAGCTAATTTTGAAATTACACAAGTCTAAATAACTGTTGTTGTTGTTTTTTTTTGGGGGGGGGGGAAGAGAGGCTATTATAGAATAGTAGCGCAAACATGACCAGATGTATTGTTTTTATTGATTCAGAGTTTTTAGATGACGATTGATAAGTTGTATTATTTGGATTATTCGGACAAATGTTCTGATTTTAGAGGTTATTCTCACAACGTTTCAGCCGATGTAACCTCCGACTCTTTTCAGGCGCTTCTTGTCAAACTAACGAATCTTTACGTTAAACCTTGGAATTTGTATGGAATTTCGAAATAAACCTTATATTTAATCCACAGGAAAATATTGTACTCATTTCGGCAGCCAAGTCTCTTGTTATTCGTAATTATATTGTTATTATCGCCCGCACTGAAGATTGAACCTTACACTTCCAGAATACTGTAAATTTAAACTGATTATTACTTAGCACTCATATCCGTTATGCCACAGGTCATTTAAAGTTCGAAATTCCGTACAGATTCCCGAGCTCGACATAAAAATGACCGAATTCGACAAGATACACCTGAAGAAAGTCTGAGATAAAATCTATCGAACCGTTGTGAGTATTGTGTTATTCTTAAGTTTTTCTTTTTATATCGACGTTTCTCGCTATCAAATTTAACCGTAAAGTAAATTTACAATTTTTAAAATTCTAAATCAAGGATTTACTAAATACATACAAAATAAAATATTTATTTATTGTTGATTTACGCAACTTTATCTTAAATTAGCTGTATCTACACGGCGATAATATATACTTCAGAGAAACTTTACAACATCACGGTGTTAATATATACCCATACAAATAGTTTTGACTTTGATCACTTATTAAAATATTTCAAAAACGTTTGATTACTAAAGACGGGAATTTCAGCAAGTTAAATATATGTAATACGAGATTCACAGGCTGGAAGAAGAGAGAGATAGAGATAGATAGAGAGAGAGAAAGAGAGAGAAAAAGAAAGAGAGGGAGAGTATTTGCTCGTTCGTTGGTGTTTAACGACATTTAAACCATTATCAAGTCATCGGATCAACTTTTTTCGATTAAGATAGTTTATCCAATATTTCTTCTTTGTGAAGGTGTTTTTACAGTGTGGTTTTCCACTATTCATGATGTGTGAACGTTTTTATTTTATTAGATTTTTAGATTTTGGTATGCATTTTTAGGGTTCTTTAAGATATTATTTGCTTCATCCTTTTGAGGAGAGTTTTTCAAATTGTTTGCTTGTGATAAGATAAGTCGCATTTCTATGCAAGTTGATTGGTATTTGTTTCTTGTCAGATGTTACTTTGTATATAATTAAAAGAATGAAAGATAAAGAGAGAGAGAACGGGGGCGAGAGAAGGGATCAGAGGGATGCGTGTGTGACAAAAGTAACGAGACTGATGATTTATTTATTACGTCAAATAATTAGAGAGACTGTAACAGAGACTGTGAGACATTGGCCATTGTATAACGGCTTCCCTGCATGTAAACTATTCTAAAATATCTCCGTCTTCTTTTGCCAGTTTCTTACTACACTAGTTCGTGTAGTCTTCCTAACCGTGAATGTCCTTGACGGTCTCCCCGTTTATAAGCATCCGTGTGTTTTTATCTGTAGTTTCTGGGATGCATTACATGTAGAATACGGCATAATCACATTAGAACAACGCGACTCGTTAGATCAACGAAGTTAAACGACGTTGAACCTGGTCAGTACCAGCTGGGCAACCATTTAGGAATATCAGTCGCTATATATGGGAGGTCAGCGAAACCACCCTACAAAAAATACAGACTTGAGGATGACTTTGGAAAATTACTCAGTATAACCTGCTTATTGAGACATCAGTTGACACAAGCGCCCCATGAGCGGAAGTTTTGTTCTTAATAATGTGACAAGCTCTCCGGAGAGAGAATGCTATTGTATGGACTCACAATCCTCTCCGTCTATGTCTGAAAATCAACGTTTGTTCAATTACTCGTATACTTTTAATCGTATGAAATAGATATATGTGTTTCGATATTTAATTACCACCATAAGGTTAGATATGCCGGAAAAGCAGAGAAACTAACCAAAAGCATTCACAGCAAAAATCATTTAGCTACCATCACTGCTAAGAACCTTCCTTTCTCTCTTTGTGTATCTAAATCCAAACGGAACATCAACAAACACAGTGTATATTTCCAAGAATATCCCATCTGTGGAACACGAAACTACTTCTCTATTAGCAACACTATGGATCTCTTCGAATCCAATGCAAACAGATACTTATTAAGTCGTCCTCTTAAGTAATCAAACTCTGACCATCCTACCCAATCTTTCTCATTCCACCCAGACTATTGTATATCCAACTAACAATCATATATCCCTTATCCTTAAGTAGCTTTTCACTTGCTAAGTAGAGACTCATTAGTATAGAAAATGTCTCTATATACGTCTGACTATGTCTTTGTGTCATTGTATTTATTTCTCGTTGTGTCTCATGTTCTCTCCGAATCAGTTTCTTTGTCTTAGTCTCTGTTGGTCTCATACTATCTCTTTCTCTTCTATCTCTGCTTCCTTTAATTTTCACATGTGTTTGAAAGTGTACAGTCTGTACGCGTGTGTCTTTTTCTGTCTTCCAACCTTAATATATAATTTCCGCGTCTCCCGAAATATAATACGGAAGTAACTTGCCTATTGCTTTGTATTTACTATTACATTCGTGAGATAAATTGTAGCTGGGTGGCGTGTCCTCAGTTGACATTTCACTGAGATAGACATCTAAAAAAGAGCCTGTTTCTTTTTCAGCGAGTGTAATAGTGTTAGCCCGTTTGCAAACATATAGAACATGAATCACCTTGGTGTTAGCTGTGGTTGACATGGCTGTAACCTAGCCGCGGCTTTTTAATAGGTAGTCTTCGATCATTGACTGAGTTAACATAGGAATGTACAGCTGACCTCACACTAAGCCAACCGAAAACTTGTGAACTGACGAGAAAATGCTGAATCGTTTACAACAACTGTTGTCTAGATGTAAGGGGTGACAAAGCTGTACCGGCCTAATTCACAATAAACAGTTAGAGAAAGAGTGAACTAAGGCAAACAGAGAGACACACACAAAGACACCCAAACCGTAGCATGATATAGTGATTTCTTCAGTTTGTTCTACGCGGTTGATTTAACAACGGGTGACTAGGTCGATCACGACGTTTTGAGAAAACAGTCGCGATAAGAAGAGAAATGGCATCTGAAAAGTAACCAGATAT
>OY744516.1:186212713-186350213 GCA_963556195.1 Sepiola atlantica | reverse complement strand
TTGAGGCTGGATATGGTAGTGAGGGGGAAACCGTTGGTTAAGAGGGTCTGGTAGAAGGCTTTGGTGTGTGTTGTTTTGTCGGTAGTGGATGAGCATTTGTTCTGTATGCGGGTAGTTTCGGTGTGCGCGTAACTAATTTTAGATTTGAGGGGTAGGGCGGATTTGTAGTGGATGAAATGGTTCCTGCAGGCGGGTTTTCCATAGAAGGTGGTGTGAAGGGATCCGTCGTCATTTATGCTAAGACTTAGGTGTTGGGATGTTCGATGGTGAATTTAATGTGGGGGTCAGTATTATTAAATGTGTTAAAGATAGAAGTAGCTTCTTCTCGAGATGAAGTGAGAATCAAAATGCCATCAATGTATCTCGAGAAGAATATATGGGAATGGCAGGTGCTGAGAGCTTGTTGTTCCAGTCTGTTCATGTAGGATATGGCGAGGAGGCTGGAGAGACTCGAACCCATGGGTAAACCAGAGACTTGCTTGTACGTGTCTTGCTGGAACCTGAAATAAGTATTATCCACAATGATGCGTAGGAGTTGATATATATATATATATATATATATATATATATATATATATGTGTGTATGTATTACACATTCACACATGTCACACGTGAGTCTTTTTTTTTTTCAATGATTGTGTTTCCGCTATAAAATTCTTTTTTTCGTTTTTCAATTTAGCAATCTGTGTTTAGTTTCGTGTGGTCGCCTTTCGACTGTTGTCCTAACTCGTTAGCGGGTATTACCGAACTAATATAGACAGTCATCAAGTAGATCAAATAATAACTTGAAATAATGAAGGAAAACGTTTTATATAATATAAGTTGATTGAAAAGCGTTTAGCAGACAGCGAAAAAAAATATGAAATTACTTTTGAAAAATTATGTTTGCTTGATAATAAAACATTGACTATTTTAAACATATGTATATATAAAAAAATGATGAAACCTATAATTATTTTCTTTTTGTGTTTTAGTGATTGGAGACGCCGCCGTAATAAAAAATAAGCTTAAACAGAAACTAAATTTAATACTTTTTTTAATAATTTCCGTACAAATAAATTTTAAGTTCTTTCGAGAAAGGTAATTAATGTCGATTGGAAGTTTAGCCTCGCACCAAAATGTTATTTAAGAACATTAACAAAAGAACATTCAAGGATTTAATAATGGTACCAGCGATATTATATCATGGGTTGTATATAATGAAAAAGTGCACTGTCCTTTTTTGCTTTTTTGTGGTTTTGCAGTTAATTATTTCGTTTTCTCTCCGAGTGACATTTTAGATTAGGAGTTAAATAACTTCTCATTACATTAAAATTGTTTTCATACTAAGTAATACACTTAGTATGAAATCAATTTTAATATAATTAAAAATAAATTAACTCCTAATCCAAAATGTCACTCGGAGAGAAAACGAAAGGATTAACTGCAAAAACACAACCAAGCAAAAAACGAAAGTGCACTTTTTAATTATATAAAACCCTCTAATATAATATCGCTGCTAGCATTATTAAATTACTGTCAGTAAAAAGTTTCTTTCTAAAATATATGAAAAAAATAGGTAGAATGTTTCGAATTGTATTTCCCATACAAGAGCATTCAGCGACAACTTTTCACCGCCATGGTCCAAGAGAACCGCCTTACGAAAACCAATAAACTCCTAAACAATGTAACTGCCATTTCGACCGGAGGTTCTCTCGTATTTCTCAGATGATAAGCACTTTTGGCATGACCATTTGCAGAATCAACCGGATAGCAGGTGGCTAACTTACACACCACATGAACACCCGAGCATCATGAAGACTGCTATGGTACTTTACCTATACGGACTACTTGAACTCTGCCACTCACCACACATACTGGGAGCCCATGCTTCTCCGTGTTGAACACCCACCTGTCCGTACGGTCTTTCAGTAGCTTCAATAATTGAGAGACTTCACACGGGTCAATACCAGTCGAGGATTCGTTCTCGACAATCAGTCCCGCAAGAACCGGGCCATTTCGATGGCCTTTTATCTGCCGGGCTCAGCTATACTGGCCTGGGTTGTCCAACGAGGTGCACTCTCCCAGGCCTTCCATCCCCTCTTTGGGGTTGAGTAAATTCATTGCTTACTGCCTGAGGCGCCCTGACCGGGGAATGTCAACGGGGCTCCCCAAGCTACTTTTGCTAGGTTAGAGTGCTCGTTCTTTAAGAGCGCTGGCTTTACTCTTCCCCAACTTACCGACCTTGTGGTGGAAAACAATTAAATACCTGGGCACCGCCAGTCCGTACGGTCTTTAAGTAACTTTAGTTACTTAGAGACGTCAAACTAGTCAATACCAGTCGAAGGTTTCGTTTTCGACAATCACTCTCGCAGGAACTGGGCTATTTCGGTGGCCTTGTATCTGTCGTGCTCAGGTATACTGTCCTGGGTTGTCCAACGAGGTGCACTCTCCCAAGCCTTGCCCTACTCTTTGGGTGGGAATACGTTTATTTCTAACTGCTTTTGGCGCCCTGACCGGTTAATGCCGACGAGGCTGCCCAGACTAATCTTTATAGGCTAGATTGCTTCTTCTTTAGGTGCGCTGGCTTGACCCTTCCCCAACTTCCCGACCTTGTGTCACATATTACTGTGGTGGGAGGCAATTAAATACCTGTACACTCACCAGTCCGTACGATCTTCCAATAACTTCAGTAACTGAGAGACTTCGGAATGGTCAATACTAGTCGAGGATTGGTTCTTGACAATCAGTCCGGCAGGAACTTGGCCATTCCGATGGCCTTTTACCTGCCGGGCTGAGGTATACAGTCCTGGGTTGTCCTAGGAACTGCACTATCCCAGGCCATCCATCCCTTTTTAGGGTGGACTAAGTTCATTGCTTAATTCCTTTGGCGCCTTGACCGGTGAATGCCATCAGGGCTGCCCAAGTTATTGTTGCTAGGCTAAGGTGCTCCTTCTTTAGGGGCGCTTGTTTTACTCTTCCCTAACTTTCCGACCTTGTGTCATATATAGCTGTGGTGGGAAGCAATTAAATACTTGAACACTCACCAGCCCGTACGGTCTTTCAGTAGCTTCAGTTATTTAGAGACTTCGGACTGGTCAATACCAGTCGAAGATTCGTTCTCGACAATCAGTCCCGCAGGAACTGGGCCATTTCGATGTCTTTTTATCTGCCGGGCTCAGGTATACTGTCCTGGGTTGTCCAACGAGGTGCACTCTCACAAGAGTAAGTTTATTGCTAACTGCTTTTAGTGCCCTGACCGGAAAATGCCGACGACGCTGCCCAGACAAGTTTTTATAGGCTTGAGTGCTCCTTCTTTAGGTTCGCTGGCTTGACGCTTCCCCAACTTCCCGACCTTGTGTCACATATTGGTAAGGTGGGAAGGAATTATATACTTGGCCCCCTACCAGTCTATATTGGCAAGTTAACTCAAACTGTAATGTCCCTTGGTTTGTTTCTAGCGAAGGTCACGTGATACTGCTCCACATCTTCAAAAGAGCACTCAGAATCAATTCTATTGACTGAGTTGCTGTCTGTTGTTCCCAAGCGGTGGGTGGAGTAAGTAACTGCTGGAAACTTCGAATTTCTTTATAATATATAATTTATTAGTAAAGATATGACGTTTTTCTTTCCTTTTCCAAAAGTTTCATATTCATAATGACTTTAAAGTACAGTCAAAAAAGATATATACAGAGAGAGAGAGAGAGAAAGAGAGAGAGGGAGAGAGAGAGAGAAAAAGAGAGAGAGATAGACAGAGAGAGAGAGAGAGAGAGGGGAGATTTGTTAAAAATCTGCAATATTATCTTTATAATTTTTATTTTTATTTTGGTTACTTCTTGTTTCTGAACAAGTTTCTCTTTGATTTCTTAACAACAAAAGTTAAATGTACAAAATAATAACTGTCAAAAAACAGAACAAGAACAGCAACAACAATGCTTGCACTTCTAAAAGTAATAAAAATCAGTAATAGAAGTTCTAACATTAATGAAATAGCATTCAGTTCCTGCACGAATATGCTAAATATATTAAAATTATAATTAATCCTGACCATGCCTACGGTAAACTATTAAAAGTAAATAAGAATGACACCAAAACAGCAAGATTAAAAATGACAACACCATCACCTCATAAAATATATTGACGAATCTCAGATGATGGCTAAAGAATTGACTTAAAGCTGGGCGACTCCTGGCAAACAGGAAAAAAGTAAAATATGAAACACAATTCCGGTTAACGCACCATATATCAAAAACCTAATAAATGTAAGAAAAATATGTCTCCAAGTAATAAAAAACTGTTCACTGTCAGATAAACTGCACAAAATATTTAATAAAGATACACTAAAACGTCCGTATAGACAATACACTATAAATAATAAAAAGTGCGATGAGAAAATGTATAACACACCGGAAATAGACTCACCCCGATTCCAAATAAAAAGCAACCCTCACATCTAACTGCATAATAATATGTGAGTATGCTTTACATTGAAAATGTATTCAATAACATAGAGTAAACACATCTATAAGTATTTGGCTGATGCTGACAATGCTATACTTGATTAAGGAAAACTATATATATATATATTAATTTTATACATATATCAAAGTACGTATAAAATAATAATAATAATAATAATAATAATAATAATAATAATAATAATAATATATATATATAGTCTTGGAAGTTTCTCAACCATTAAAACTATATTTAAAAAAACAAAACAAAAAAAAACCTAAGTCCCAAGTCGTTCAGTGGAAAATCACTTATGTAAGTAAATTTAACTTTTTCAGTTATTATATTAGTTTGCTTCTAACATTATTTAAGGGATCATAGGTTGTTTACCATGAAAAACTGTTTCGGAAATTTATATATATATATATATATATATATATATATATATATATATATATATTAGCGAAAAATACGTCCTATAAAGTTAAGGTTGACTTCTGCATTAATCTGTATCACTTAGGAAGTGGACAATTATAAAAAAGCGTAGCAAAGTAACAAACACTACAATCGCCAATACAAACAATTACATAAAAAATACATTAAATATTTAGTGATTAAAACATTACTTATTTCCAGCTTAGGCGTCAGAGTCCTGAGGTAAAACCCCAGATTACTTTCATAAACATCGCAGGCTCGATCCTTGTCTAAGTTAGTCATGCTGATGACGGAAAAGAGCCAGGATCACGTGTCCATGGATTACTTTTATGTACGTATAGTATTAATTAAATATATATATATATATATATATATATATATATATATATATATATATATATTAACGAAAATACGTCCTATAAAGTTAAGGGTTAATAATAATGCAATGTTCTACATTAATCTGTATCGCTTAGGAAGGTAACAATTATAATATAAACGTAGCAGAGTAACAATAACCAATAAAAACTATTACATAAAAAATAGTTCAACGTAATAAATTCTTGTCTCTTAGCTTAAGTAAATAAACTACTGATTAAACTGTATTTCTCGATATTAATCGGTAAAGTTACTCATATATACCTGCAAATTATCGTTACTTCTTGAAAAAAGTACATTTATTCGCGTTAGCTTTCACAAGCAGGGCTTTGCAAGTAGTTGTATTAAGTTCATCTATTTGTAGATTTTAAAAACTGCTGTATTGATGTAGACTCAAGAAATAACTGACTTAGACTTCCTAATTGCAGAGTTGCCCCTCTTGAACCATTACTCCTAATTGAGTAAGATTTGTGGCCTAATAAAAAATCAGAAGCAATCAGTTAAACACGGTCAAACTGATTTCTTAAACATATTACTATAGAAATTCGCCTATGTGGTTATTTAGATAAAAAACTAAGCCCTTGCATATATAAGAGGCATGTTCGATTCACTAAAACCATATTTTCGGACTTTATATTACGCTATGATTTTACTTATAACAATAGTTATTATTAACCTTAATCTCACTCTGTAATTAATCACTTGATATTTATACTAGCATTTTTATCAGTAATTGTTATAGTTTCCCATAGCTATTAAAAAACATAGCTCTGTGTGATAATTTCAATATTGCGCCTTGATTGAAAATTTGTCATCTTATTTGCGGAGGGAGGTCACACTTGAGTGTTGGCTGCGTTCTGATGTTTTTTCTCGACGAACTTTGTGCTTGATATTACATCTTGTAAATATCTTTCATTATTGGTTTCGGAAGAACAGCGAGTAATTGCGTTTAATGGCTGCATTTATAGTAAACTTTTATTATATATATATATATATATATGTATATACTTCCATATATATATATAACTGTGCATAACTATGTTTATATATATATATATATATATATATATATAATAAAGAATAGGATGATAAAGATAAAGTGTATACCTTTAAGTTAGAATCTATCATGAAATAATTGATGCTCGATATACTATATAGAGCAATTACATAAACAAATTATTGTTCACCTCTTATTTTTTATCTATACTTGCCACTTCTTTAATCGACTTGCTTTATTTTGAATTTCAATCTTAGTAACGGACTTCTAAATTCTGCCTTGTGACTAGTTTTGTTTTCACCGGCTCGCCGTTTTATTTCTGAAAACCACTTCGTTTGATACTAATTTGTATTCAAATCTATATAAACCGTATATAAAACCGAATATCGAGTGAGGTATAAGCGCGAATAGAGAAGGGGTCTGTCTTGCTCGCTTTTTTCTGATTCATCTGATCAGTTTTTACATTTTCCCTGAAAGATACATAAATAACTTTTTTATTTGTGCTTCGAATACTATGTTATTTTGAATATTTTGTCAGGGTTTACTTGCAAGGTGAAGTATCCTCATGTCAGGTTGTCCTGAAAAACCCTTGTACAGAGAGATAACATACACTCGAGGAGTGTGTCTAGTAGGTGATTCAAACTCTCCTAATATATATGTACATGTGTGTGTATTTATGTGAGGCAAACAGGCTAACGTAAGTTTCCTCTTTTTTGCATGCCTCGAACCTAACATGTGGCTAATAGACGATAATACAGTTTTATCAATATGCCAACAATTGAATAGGGGGTCCTGCCAACCCAGATTCGAACCCTGAATATTTCCAAGGCCCAGCCACATAACAAAGAGAACTCGAACAAGGAATACACTCTGATAAAATTATTCACAAAATAGTCACATCTACCTGGAACGATCCTCACAGGCATTAACAGAAGGAAATAGAAGCCGCTCTAAATCTAATAAACTAATGTATATGACGATTACCTCTACTTTCCCGATATATTTAGTTAATATAATTAGTAAAAGTATTGTTGAATCGGCCTATTTAGACCGTCTGCTAATTCGAAAATAATCCAGACAAAATGGCTAATACAAATCCAACCTTTTTAAATGGAGTACTGTCAAGTGAATGACAGGTCCAAATATTTAATGGAAAACTGACCGATCTGAGGTCATGGCTATCGGCTCTGTAAAAGAAAGAGCGGATCTACAATCTGACAGATCCAGAGCTAGTAAATCTTGTTGAATATTATTCAGGCGGTATGGCATCGGAATGGATAGGTGAATATGTCCATATACTCGTATATTTAGCTAAAAGGATAAACTGACTTGCGAGGTTAGTGTATCAGCACGCCGAATTAATGGGTTGTTCAGCTGTGCAGGAACAATGAGCGGAATTATTTATTAATGCATCAAATATACCCTAACGAGGATGTGTCCATATAAAATTTGGCAACTTTATCCATGAGCGACTCCGAGTTTGCTATAGGAAATAACTTATAATTATAGATCATAAAACGGCTCAACCTGTGCGCAAAGACCAATGGAGGTTCATTCTAGATCAAGGGAACTTAAAACAGAATCCCACAGCGAGAAATGATCGGAGAAGCTTCTCGACAAAAGCTGTAGAAAGTAAGTGTTTTGTGTACACTTCGGTAAAACTAATAAGACAACAGTGAGAGTATTTTAGCCAAAATAGGCAAGAACGGGACTGTTCGTGGTAGCCGGAGGAAGTAAATGACTTTGCCCCACGAAACAGGAAAGACAACGGTACCCTCGAAACCCACTCAATACCACCGTCTTGATAAAAAACCTGGTACATTAACATGTAATAATGTAGCATCTGATTCGACGTATAATTGAAAAAGTTCGTGAAACCTATGGAAGATTTTTTTTATTTTAATACAAAATGACAATCAGAACAATTAAACAGACGAATTCTGTTATTTTTTTACAATGTTTGCATAAATATGTATATATAAATATATATATATATATATATATATATATATATTTATATATATATATATATATATATTCCATGATAAATGCCAGTATACTGAAATCATATGCCCTTAATAGGGTTAAGATGAAAATTCATATACACTAAATGTACAAAAGCAAGGAAATTCCCAAATGTTTACACTTTTATTGTCAGTAAGGGTATGCGAGCACAACAGGGCTATGTATTTTACTTGTAGAAATTTTTCTTCAGCGCACCTCACACACTTCATCTACTCATGCATAAATATTTATACTGTAGTGAGGTGATAATATAATGGGTTGGTTGATATGTAGTCATACCCTTAATGACAATAAAAGTATGAAAATGTGGGAATTTCCTTGCTTTTTTACATTTAGTGTATATGAATTTTCATCTTAACCCTATTAAGAGCATATGATTTCAGTATACTGGCATTTATCATGGAATGTCACGTCTTTTGTAAAGGCTATGTCTCAAGACAATGGTAATTTTAAAGTTTTAAAAAAAATTTCTAGAAAACTAAGGTATATGGTAAACTGAAATTAAAATGCCATCAACCAGACCCTAGAGCCTCTATCTCTATCCAAAAATCAGCTGAATCCATCAAATAGTTGATGAGATACAGGGTGGCACACACGTACGTACGTACGTACGTACGTACGTACACACGGATAACACAAAATCACTCCTGACCTTTCTGGATATCTAGGTTGCCTTGACTAATGATGCTGAAATTCTACACACATATAGAACCTATCAAATGAAAATTTTGTGCAAAGTTTTAACTAATTTGGTTTATTGGTTTTTGAGTTATGACTGATCAAAGAAATGAGATTTCTAGCATAGGTCGTTTTTGAAGTCTATTACGGGATAGAGCCCTATCGCGCCTCCCTTGATATATATATATATATATATATATATATATATATATATATATATATATATATATATATATATATATATATATATATATATGTGTGATACTTAGAAGGCAATACAATGCAGAGGTGTGACGGATAGACACGTGTTGGAGTAAATAAGACATATTATGGTGGAACAAATGAAATAGTTTCACACTTAATACAATGTATACATACACATATATATATATATATATATATATTTATTTATTATTATTATTTTTTGGTTAGGTGGAAACAAGACCATCTTGATACATGTATTACATAACATTGTAACATTGTGTAGATAAACATATATATGTGTGTTTGTGAAAAAGAAAAAAAAAAGAAAAATATATATATATGGGTACGTATACATTGTATTAAGGGTGAAACTATTTCATTTGTTCCACCATTATATGTCTTATTTGCTTCAACCTGTGTCTATCCGTCACACCTCTGCATTGTATTGCCTTCTAAGTATCACATTTCTATATACTAATAAACAATGCTTCAAGCAAACTACATAAACCTCTTATATATATATATATATATATATATTGTTTAGTATGACATTATTATGTCGGCAAATTGATTCATCTAAAGCCATGTCAACCAAAAAGGAAAAGAGCATCATACCCAAATGTTAAAAGGAAACAGAATTTGCAGTTTATAGGAAAGTCGATAAAATTCCGCAGATAATAAACACGTACAACATAATTTACGATGCCATAGACACATAAGTACAGCAAGAATATTGCTTAGCTCAGTCTTATTTTATTGCTTGACTCAGTAAAGTCATTTTTCATATTTTTTCAGCGTGTCTAAATAATATGATAAACAATAAAATTACAGATGTGTGTCGCGAAATTTATCGTTGAGAATATTGTTGAGTAGACTCCAGGCATACAGAGTGATATATAGATAATGTAACACAAACTTTGAAATGTAAAATAAATATAGATATACTATATAGAAAGTAGTGCAAATATAGAAAACTGATAAAATAGATAATATCTGGCTGAATAGCAGTATAACACTAACTTTGTTTTTTATTATAAACTTTAACGGAACTCATAAAAGAACTATTACACACACAATAATGGCTGCCTGAGAGGCTTCCAAAGTAAAGGTATTAGCGATAATAATATCACTATAATGGCATTTAACCTTCTTCTCACAAAGATGCATGGATATGACAGAAAGTCTTTTGTTTAATGTCCTCAATTCAGCTTCAGCCGAATACCCCCTTGTCTACAATACATCCTGCTTATGATTATATTTGTTGATTTATTCCGATGAATATTTTTCAACTAAACAAACTCTTACTTATGTACACAGAAAAACAAAACACAATGACATTTATCATATTAGTCACATTCTTAAGAGGAAACGGATGATCTAGAATCTCCCTATGTTTTTACTTTAATGATATTTATTCTTTTTCCTCAAAGAACAGTATAGGCTGTTGCGATAATGCAAACTTATTTGCAACGGCAGTTGAAAGAGGCGGAGAGTAATGAAAATCTGGAGAGACTCGTCACTTCGACTCGAGGAGACGCTGTTGGTTATTATCAGTTAGCAATCACAAATAAAAGCTTCTGTGTAAACATCTTAGTGAGAAAATAACAATTAAAAAAATAAAAATGAAAATAAATTATTATTAATAATAATAATGATAATAATAATTATAATTATAATAATAATTAGATAGATAGATATCATATATATATACATTAAATATAGTTTATAGGTTGAAGCAAATGGACAGAGAACGGATTAGTTCTAAAGTGATCTGAAAAGGAATCAGACATTTTGGAATTATCTTAACTCTCGAGAAACAATTACAGACTCGTATTATTTGGATTATTCAGACAACTGTTCTCATCTTATCTATTATTCTCCGCAAGGCCGTGTGGCGTAAGTGCTAATTAATAATCAGTTTTAAGTGACAGTTTTCTAGAGGTTGAAGGTTCAATCCTCAGTGCCAACGATACTAAGAATAACATGACGAATTACTTAAGACTTCTACCCAGTTATGGCTGACGGAACGAGAGTAAACTACCATCGTTGATTAAATATATGGTTCCGTTCAAAATTCCGTATATATTCTCGAGTTCGACAGGAAAATTCCCGAGTTCGACAAGATGCACCTGAAGACGGTCGGAGGTTACATCAGCCGAAACGTTGTGAGAATAGTATCCAAGATGAGAACAGTGGTCAGAATAATCCGAATAATACACATTATTAATCCTCATCTTTAAAATGCCGAAACAAAATTATAGACTCATTAAGAAATACACATTATCTATGACAGGAATTGAATTATCATAGCGTAATTCACTCAATGGAAAAGAGACCAGATTCTATTTCAGCAGTTGACTCAGATTTACACTAATACATGTATATAATTACTTCTTGTAAAATTGCATGATCTCATTAACCACTTCTTTGTCAGGACAAGATTCTGACTTCCATTATTATGTTAATTACCGGCTCTTTTAAAGTGAGCGAATGACTTGATCACAGTATGAGGGTAATAGATTTATATTTTTGAAATTGTGTCGTTAAGACCATATTCACTAGCCTGCCCGAGCTGAGACGAAACCGAACAAAAGCGCGGATCTAGATGTCAGATGCGGCTGTCATTAACAAGAAAAGAGGATGATTGTACGTTATCTTTTTTCAATTTGTAATTTTCCGTGCACTTCTCCGCTTGTGCAATCAGCAACTTCCAAGCCCCAACCATGTCTTAAAACCCACTCACATTGATTCACTTTTAATTTGAAACCAAACAATTCTGGCCCAAGGCCGCTAACTCTGGGCCCTCTCATCGATCCTAGCATTATTTGGCTCATACATGATACCAAGTATCCTACTATTATGGCGATGTGTCGTCGATGTTTCTGCAATCTGAACTCTGAATATTATTCCAAATTAATACGTTGTAAAACTATAATAATCATAAGGTGACTGGAAGTCGACCATGACATTGTCGTATTTGGCTATACAGCTTTAATGGGCGAACCCGATACCTAACTGGCCCCAAACGCATAATGGAACCAGGATAGCATCACTAAGAGCCATCCAGTAAACTGTAATGGTGCGTGGAATATATAGTGATATTTACTCCACCGCCAACCAGATATGCAATACAAGTATACACGGGTATTATGTTTATAATAAATTAATTATTCGTCAGTATCCGTTTAAAATATTTCCTAAATTTAAAAGCTAACAGTTTTCTTTTAGAATTTTCGACATAGGTTCCGTTGTCATCATTGTGTTGTAGATATATTCCGTAGGCTGCCCATCTGATTCAACTAACCTTCTTGTGTTGACTTTCTTTTATAGCATTCCTTAACAAGTCTATTTTCTTTCATAAAACAATTCCGTCTTCTGGATTGCCTTAACTTTACTGGGTTGATCATTTATCTGCTTTTGATTTTCTTGTACTTTGAATTCGAAGGACGTCTAACGAGTCCCCCATGCTTTCCATCGAGGGACCACGTGACCACCATGAGACTCAGATCTTTGTTCTGATCCCAACCGCTTGTTTTGTATGTTAATATATTTCATGGGTTGCAGTATATGGCAACACCGGACATAAAAACGAAACGAACGAAGCGACATTCGCCCTGAGAAGGATGAGCCGGTTTCATCCGAGCGAAAGACATTTCTCAGGTATTAAATTCACAAGCGGTCCCCAGTCGCCTGCATATCCCGCCCATGGGGGATAACAACGTTAGCTTTTGCAGTTCTTGTGGGGGGGGGGGGGGGGGAGATCGACACAGGACATTGGATCTATTTTCTGTGTATCGTTTACGGGGATAGTGGTTGACTCTTATATGCGTGAGCAATTGAGGTGCACTATCGCATTAAACAAAACAACATGATACAAACCTGTTCACGAGAAAACAATTCATATTCCCGATACTCTTACAGTTTCTGACCAATGTTAAAACTGACTTTATGTCGGCACTTTCCGACTGTTTACGTAAACAGCCGGAAGTTGACGGAGCGTTTAACAAATCAGATTTACAATTTTCTATTGTGAATTGAGTAAATTGTAAATGTCGTCTCCGCTAACTCCAACAGAAAATTTGCAAAAAAATTTTGGAGAATGAAAAAAATACAATTATCGGAAACCCTAAAAATGTAAAAATAATTGTTTTACCAACCTAATCGGTCTTGTAACTGTACAAAACCAATTTATGGAATCATAAAACAATAATAATTAAGCAAAACTTAACTTTCTCGTGAAATAAAAACTTATTTTTAATTACAACAGTTGTTTCATTAAATTTTCTTCGTGAAAAAATAAATATTTTTTCATAAAATTGTACATACGGTACTGTTTTCTCTTCTTGCTTTACATGCTGTTTCATTATTTTTTCATGTCGATAGCGTCGCCTAGTTTTGCTTTTGAGTTCGTAACTTGTCATTCGGTATCTTCCGGCTATTTACGTAAACAGCCGGAAGAAGCCGAATGACAAGGTCGATTTCAGCATTAGTCACAAAGTGTACCAGTACTACATTTTCAATATTAAGTTCTGACTTAGTATCAGCTATTTTATTTCAATATATATGTGATCGTTCAATGTCATCTCTCTACTTGGGCTAGCTTCCACACTCTAGTGTTTTTGTTAATATATTGACAGTTTTAATCAATGCCGTGTATTGTATTGTATCTAAACATTCTGTTATTTTATATTTTACTATTCTTTCTTCGTTTTTTTCTCATACAATTATTAGTATTTCAGTACTTTTGGTGTTGCATTATCTTGTTAGGTATCTTACAAATGTATTTACTTAGTATTTTCTACGCCCTTCAGCGACACCTTGTAATTAGTTAAGACGGGGAATGAACTATTTGCCATGTTCTTCACGCTTTTTGCTGACTATTGCCATGTCGTGTGCTTTTGCTTGGATAAGTTTGGTCGTATTTCAATGTCCCAGATTATATTGTGCCATTCGTCTTCCAATACTGTTATATACTATGTGTCTGTCTTTTCAAAGTGTAGTGGTTAGCATAGTTCCAAGTGGGTTATATTCCCAAACCAGTAATGTCTAATTATCTATACCTTTTGAGCTAGCATACTGTATTCATTTGTAATGTGGTTTACTGTTTCGTCTTCTAGTCCACAGAGTCTACACTTGCTGTTTGATTGAATCTTGTCTACATTGTTACCTTCACCACGTAGGTTATAGTCGAGTTTGTACTAATTTTGTTTTGTTTGTGTACAGCTTACGGTCCTTATCGCTTGATCAATCTTCACCAAACTTGGTCAAAACAGTGGTCATAATCTAACATAGAACTGATTTAATTTTAAAATGTCTAGGTCAAAGGACAATGCAATGGTCACAGAAAAGGTGAAAGTCACACTTTTGGCGATTACTTCGCATATGTTTATAATAGAGACTCGCTACTTGGCCCATCTCATATAAACTGGATCTTTACCATCGACAAACACCTTCACAAGTTCGGTGAACCTCAATATTATCCCGATGTTGATGTATGAATCTGATGATATTAAGAAATCACCATGCACAATTTCAGCTTGATCAGATAAATAATTTTTGAGTTATAAGGATTTCGTGACATAACTTCGAAAATACTTCATGCAATATGTAAAAGTTTGCTCCAAAGAACAATTCGACTTATTGTTACATTGTCAAGCGGAGCTATGCAGTTTCACAACTAAGTTATGTTCTTGTGTTTATATAGTTTTTGTTGATCTCATTGTTTTTTGCATACATTAATTAGTTCCGTTTCTCTTTTCAATGTGCTCATGTTTATGTTATCTCGTGTGTAAGTATTTTAGTTCATTTTATAAAGAGCCTATGTAGTTGTTGTCTTCCTATTTTTCTCGCCTTTTTTTCCCGTTTCTCTATTCTCCGGTGCTTTTTAATTGCATCATCTACTCTTCAATATTCATCAGTCCTCTTCACGTTTCTGTTTAACATAGGATACTTTACTATCACTTTTAACTATAGTGCTTTGTGTATCGTTATTTGCTTCTTTTTTATATCCAGTTTGCTATGTTTCGCTTTTGTTCCGTTCATGAAGAGTACAGACTATCATAGCAGGGCTAATTCCCAGGTGTTTCTTCCTCCTCGTCTTCTTCTTCTTCGTCTTCTGTTTCTGATTCTTCTTCTTCTTCTTCTTCTTCTTCTTCTTCTTCTTATTATTATTATTATTATTATTATTATTATTATTATTATTATTATTATTATTATTATTATTATTATAATATTTTAGTTGATATTTACAATTTAGAAAATGGCGATGTAAATATTTTTGTATTCTCTATTTATTGGAATCAAAGCATACGTTTGTCTATTTCAGGAATAGAGCAACATGGAAAAGAGAGTGTGAATGCCTACCAGACACTATTTTTCAGTGTCTTCTGTATCTCTGTACAGAGGGTTGTCAGGACAATCTGATATAAAGGAACCTTCCTCACAAGTAAATCCTGACAACAAAATTCAAAAGAACATATCATTCTAAACACAAATAAGCTCCTCACGGCATGGATACACACTGCCCCATACGAGAAATAACGCACGTTTTCCTAGTGATGTTACTACATGTAACAACACCAAGTTGGATAGCCAGCCAGACCAGATGATTCTAGTCCTGGAATGAAAAATAAACTATAACATAAATAATTTGTCTATTGGGGAGAGAAAAATATTCTTCATTTATTTACGTACTCAAGATCTAAGACGTATAAAAGAAGTTTAAATAACATTCGGATATCTACGAACTGATCGAAACGAAATGTAAAACAAAAAGGAAATACATTTCCATATTTGAAACGTTCTAGACATAGCTGACTGCTTTTGTTTCAGTGTTAATTGTGTCACCTATCTTTTTAGTTTTAACTTTATTTGAATCTAACGAACATACAGAATTTAAATGAGCAAATGCATTAGAATTCCAACCATTAGATTGAAATTAGAGAAGTAATTGTTCAGTTCATCCTAAGAATGTTAAAAGTGACAGAGGTAACATTTTTTGTTGTTTCTTGTTGTGAAATATACATTGGTTAATCCGTAAACGAAAAGACATAATATATGACATACATCTTTTTGGTTTCAGTATCTACAAATGTGCTGTAGGCATAATAGGGCTTAGTAGTAGTATGAAGAAGTACTTATGGCAAATAATCTAAAAGAAACATGAGTGTTTTATTTACTCTGACGATGAAACAGGCGTTTCTCTGTGTCTTTACTTTTATATCATATATATATATATATATATATATATATATATATATATATATATATTTATATAGCATCATGTAAACCGTAATAATTCAGAAATTCAATATATTCTTAAAAATCATTTTATTTAATAAACAATTGCTGCTGTCCATTTCAATAAGACATACTTTCACGACATACATAATATCACTGATACAGTGAAAGCTTTATGCAACGATGAAGCTTCTTCGTGAATTTCGGTGATATCTTGTGTATCATGAACATATGTGTTTTTGAAATGGGAACAAACATATGTTAGTAAATAAAAGTGTTTTTGAATGGAAATATTAAATGTTTTTATGAATAACTAAGGTTTAAACAATGCCAGATTTAAAGCTCTAGCCGTACATTATTGAGCTACAACATACACGTTTGTGGTAAATTTTATATATATATATATATATATATATATATATATATATATATATATATATATATATATATATATATAGTTTAACCCGGCTCATAGTATGCACATTCTCACTAACATACCGAGACAATTTTACGGAATTATTGAGTAGAACTACCCTCCGGGTAGTAAAGTAGACAATCTTATCAATAAAAACAATGTCAAACTTAGCTTCAATTATTGTAGGTTCTAATAATGCTGAAATAAGTAAAATTATCATGAATTCTGGTAGAAATGTCCCCACGATCCTGATGTTGAACCTCAATGTAACTGTAGGAACGAAAGTGCAATGTTGTTGAAAGAGAACTAGAACATACATTGAATCCGCTAGTTTCAACTTCAAGGATAGCTTCAGAAAGCATGTACGCTATTTTAGGGTGGCTAACATGGACTTTAAGAAGTTCCCAACTCCTCTAGTTTAATGGGTTAGAAAATTGCATAGCAACAACACACAATTACACTTGGAATGGTATATATTAGGGAAGACAAACCACGCAAATCCAAGAGATACAACCTTTTCACCTTGGAATCATATCACATAGTAATGTCTAACGATAACTTATTGACCAAGAAGCAGGAGGCGATCAATAACTGTTTGCACAGATCCACGTATATTCTCTCTCAGCTGAAGCAGATTAGATAGCAAAGGCCTGTGTTTTCTATGATCAGAGAACATATAGTTATTTATACTATAGTGAAACATTAAGTTAGAGTAGGGAAGTAAATATGCACATTTGAGGTTAGATATGCAATCTAAATATCTGAGGTTGATGAACTTGAGGTTGTGGTCGATGTTATCGATGGTGTGACAAGAAGTAAAGTAATTAGTTGAATTACATCTAAGAACCGAGGGTTGGGATTGGATTTACAGGATAGGAAGAGGAAAGCTGCAAGTTGATTCGTCGCTTTCGTGGAAGCAAGACTTGTCAACAACAAAGGTAAATACGAAGATATAATTGCTAACTAAAAACCATAAGACCAGTACCATCTGCTATAGATATTATGTATAAGTTGCTAGGAGGATATTAGAAAATTGAATATATATATATATATATATATATATATATATATATATATATATATAATATTTCCACAATCAGACAACGCCGCAGCCACCAACCCATGAAAAGAAACAAACCGGAAGTCCTAGACTCGAGTTTCGCCCTCCCTTGGGCTCATCAGTAGAACACATCCGAACTCAGGATTCGAAACCCGAGTCACTTGCATGGTAAACGAGTACTCTGCCACTGAGCTACCTCGCCACATACAAGAATGTCTATTAATTTACACAGATTAAGCGAACCGCGGCGATGACCGACTATGGAATTTACCTACTCTTTTCAACAAGGGGTGTAGTCATCCAACTACTATGAACCCAGGCCGATGTCTCAATTCAAATTATATCATCTCACATTCAAGAAATCTAATATATATATATATATATATACCTAAGTGAGGTTATTGAAACGGGTGTGGGACAAGAGGGTGTGGGACAAGAGGGTGTGGGACAAGAGGGTGTCGGGTTTCTTCTCGTTATTCTCACCATTAATGTAAAAATGGATGAGATAATTTGTAATATAAGACAAGGAATTATGTAGGTACTCTCTGAGATTATCTGGGAGTTATTCTACTATGCTTATGTGGGTGGGGAGAAGTAAGTTATTTCCTTCGAAGTCCTAATCAAAGGGACCGAATATGCACAAACCACTGGTAGTATGTATCAACATATAATATTAGATAGATTTATGCTGTCTGGGGTCCAGTAATTTCTTCGGGTGGATATCAGATATTTGATTAAGTTCGAGAACCCGTAAGATACTCTGCATACAAAACAAGGCAAAACAATTGTCTACAAGTATCGAATACATCATTTAACAGTCGTCAATCGTTAGCTTTCAGTAGTTTTTTTTAGGTAATCTTCACTGTGCTTAGAAATAGGATTTTAACAAAGATATTAAAAGCAAAAACCGTGCGGGTGTAGTTTTGAGACCAAGTATTTCTAAACGTTATATACACTCACCGACATATTTGTATGCGTCTAATATATATATATATATATATATATATATATATATATATATATATATATATATATATATATATATACGGCGAACACATTTTTCCCATGTTTTTCGACGAGAGTAAGAAAATAACCACATGCATCATAAACTACTAAACTTACCACTCTATTCAGCTTATACACTCGAGCGTGGTTGAGGACATTTATGATTATTTTCTTCATGTGACAATAAATACTACTATTAGACCACCATCACAGACTCTCCCCAAAACATACTCCATAGAGATGGTTTCAACATCTTTTTACTCTCATATTTCCATACTAACATTCTCCCCATTCATCACCGGGAAGTAATAAATAACGGATACTTTAGAAAAACGTAACCGTTATTATTTTCTATTCATCTTCCACCAATTAAATACATAATACATAACATTCCGCACATAGTATCAGATTACGTTATTTATAACTATTACGTATAGACCTTATCTTATTACGGAATTTACGGAATATATTTAACGATGTTAATCATTAATACTGAACGTTAATTCAAAATGGGTGCTACAAACTCTCAATCGAACTGTATTCAGACATTTCCCTGAGCAATCTTCGTTTTCCGCAGTTATAATTTCATTTTTTAACTTAAACTTTTGGACAATTTAATACATACCACTTTTAAGATTTTTTTGTCAAAATACTTACAGCGTACACAACTGCAGTGTTCATTTAGACAACATTCAATCGTCTATAACAATTCCATGGAAGCACGTAATATCAGTTTCTCTACAAACGTTCCGCTACAAATTAACCGATAACACATTGTTTTCGGTTTGACCATCCATACATACCTAGAATTGATGTAACGTTCGTGCTTTTATTTTTAGGTTTGTGATTCTTGTTTTTTTTATTTGGGAGTGTATTTTACGTAAGACCTTATATTTTCTTCCTCCCATGTACTTTTTATAATGGTCTATTCTATCTCTCTGATACTCTTCCCTCTCTCTTTCGCAAAAAATTATCAAAAAAACGTATTTTTACTCTTTTCTCTGACTAAAGTGCCGACCGCAAATTCTACAGCTACGCACAACGTGTAAAAGCGTACTAAAAAACGATTTTTTATCGAAGAAAAAAATGGTTTTACACTGTTTTACAACTAAGATTACGTCTAGCAAGCATACTCTTGAGAAAACAACTTTTTTCACAAGCCGTATTCGATCGGAAAAAGTTACTTTTTCTAAAAAAGGACACACTTTAAAATATCGAAGAATTTACAGCAAGGGTTGCAGAATTAGTAAAATTTAAAATGCAACAGTAATTAGAACATAATAAAGAGGTAGACGAGAGACTACGGAAAGCTCAAGAAAGATTTCAAAACCATCTTCTTGAACATATTGAACAGCTTATAGATCAAACTAAACACCTGACAAAAAGATTGAGATTTTAATGCAAACAATATTGCTTAGAGGCCAAAGTAACGAAAATGATAATGATCTTTTTCAGAATGCCGTGTGGAGTGCGATCGACAACTTCACGTATTCCCTTGACGCAGAGAAATCCTTTACTTCGTGTTTTAGAAGGTATGAAGACAAGGCAGCCTCTAAATAGGTTCGCCTGTTACTTAGGACATTAGGCACCACCGAACAGACTAAGTTTGTAAATTTAATTTGACCTCGAAAGACTACCGATTTGACTTTTGCGGAAACCGTCTCACGTCTAACAGAGCTATCCAGCCCAAAAGACTTCGTTATTTCACAGACACTGGCAGTGTTCAAACACTAAAAATGACGATAAAGATTATGTAACGTTCACATTAGTTGTAAATAAGCACTGCGAGGACTTTAAATTATCCGAACTTAGTGCTGATAAGTTTAAATGTTTAATTTTCGTTCAAGGATTGGTAACAGAGAAAGACGTAGCAATAAGGCGTAGAGTTCTAAATAGATTAGAGAATGAACTAAACTTAACATTGAGGACTGCATACTATTTATTAGTGTTAAGCAGGGTTCTAAGGACATTGAACAGTCGGGCATTGAACACATACGAACATTACGTCAAAAATCAAAATTCAACTGTCGTCCGAAAACTATTTAAAATAACGGGATTTTCACGCCTCAAAAACAAGACAGCCGTATAAAAATAAATTACCACCAAGCCCTTGTTTTCGGTGCGGAAACCTGCATTGGCTAACATAATGGCTATTTCGTTTTAAGACCTGCCTGACTTGTAACAGGCTCGGACACAAACATTTGCACTGTAGAATGAATAAAGAAAATAAAACGTGGGTACAACCCACAAGTATAAATGATCAGGAATGTATTAATTTAAAGAAACTATGTGCACGTAAAACTCATGGATAAAAATATTAAACTTCAATTGGATTCGAGTTCGGAATCTACATATGTGGAAGAGATCGAATAGACCCAACTGTTACGAACTAACAGAATAGCCAATAAAGTGACTGGTGAAAGAATTAAATTTGAGTAGTAAGCTCATAAGTAATGTAACCCTAATGAGAAATATCAAATGTAAAAATGCTCGTGTTAAAAGACACTAATAACTTTTTGCGAACTGATTGGATGCAAGTGTTCAATTTATGGGAGTTACCGATAAATACATTTTGCTACAAAATAGATAGTCGGACAACGGAATCAGAAAAAAATAAAACTGGATTTGAAACAATCTTTTCTCGAACTTTTTTCTGTCGGCCAAATTTTAACTGAACGAAAACGTTCAGGCCATATATAGGAAACACGGAATTTGTCCTTTGCTTCGGTAAACAAAATAAATGAGCCATTGGTCCGACTAGTGGCGACCGGTATCTTATCCAAAATGGAATACAGTCAGTGGGTAGCACCAACGCTCAATGTGAAAAAGAAATCAAAAGAGATTCCCATGTGTGCAGATTTTTTAACGGGGTTAAATGTAGCACTAACAGATCATTCTTACTCACTGCATAGCCCTGAGAAGTTTTCTCAAAATTAAATGGAGGCAGATTTTATTCGAACATAGATCTAAGTGAAGCGTACTTCCAAATACCCATGGAAGAAGAGAGTTCTAAGCTGTTGTTTATAAATACGCATCGCGGTTTTTACAAGTTCGAAAGGCTAGCTTTCGTGGTCAAAGTTGCTCTCGCAATATTTGAGCAAGTGATGGATACCATGTTGGGCAGACTTCATTTTTGTATTGCATCATTGACGACATTTTAATCAATAGTCGAGACATATAACAATATCGGAAATATGTCAACCAAGTGTTTTTGCGAATCCGCGACTATGGGTTTAAAGTTTACGAGGAAAATGTGATTCTTTTTTAGAACAAAACAAATATCAAGGTCATGCAATAGACACGAATTGCAGAAGGTCGGACCCAGAACGGGCTACTGCAATGAACATAATGTCGGCGTTAGAAAATGCCACAGCACTACATAGCTTTCTTGGATTGACAAATGACTACCAGGTTTTATCCCAGAGATGCATAATCTACGCGCTCCACTGAATGAATTATTGAAAAAAAAACAATGTTTCGGAGTGGACGTCCAAATGCCAGGTAGCATTCGGCAAAAATATTGAAATGCTGACATCAGATTTATTCCTTACGCATTACACCACAGACTTAGACATAATAGTGACTGGCGACGCTAGTTCATATGGATTAGGTGCATGTATTATTCATGTAATGCCGGATGAAACGCATAAATCTATCGTGTATGCATCAAGGACGTTGCTTCCGGCGGAGAAGCATTACTTCAGAATTGAGAAGGAGACGTTAGGAATAATTTTTGCTGTAACGAAGTTCCACCGCTATATACGCGGTAGATTGTTTACATTACCGACGGATCATACACCGCTAATCACCATTTTCGGTTCGAAAAAAGCCTGCCGGTGTATATGGTGAATAGATTACAGAGATGGAGAATAATTTTATTTAATTATAATTTCCAAATGGAGTTTTTATAATCGCAAAAGATCTATCACGCGGATGGATTGTCAAGACTGGTGCCAATACAGAGAGAGAGACACTAGAAGACACCGTGATCGTTTCACTGCAAGCGGAAGGGGATATAAAAACTCTATTGTGCAACGCAATAAGAGATATCTCGGTGACTCTACATGAAATTAAAAAGGAAGCCTCCAATGATGAATTCGTTATCAGTACAAAAAAATTAAAATGGCTGATAAAGGCCTACAGTTTGTAAACAGCTTTGCATTATGCGACGATTTACTCATGTACAACGAGAGCGTCGTCATTCCGAAAAAGTTACAAAAGAGAATCCTGAGGGATTTTCAACGTTCGGCATCCGGTAAAAAAATAATGAAGAGTTTGATGCGGAGTTTCGTGTACTGGCCTAGAATGGTTAAGGCGAATGTCGTACATACGTGTACAGGCTGTGCTTTGGCGGCAAAGGTACCTTATATCAAACATAATCCATGGGCAAAGACGGACCGACCTTGGTCAAGGATACACATGATTTTGCAGGCCTATTGGAGGGATTTTACTATCTAATTGTAGTTGATAGTTTGTTCAAGTGGCCCGAAGTTTTATGATGTAAAACAAACCAACATAGAAGTAACAATCAACTTTCTGTACGAATTGTCTGCCCGTTTTGGGGTAGTCGATTGTTTGGTCAGTTTACGCAATTTACCTATTTACCTTCTCCGACTTCAAATAGTACTGTGAGATCTTTCAGATCAGACACATCACGACTCCTCCGTATCATCCTAGGTCAAACGGACAGGAGTAACGCTTTGTGGACACTCTAAAAAGAATCTTGAAATCGCGGCACTCTCACGGAAATGGTAGTTTTTACAAGTGTACATGATCACTTCAAACATTAATATAACATCCTCATTATCTCCCGCAGAGATGATGTTTACCCGAAAAGTGAGATCCGTTTTTGACAAATTACTGCCTAAACAAACCAAACAAAGTCGAACCGTTATTGTTCCAAAATAGCGAAAACTTATAGAGGACAGTGTATATTTTAAGATGTTTAAAGAAAAATTGTCTTTCCGGGAATCTGGTATGATAGAAAAGAGAATTGGAAATATGATTTACATAATCCAAGGACCTCAGATCTCTCATAAGAGACACCTAAATCAAATTAATAAACGACTGTCGGATGCCACTGCCAGCTTGCCACAGGTAGAATGAAGAAGTTATCGACAACATATTCGATACTTTTGACATACCAGTACACTAAGCAGCCCCAGAAAAGCGGCAATTCAAAAAAGAAACAGAAATCTCCGAATCTTATCGAAATCAATCCAAAAAGGAAATTATATTAATACTCCTGAGGAGGTTAGACGTGGAAGTAGGTGTTATGTTTCCGTACTTATAACGAACATTTTGGACTTGTCCATTCAAAATAGGTGCGGGAAGCATAAGCTTCTCAGCGTTTGAGTTCAATCCCAGTCAACACTGGCAGTCAGTACTGACGTACTACTTCTCTTGTTCCTCTGTTGTATATACTTTTTTCAAATATATTTGTTTTACTTAAACCCGTGCCCGTGTTCTGATTCCGGTCCCTAAACAGGGCCATAACAAATATTAACCACTATTTTATAGGGATGTATTTGAAGTTTAAATTATATCCGTAATTATTTCCAGATACTAATGTAGCATTATCCCCGCTGGCCTTAAAATTCGAAAAAGTTTATAGCCAAAATGAAGAATCAAAACAAGGCAGTTTTTGATAGGTTACCCTTTATTATTGTATGATGTCAACATCTGCTTAGCATTTCAGTTTTAAATATGCAGTCAGGGAACCACTCGGAGGGAGTAAAAGACGGAAAGTCCGCTCACCCAAACTTCACTTCTGCTCTGATCCTTTCTCAGATTCTCTCGATCGGTGACGTGATTGTGAAAATTGTCTTTCCTAACAGATTTTTTCACATACAGCAAGTTTGGAGATACCGACCCCCGGACTTAAAATACACTACACTTTGATGCTATTGTTTTTTTTTTCATTTCCCTTTGAACACATCACTTATGTTCTGCAAAGCTAAAAGCTAAAACAACATTTTTCCTCTACAAAACCACCAAACGAAACACCATGAACAGACATTTGAAGATATAAAGAACCTGAAGCATAAACAAGTTTACCAAAATGATCTTGTTCGGCATTAAATAACCGGAAAAGAGATGATATGCCGTAAAACAAAAAAAAACAAAACAAACATATACAGCTACAGGAGAGATTGAATTACAAACTAGATACTATCCCCGAGTGTCTTCGGGCTCATTTTACAAGGGTTTGTCAGGACAAATTGACATGAGAATACTTCACCCTACAAGTATACCCTGACCAAATTTGAAAATATGTATAGTATTCGAAGCCTAAATAAGATCCACTCGACACGTGTATACAATCGCTCATACGAGGATTGTAGCACCTTCTTCTTTTAATATTTGCTTATGTAACAACACTCAGCAATTATTCTAATAGACTAGTTAGGTTCTTGTCCTGCAATCCGCAAAACAGTGACCACAAGAAATATATACTATAACATAATTAACTGGTCAATTGGGGAGAAGAAAACCAATGTTCTTCACTTCTGTAAAAACCTAACGTTTTAAGGGTAAAGGACAACTTTAATGGACCACTCAGATATCTATGTATATCATATAGAGATCAAGTGCAAGACCTAAAATAAGATCCCTTGATTTATGAGAACTTATACTGACGTAAAAAAAAAGTCAAACAATAAAAAAACATATTTTTATTTTAGTCCTGTGACATCATTCAGAGTCGCATTACAACAGCGACCTTTACCCTTACCCTTGGCCTCCATCTTATTACTATGTAGATTATAATTATCATTTCCTATGATGCTTTTCCGAAATCGTAATCTTTTCCGAAATCGTTACACTGCGAGGACATCCCATTTCATTAGATATTTGCTTTTGCTTTTGATTCGAACTGAATTAGACATGACTTTATTAGTACGAGGCTAATTCCTTCTTCTGAATTACTCGCTAGTTGAGAATTTTATAGTTATGTGTATTTGTTTAATCGCCGTACTTTTCTGAATTATTCGATAAAATCAGTCACATGTTTTTTTTCACGTGATTTTCCAAAGTTATTGCATTAAATAAAGGTTATAGTTTGTTCTATGATTTAATGAGAACTTCGGAACTCATGTTTCTGGAGAAATCAAAAGCAATCACTGGTAATCTAAGTCGTTATAATAAACTCCTTTTTCATCAGAATGACGAAGAGGTGCGGGGGAAATCCAAGGGAAGCCTGAAAAAATTCCAGATAAAAATACCATCTAGGAGACTGGGAATCATTGGAAATATGAAAGATAAAATAATAAAAAAGGAAACTCAGAATTTATATGTTTTTCTTACAAACATTTAATAAAAAATTTGGTCTTACAATATTTACATTATTTTATTTGTGTTTATCTGCTTTTCGAATTTTACAGACGTCTGACTTAATACCTTATACTTTGGGCGATTTGCTTAACATTATTTTTTGCTTCGATAAGTGTAATTCATGTGAAGCTTTTCATCTGCGATAATACTTATTAAGAGGAAAATAAAATTATTTTGACACCGTACAAATTACTGTCTAGCAGAAAATTACACTGCAGATTAATTCAAATCTATATTTTAACATGCTTATATAATTACATGTTACTAGGTTTATAAAATGCAACATGCTTCAAGTTAAAACATTTTAACAAGGAATTTTCAAAAGGTAAAGCTTTTGTAGTTAACACCGACTTATCCAAAAACATGTGTAAAGGTTATTTTCTTACGAGATTGTTATAATGTAATGTAATCATTTATTTATTGTAAACTATATATTTTACATATTAAATACTGAGCTTTATTTTCGCATATATATATATATATATATATATATATATATATATATATATATATATATACATCGAGTTCCACTTGAGCGTTGAACACTTTAGATGACAAGACGTTACTCAGCCTCCCAGGTAAATGCACCTTAATTTCAATTAATGTCTGTGTTGATTTGTTGATTTCTCACAACCGTGTTGTCTTAAGCGTTCGTCCCGTGAATCTAGGCTGAATCTTCGAACTACTTTCGAGCTCATGCGGCCGCCTGCAACCGCCTTCAATCGTCTGCAACCGCCACTCTTACACTAATGAGGGTAAGAGAGCTCGACACGACGTGGTCAGTAGGTGTACAAAAACACTTTAATATTTAAAATATCTTTGTAATTATATATATATATATATATATATATTAATTGACGGGCCGTGAAACGTTCGTAAGACGGGAAAAATACAAGCATACGCCGAAAGAAAAAAAAATAAAGAAAAATATTGTTCTGGATTTACTTTTTTTGTTTAGTCAGTGGAAAATGTATATCAGCAAACAGCCAGGTAGACTAAATATAATCGATAGTATAATAAAGCACTTTGGGAGGTATCCCACAGAGAATATATTTATATGCTGGAAATACACTGCAGTAAAAGGAAATTCCCGATCGGCGAATACTATATATACGTTTGGAAACTAACAATCCACGTGGAGCCAGACGTCTTTATTGTGGAGTTCTGTGTATCGATGCTTTTAATGAATTTCTTATAGATAGAAACTAGATATTTCTATAAATATATATGGGAAGAAATATAATAAATGATGTATAGTTTCGGATATAAAATAATATTGACATACGAAACTATCAGAGGAAACGATAGGAAATGGAATGGCATACAAATACGGGCCATTTTGGTTATTTTGAGAGAGCGAGAGAGAGACATAGAGAGATCAGAAAAGAGGGAGAGAGAAGAGAATCATATATATGTGTGTGTATTTTATTGAGTTAAAGTTGAATACATGTTTAGTCCGAATGAAAAGTTCAGTTTTACATCCACTTATATTGAGATATAAAACTAAAGTATCTTAACAGATTTCATGCAAGTACTATTTTTGCATTTATTTAATAGTATACTGTTAAATATATAACATCTTATATGTAACATGTTTCTAGTATACATTTTTTATAAGTATAGCTATTTCCAATATCTAGAGATTATTTGCAAATGCAATAATTAAGCTTAATAGCTTAATGTTGCAGATTTTGTACATATCTGTGTAAATAAAAATAACTATATATATAAATAAAGATACATGAAAAAAGAGAAATAAAGATGTGCGGATGACAACTCTATTTAATCTTCGATTGTTCAACGCAATGGGTACTCGATAAAAGCATATTTATTTTTCTTTCCTTAAGCTAGGCTTTTCAAAGATTAAAATCTTATCATCAGGGGAATAGACAAAATTTAAATTTTTTTTTAAACAATAAAAAGTAACGGAAAGTAAAAGTGTGTGTACAAAAAGGTTATCAAAATATAGAGTCTGTTCAGTCGGTGAATGTCCGGGGACAAAATGTCCGGTGACGAAAGATTTAACGATTTCGTGGAGACTGCGTTAAAAGTGTTCAAAATGTACTAAATCCAATAGAATGATGATCACTTCAACCGTAGATAGAACGCACTTATTAAGGTGTAATTTTGAGAATTAGGACCATTTTAAAATACTTCCGTGGACTGCAAATTAGAATAGTATTTAAAGAGTTAAGTTTAAAATGTTGTATATAATTCAAGCAAGCCGGTGGAGAGTGTAAGTAGTTACTTAGGTCGAATCTAAGGAATGGTCGCACGTAGTAAGAGAGTGTGAAATTAGGGGAGTAGGAGGAAAAGTTTAGTGGATGGAACTATGGATGATGCTTGGAGAAGGGTAGAGAGAGGGTTTGTTTAGTTACAGGTCATCGCTAGTAAGAAACAATATAAACGAATTACTGCCACTTTATTTGCTGGACTGGCTTCAGTATGGAGTTAGGGTAGGATTTCAATAAGCTTATAAAGACGTGTTACTGGTCAGTAAGTAAAGAGTTAGGGCAGAGTATCTCCGTATTTAAACGTATTTTTTAGATAAAATTATATATAATTCAGAAACTTTAAAAAGAGTTCAAATTAGGAATTAGAGTTCAGACAAATTTGAAATCTGGTATTTACATGTTTAAGATGTAGTTATGCGGACATTTACAGTATTCTAGTGTTTAATGTTTAAATAAATTATAGATTCCTCAATTAATTAAATATTAGATACGTGACTAAATAAGATACTTTAATATATTACTGAAGTAAGGATTGGGTACAGCGTCAATATGTTTGCAACAAGTGACCTCTGGTATAAGGGTTATGGGGTGGAATTAGGTTGATTATGTAACCAAAGAGATTACATGTAGTATTGAAATGACAGATAGATTTAAGAAAGGGGCAAATGGGCTATTATAGGAGTAACCGGAGAGCGCACTTTAAAGGTGAGAGTTATGAAATCTATGAGAAATCGATTGTCGGTAGAGTGTTGCGTCCACAAAGTCGATAGTTTGTATGCAAAAGGGAGAAAGGAGAGGCAATGGGGTTATCTAGTAATTGAAAAAGGGTATACGAATTAGAGTGCTTGAAAAATGGGAAGATAAAGGACTAGTGGAGTGGAGAAGAATGATTTTAGTTCTCAATTTATATTCAGTATTATGGGTTAATAAACTTATTAGGTGCACAGGGGAGGATACTCTATGCTATTCCGATTATTATTTGTGAGGTTGGAAAGGTGAACAGTTAAAAAGTTAAGAAATTATGAAATTTAAGAATTAGTCTAATGTAAGAGGGTGGTGTTGGCTGGGAGGAAGAGTGTCAGAAAGAGTAATGAAATTGATGTATTTAAATTTTCGCTTGTGCCTGCAATTTGAGATCCGTTCGTTTTTAGAATTAACAATATTTTCTTTTAGCCGCTGTCATAAATGTTTCTAATGTACATAGTTGACAAAAAGTTGATCCTGAAGTGTAGAATTTAGACCTTTTTACTATTTACCAATGTAAGGATTATGGAGTGTTTTTACGGTAAAAGTTTTTGTTATTACATTGGATAGAGATGTGCCAGTGGCATTGTTGTTATTGAAGGAGTAGATATGGTTTGAAATTCGGATGTTGATAGGGAAGGCAGTAGCCTCAATGTAAGTGTGTATTTTGTATGGGGTTGTTATAATAATATTAGTGTTTATTTGTAGTATCAGGAGTAGTTTGAGTTAAGCTGGAATTATTAGGTGGAGAAGATAACATAATTTGAGGGGTGAAGTCAAGGTTATTGTTAGTTAGCGGGGGTAGTTGGTTAGTACAAGGAATGTTATTTAGGATGTCGCTTAATACAGGGAGTTGGGATGTGGAGGGCTATAGGCTATATACGCTTGTACTGTAAAACAATTCACCCAAACTGCAATCATGCGAACAAACACCAACATGCAAATTTCCTCCGCACTCTGTATGCATACAAACCCACCTTCAGATACAAAAACAAGACAAATACGACACTGTTTTGTTGTGTGTGGTAGGGTGGGAGGTTGTTGTAAAGCCAAGACTACACTTACTTACTAACACAAGAAAAAAACTTCATACTTTAATTTAATCCAACATTAAAAAGATCATAACTCTAACAACACACACTTTGATCACACTTTATCCACCTCTAGTTAAGTACAAACATAAATAACTATTTATAGTTATCTATAGACTGGAAAATTCTTATTCAAGGAAGATAATATTAGTACATAACTTCTTATTGCGCACTTCTACACAGCTATGAGTCAAATAGCAACTTGTGTTAAATGAATCATTTACAATAGACATTAAATTTGCACATAAAATACCGAACTATGAAATCGGCCAAACCAAGTTCAAATCTATTTTGACCGTTTGCATTAATTTATCTTTTGCAAATATGTGTGTATATGTGTGTATGTATGTGTGTATGTATATGTGTATGTATATATATATATATATATATATATATATATGTGTGTGTGTGTATATGTATATATATATGTATATATATATGTGTGTGTGTGTATGTATGTATGTGTATATAATTCAACCTTTATCCCCCTCTCTGTCACTATAACCACACGCCTGTGTGTGCGCGCATGGGTGTGTGTGTGCGTATTTATGTGTGTGTGTGTATGTATCGCTCACCTATTCACAAGACTCAAGATTAGACCACACGCATACGGACACACACACGCACGCAGACACCACTTCATTTTTGGAGACGAAAAAAAGCAATAAAAAGTATTAAATTTCAAAAGAAATTCTCCGCACCCTAGGAGGCTGGGATGACCGATGGATCATGGATGGGTAACACGCACTTGACCCAGAGAAGCAGGAAAATGACAAATAAAAAATAAAAATAAAAATCAAAGATACCCACACACCCGCAAACCCACGCATGCGCAAAAACAATAACAAATTCCTCAAATAAAACAACATTTGCTCGAATCGAAAGACATTTCTTCAAATGGATTTTCATATCTGATGAAAGCGGGCCACCGCTTGAAACGCGTTATATATAAAATCATAAAATGGTAAAACAACAAAATAATAAATAAATGTTGAAAAAAACAACAAAATAATAAATAAATGTTGAAAAAAACATTCTACAAATGTTGGTAGCCTTACTCCTTTACATATATACTTTTCTCTCGTTGGAACTGCACTAATACTGCACTACCCTCTTTTATATATATATATATATATATATATATATATATATATATATATATATATATATATATATATATATATACTGAAGTTTCACGATATCATCGACCTACCAAACCAATAATAATAAATCAAATTAACAAGTCCATACAATTATATATTAATAAATATTCTTACTATGAACATAATTTAGCTTACTATGAACATAATGTGTTCAAACACATTATTTCGTCTACAAAATATAAACTATCTACTAATTCTAGCATGATAACTATGCTTAATCGGCATTACAAACAAAATAAAACAGCATATATGATGATGAATGTATATTAAATTAAAATTAAAATAAACATTAAAAAAAAGCAAAATAGAATATAATCTAATTAATCCTATCTTATTATCGAGAATTGAAAACAGCGATTTAAAAAGTATTCCTTAGAATAATAGATACACATTTCCCTAAAGCAAGAAACCATGATACACGTATCACAAGGAATAGAATTAGAATTAGTTTCCTTGATTGGAATCTTTGAGCTAAAATAGAAAAGCAGAAGACCTTAAACTCAACGTTTCACTCAGCTGTTGCGTGAGCTTTATCAAGAGTGAACAAGTTTAAAGTGTGTTTAGCTTTATATCTCTTGATAAAGCCCACGCAACAGCCTTGCGAAACGTTGAGTTTAAGGACTTCCGCTTATCCATTTTAACTGTCGGATTTATTTTATCATTTAATTGTGATGGAAAATATGCAAGCAACAATAAATAAATACACTAAAAAAGTCATGGTTACAATAACACTAATGAAAGTAAGGTTAATAATAATTCATGTAGTTGTAGAAAGAACAATATTTTTCTATTAATTAACAATTATGTTACAAGTAATGTCATACAAAGCAACAGTAAATAAAACAAAATTTAAAACGTATAAATAAAAAAGTATAAATAGTGGCCATTGAAATTAATTTCAAGTGTATGTATAATAACAAAATAATGGCATCAAACAGTAAAAACATATACATTACATTGGCCAAATATATATAGGAACAACAAATAATGAACTGCTTATTGCAAGATAAATAGTAGAAATTGTAAATTATTTTTAAAGGAAAAATACTAATTTATAAACTAAACGCAGAGATATAAATAAATATTTGCTTTGCGGTTAAATAAAAACTCACATGTGATCAATATAAAATAGCGAGTAGCTTCTGAAAATAGAAGTAATTCTCTAGTAATAATGAAATATTTTCATGTTATATAAACAGTAAATTATAATATTAGCAAGTCACACTGAAAAGTCTGTTAAAGATTACATATATATATATATATATATATATATATATATATATATATATATATATATATATATATCCTCTATAGTAGAGCACCTAATAATCTAACTATTAAAAAAGAGCATTATTAGCAGAAACGTCATCAAGCTTAAGCAATCAACACCTAAGGTATCTTTTTCTTCTTTTTTTTACCTCCGCCAAGTTGGTTATGTTTTCGGTCGAATTTATAACCATGTTAGTTTTTTTGTTTGCTTATTTGTGTACAGTCTAACGTCAACATTGCTAGACCGATCGTCTTCAAACTTGATCAACATATCGACTATAGTCTACATGAGAACTGATGTAATTTTAAGGCATATAGATCAAAGGTCAAGGTCAATGTTAGTAAATGTGAAATGTACATTTTGCGATAATATCGGTTCTGTAGTAAAGTCAAGCTAAGACTTTGATCCATCCTTATTTTGTCAAGCCGAGGTATATAGTATCACAACTGACTCATGTAATTGTTTGTTTTTAATACGCTTAAGTTTGCTAGTAGATATTATAATTTTTGCAAGACAATGTTTGATTCCATCATTAATTCCGTTCGTACAGCTCAGTTTGTGGCATTGTTATGCTGGACTTGGCAAACATGTCTAATAGTTTGTTTACGTCGGCTTATTTATCCGCCCATAATCTCATCTTGAATTCATGAAAAACCAAAACAACTTCTCAATAAATGATATATCAAAAGATACAAAAAAGAATTCAAGTAAAATACATCTAAATTCGTATACAAAGTTCGGCTACCATCAAAAATACTTGTCGATGCCAATGTGGTTCTCTTTGAAATAATGCCACAGTGTTAGTATAAAAATCAATGGAAATTATTTACGATAAAAGTTTGCTGAACAATGATCAATTGAATCAATGTTGGATGATAGAGTTCATATTATTTTTATATATATAAACGTATATATATATATATACATATATATATATATATATAAATATTAATTATTAAAAATAATAATAAGCAATTAGAACGCCATACAATGCATTTTAGTTTTATTAACTTTTTTTTTTCAATTTAATTTTCGAAGATATACTTCATCATCAGAATTTCTGAGGATGAAGTATATCTTAGAAAATTAAATTGAAAAAAAGTTAATAAAACAAAATGCATTGTATGGCGTTCTAATTGCTTATTATTATTATTATTAATAATTAATATTTCCATGTAAACAATGCTTTCTACCCAAGGACAACATCTCTTATATATATATATATATATATATATATATATATATATATTTAGATTTTTCACTTATAAAATAGATCATTCAGTGAAGACCGGGGTTGTTCCAATAAAAACAAGCTCGATGATACTCGATTACAGAGCATTTATATGTGATTTTATGAAGGCTTACCAAAGCATTCCTTTCAGGACACCAATGATCACCATTAAATATATTTTTTCTTACAAATATTATTTATTCAAATTAAATGCTTTTTCCTACACGTGTTTTACTACCAAGCAGTTACTTGCTTGGCAGATCATCAGGGAAATTAAATGTCTGGAATACTGGTTTCAACTGCTGACAATACACAATGTGGCGTTGCAATAGTTGAGGTCACTAAAGAAGAGAATAGGAAAAAAAATAAAAATAAAAGTTAAAATTAAAAAAACAAGGAAGAACAACGATAAAAAAAGAAAGTCATAGAAAAAGTCTTAGAAAAGTAGTTCGTGCATTATTTCTTCCACCAAGCCAACAAGCAAATAATCGGTCCCAAATACATTAAAAAAACCAAAAAAACCGGAACAATGTGCGATAATACACTTTCCCGTCGGCCGGCACAATGATGAATAAATCCCCCCCCCCACAAAAAACCCAAAGAACTAAATCATTCAAGACACCGCTCACAAGTTACCATTCCAATCCAATGATAGTATGGGAATTCTAAATCCAACTTCTCACAAAGAAAAATCAACATAAATGTTCGTCCGGGTTCGAAAAGCCTTATTTCAATGGCTGATTTCTTACACTTCGAAACAAACACACGACCAGTTGAACGTCAATCTCGCAGAAAACTCGTTTATATTAAGAAAAAATCTTAATTAGTAGATAGAAACTATTTATTCAAAATACTGTTTCTAAAAAAATGTATTATTAAACCTATTCTTTATAGAAATAATTATCTAGTGTCTAGGACGTCATTTTACATTTTGGGAAAATATCCTTCATTTAATTTACTGCCGAATTATTATCGTTTTGTTGTTTAACGAAGCGAAAAAAGCCTATCCCGCAGAATTTGTTTTAAAAAGATTATTCATATATCAAAAATAAAATGTTATTATAAAAAAGTTTTCTACAAAAATCTAGTTATTATTTTAAATAATTTAAAATATTTCCTTAGCGGCTGTGTCTGTTTGCAACTCTCTGTGGAGAATATTATTCTATATTCCATAAATAAATATTACTACGGAATATCGTTATCAGAAATCTATTTTCTATTTTTAAAAATACTTTTTCTAATGGACGGGGTTATTTTTTGCCAACTTTACGGGAAAATATCACTCTAACTCGTTAAATGATAGGAAACTTTGTTATTACTAATTTAAAATCCCGTACTAATACTTTTTATAAAAATCCAATTGTTTCTATTTTTAAAAATTAAGTCTGTGTCGGCATGCATGTTTTTAAAATAATTATTTCCTTAATTATTTTTCCCTATTCCTGCCACCCATTGTTTTATTTAATGTAAGCTAATTAAAAACTAATTTAATTTAATTTAACCTTATATAATTAAATAGTGATAGCATCCAGGTTGCTATTTCTTATTTTTCACTTAAAATTACTTGAAATTCCCAATGCCCTTCGTATAATATATCTATTTCTGAGAATAAATTGTGATTTATTATTTATTATTCCACTATCTTTTTATATGTAACAAAATTTCCCCCCTCTCTATTCTGCTGAATAAGTATTTACTATAGTTGACTATCAATTGGCCTTATTCCGATAGAATATTCCTACCTTATCACCCCCAACTTAAGTCCAGCCTCCGCTAATAATTGAATCAAGACATATCTTAGCATAAGTACGTGTTACTAATTCTCATCCTCTATATTATACACTAATTATTGCCCCAGATTGCCTCAGGAAGTGTCCATCCTGCCTATCTCTGCTGTAAGTTTATACTTCCTCCAATTCCCATCCTATCCACTTTTAAGCTTGATAACAGGTAACGGTTTCTATGCAGACAGCATTGTAGTATTTCCTGCCTAGCGTTAAGTAAATTATCTCTAGATGTCATGATGTGGTACGACTCCAATGCACATAGGTTGCATCTCTTCCTTATTCAAAATACTATCATTGGATTGGAATGGTAACTTGTGAGCGGTCTTGAATGATTTAGTTCGTTGGGTTTTTTGTGGGGGGGGATTTATTCATCATTGTACCGGCCGACGGGAAAGTGTATTATCGCACATTGTTCCGGTTTTTTGGTTTTTTTTAATGTATTTGGGACCGATTATTTGTTTGTTGGCTTGGTGGAAGAAATAATGCACGTGCTACTTTTCTAAGACTTTTTCTATGACTTTCTTTTTTATCGTTGTTCTTCCTTGTTTTTTAATTTTAACTTTTATTTTTATTTTTTTCCTCTTCTCTTCTTAAGTGACCTTAACTATTGAAACGCCACATTTGAAACCAGTATTCCAGACATTTAATTTCCCTGATGATCTGCCAAGTAAGTAACTGCTTGGTAGTGAAACACGTGTAGGAAAAAGCATTTAATTTGAATAAATAATATTTGTAAGACAAAATATCTTTAATGGTGATCATTGGTGTCCTGAAAGGAATGCTTTGGTAACCATTCATAAAATCACACATATATATATATATATATATATATATATATATATATATATATATATATATATATATATACATATATATACAAACATACTACATCTGCACCCTAGTCGAACCTACTGTCTATTTCCTGTGCTGTTAGACTTGCTATCAATAAAAATATAAAAACATAAACATATCTATAACGCCTCAGAAACGATCGTGCACACAATTGTTATTCATGTTGAATAGTTCGAACACATATAAATTGATTTTTCATAACTGTATTTACCTCGTATCTATAATAAAATCATATATATATATATATATATATATATATATATATATATATATATATATATATATATATATATACACACTCGACCACTACATGTATAAGCGCGGGTAAAAGTAATTCAGTTAAACAGAGCAGTATTGCACACATTTTATGCCCTTTTTATACAAATTAAAATTAATATATAATCCGACTCAACTATATGCCTCTAATCATTATTTCAATTTTAGTCAAAGTCTATTACATGATTTTAATTCTATAAAATGTCTAAAATTTAAGGCTGAAGCTTTAAGAGGTTCGAAGAAGTAATTTAAATGCAGAAAATATTGTTGAATTGATATCTAATGACTATAGATAAGATTCAAAGAAAATTTAAAATATTTTAATTTTTGAAATAGGATTTCGTCGTCATATTATGAGTGCTAAATCCTTTTAAAATATTCACAACAAACTTAAATTTAGAAAATATATATTAATATGTAATTACTATTTTTAACATTTTCAGAAAAATCTGGGTCATCTTAATGTTTACGATGAGCTTGAACTTGCTTTTCACCTCTCTATATAAACATTTATTCAACTAAATATATCCCATATTACATGTTACGCTTGGCAGCTGTGTTTCAAAATCTATAATAGCTAGTTTATTAGTTAAAGAGTGACTTTTGTACATATAAACATACATATATATACACATACTTAACTTATGTATCTTTCCACTTCTTTATTATGTCCCGTGCAGCTCTTAATATTTCCTTTTCTTTTCCTTTCTCTTTTTCTTTTTCTTCTTACTTGTATTTTGTTTTTGTTTTGGTTTTGTTTGTTTGTTTTTGTTTTATTTCTATTTCTATTCATATTCAATTTCTATTTAAATTGTCTGTCACCTTTATATAACTTTGTGGAATTGTAAACTTATTCTAACAGACATAATCTTATTTCGAGACCTGAAGATCGTGAGCTCCTAAAAACTTCTCTCGTGACACAAAATCAATTTTGTAGTCAAAATGAAATAAATTATCATTTATATTTATATTTCCGCTCTATATTTTTATTGAGCACTCTCATAAACCCGATTCAATTCCCCTGGATTTATACCCTGTGGATTTATACCATACTCGGATTATATATATATATATATATATATATATATATTGTATGTATTTAGGTAGCATGTTTTCATTTAGATATACGTTGTGGTATTTCACGAAATGTGTTTGTTTCATGAATCATTTTTTGATCTGCTAATTCAGGGAATCTTTCTTGTATTCTTAGTAATTTGAAATGGCGCCTCATGACCGTCTGAAATTATCACTTCTCACACAAAAGATAGCAATTAACTCGAAGTGACGTTTTCTGTAGGTAAATATAATTTTATATTTGTTAATAAATATTATTATTTATATAACATATATATATATATATATATATATATATATATATATATATATAATTATTAAGTATCGATTACTTACAGCCCTTTCGAGGGTAAATAAATTGATGATTCATAGAAATCGTTAAATAATTATCCTCCTTGGAAGATTGAATCCTCTTTAGAATCACACTACTTGTGTTTACATTCATAAACAAAGAATTTATCTCGAAGTAAAAGAGTGATGGGGACAGTGGCCAAGTGGTTAGAATACGCGGGACCATAATACGTTGATCTGAGGTTCAAGCCGTGCGGTTACGTAATTCTAGACTGACGAGCGTAAAATAAAAGCGACTACGTATATAAAAATATGTATTTTTATTTATAATATATATATGCATATATATATACATATATATACATATATATATATATATACATATACATATATACATATACACATACATATATACATATATATATATATATACATATACATATATACATATACACATGCATATATACATATACATATATATACATACATATATACATATACATGTATATACATATATATATACACACACACATATATATAAGTACTAAATCATGAGTATTGCATTCACTTTCATCCGGGGTTCTGGTGAAATAGGAAACACTTATGGTAAGACCAAGTTGTTATAAGCGACTTTAAAAGAAACAGATCTCACAATGATTTAAAACGTTTATTTGTTCCCAAACTTGTTATAAAATCAATTAATGATTTAACCGTTATTTGATACTTTATTTGCTTATTAATAGCTAGTTTTAATGTTTAAAATTCAATTTTGACTTTCAACTATTTAGCTTAGCCTTTTCTTTTGGCAATTGATCCAATTCGAATTGATCTGAACCACATAGATTTGCTTTTCTATTTTTACCGCTTATATCAATATTTAATAATAAATCTCTGTCTATATAAAGGTACGTACGTGTGTATGTTTATGTATTCGTATGGTTCACTCCTAAACGAATTAATTAGGGATTTTAAAACGCAGCTGCTGTGCGTAAGGGTGGATAATAAAGCCAATATTTAGTTTTATTTAGATTTATGTAAATGAAGCAAAGACAGAAAAGAGGAAGCCATTCGTGATAAAATCAGATACGTCCTATTTTTGTGAATTTTTTACAATAAGTATTTTACATCAACTGATAAATATTTCATGAATTTCAGTTTTTTTAGAGTATTTTAAATGGTTTTAATAGGCAGTATATGGGTACAACCTGTAATTTGAAATTCATATTATTTTAATTTAAGTTAAATTTAATCAATAGTTTTAGACACCAAAAGCAAGATTCCTTACATTTCAAGTTGTTATTACAGCCCTGAAATGTTAGACATTTTCTTAGAATTAAAATTATGTAATTGAATTTAGTTAAAATCTAAACAACGTTTAGTAGCACACACATCTTGATTTTAAATAATGAAACCAAAAATTGGTGCAAAACTGTTCTGCTGGAAGAATTAATGTTATCCTACAGATATTCTTCAAGTTGTATATATATTCTATTAATATATATATATATATATATATATATATATTAATAGAATATAAAGTCCTTTCATCTCCCACTACAGCTGGCATTTATACTATTCCTTGCGCAAACTGTGGGAAAATATATTTCGGCGAGACACAACGTCCGTTGAAGAAACGAATATATGAACACAACCGTGCCATAAAAAACGGTGATACCTCAAATGCACTATGCACTCACGTGATCTCTTCCGGCCACCACTTCAATACACATAAAACATAGTCATGATACTAAACTTCGACGTCTCACAGAATCCTGTCTGATCCTATGTCATAAGAACACCATTGCCCAGAGACAAGGTTTCTATAACATTTCCATTCCTTCTGCTAGATCGATTCTATATGAGATGAATTTAAATGAATATGACGCTGGTAAACTTTTAACCCTTGTTTCTCTTCTTCTTCTTTTTCCTCCTCCTCCTCCCTTGCTTCCACCTCCTCCCTTGTTTCGAATCCTGACATCAACAGCTTCAAATTACTACTAATCCTATTAGACTTTTGACGTTTTAAATCCGACTTTGGATTTCAATCAGCAGGCGATATCCAAGCACTGATTTTTTCTCTCTCTCTTTTTCTTCTTTAGTAGTTTTGGACAGTCAAATGGCGATTTTACTCTTTCTTACTTTTGCTCTCGCTTCTTCTTCTTCTTCTTCTTCTTCTTCTTCTTCTTCTTCTTGAACTGACGTTCTAAAGACACTGGTTGATTGGTCTCTCTTTCTTCTTCTTCCTCTTCTTCATCTTCTTTTTCTTTCTCTTTTCATAACTTCCTCGCGTCCCTACTCCCCCTTTTTGTTGTTCTCTGCACGTGACATGTTCTTCCAATCGCATTCTTTGTATAAATTTGAAAACTTTCCGTTTTGAAATAAAGTTTATCAACCGAACGAAAATGGTCGTATCTTAACGACCGAAATATCTCGGTAGAACTTTACAACATAAGTTTTTGAGTTTATTTTTGTTAGTTGTTGAATTGCTTATTCTTTATTCCATTCTTATTTTTACATATATATATATATATATATATATATATATATATATATACATTTCGAAACTAATGAAAAAAATAATAATACTGGAAGCTATCTAGATAAAATTCATAAAATGTATAAAATGTGTATATGTATATATATATATACGTTATATTGGAAGTATTATTTCTATTTTTTAAATTTTTATTTCTATTTTTTTTAAATTTTTTATTTTTATTTATTAACCTGCGGGGCCAGGAAATACCCGACTAGTAAACGGGCGCAAGTTATTTTTACCCCTCTCGGAGTGTTGGACCCGTAAGACCTTGTAAGGCTATCCATCTAAGAGAAGGAAATCTCTGACAAAAAAACCTTGCTACCAGCTATTTACGCCGTGGCAGTAAACCGTTGGGGAGGGAGGCCTCCTTAGTCTTGATCGACAACCTTCCTAGAGTTGGAATCTCGAACAAAATATCCGGTAGGAGTAGATAGGTTCTGCCTATCGCCGGCCCTTGCACTCTTTCTTTGTTTATTAGTCAGGCGCAGAGGTAACAGCACAGGGACCCCTCTAAACACTCAGTTCCTAGCCTTGTTTCCTTACTAGGACAATGAACGCCATTCTCCTTTTCTCTATTTGGGCAACTTGGGGAAAATTTTCTCGCCACTAAGTCTTACATGACCAGTCTGGGTCTCTCCTGTTCCAACAGGTTGAGGGTAGAGGTTAGACAGCTTGCCTGGCTGCTGTTTCCGACTGATAGGAAGGAGCCCAAACTCTTGGGTAGCGCCAGGAACGGCTGCTCTATCATCAGTTGCATAATACCGTGGGTAGTTGTATGTGCCATGTCGCGCATGGAAAGGGACCATGCAATTATCTCCGATGGGCTTTCCCGAGGCCACAGCCCCCATGGACCAGGTCGTGACTAATGGACTGGTTGTGTGAGCTTATTGGCCCCAAACAAGTACCCACCTTGGCCAACCCACTCTATAATCAAAACAAACATGTCATTACAAAAAAATAAAAGCAAACCTAAACCAGACACCCAACAAAAAACACTCTCGCCTCCGCCCTTGAGACTCTCCTTCACAAATATCCGGGGACTTAGAATCAACATCAACGACGTAGAAACCTTCCACCTGACAAACTCCCCAGATATCCTTGCTCTAAGTTAAACTAACCTTCAATCCTCAATCTCCTCTCACCACTTTGACATGACTGACTACCTTCCACTCTACCGTAAATACTCTGATAAACATATGCAGGGGCTAGGAGTTTATGTTCGGAACACCCTCCCCCTTACTAGAGAACATAGGTTAGAATCAGATGACTACGACTACATGTGCTTTAGATTGACTATACATCAGAGCGTCAGTTACTTATATTTCTTATACCGTTCCCCGTCGACCCAGGACTGTACTCTGTTAAACTCTGTCTCTGAAAGCATAGATAGAGCACTTTTAATTGAGTCGAATGCCCAGATACATATATTTGGGGATTTTAATGCCCACCACCGCGACTGGTTGGGATTCTCCAGCCTTACTGGCGCAGCCGGCAACTCTACGTATAATTTCTCCTTAGCTCACTCCCTCTCTCAGACTGTCGATTTTCCGACCCGCATCCCCGATCGAGTAGACCAACAAGCCTCACTTCTAGACCTCTTCTTGACCTCAATGCCCGAGGCTTGTGTGACGAAAGCTCATAGCCCACTCTGGAATGCTGATCACATTGTGCTAATGATACTTATCACCCTAAAAAGTCGCCCAAAAGCTGATGAACCGTTGCTCAAAACATAAAGATACTACAAGCAGGCTGATTTTGAGTCAATCAGAGATCACATCAGTGACGCCCCATGGAGGGAAACCTTCTCACTCCCTGCCGACCAGTGTGCAAACGAATTAACTGAATGGGTCAAAGCAGGTATCGAAGCCTATGTCCCCATGCGAAAATTCGTTAGCAAGTCCCTCTCTCCCCAATTGTTCACCTCGGAATGTGCAGCTTCCATTTCTAAGAGGCAACAAGCATTCGGTAAATTTGGCCGCCATAAGTCAGCTACTAATAGACATACATTTATAGAGTCAAGAAATAATTGCAAGGCCGTGATACGTAAACAGAAGGGAAGGTATAATGAGTTAACAAAAAAAACTAATCCAGTCACAGAAACTAGGTACTCGTGATTTCTGGAAAATCTACAATAGTGTAGTGAATAAAGGTCAATCAACGATTCCCCCACTATCAAACCACAATGATGTCGTATGCACGGCCACTGATAAGGCTGAACTACTTGCCCATCGCTTCGCTTCTAACTCTACTTTAGACTCAGATAACCACCCCTCCCCGAATTCCCATTGCGGACCGAAGCCACACTTGATAACCTGGTCATCACCCCATCCCAGGTCAGAGACATCATAAAAAACATTGACACCTCTAAAGCTTGTGGGCCTGATATTATACCAGTATTAGTAATAAAGAAATGCTCTGCTGAACTGGCCCCTGTCCACTCCAAACTCTACAATACATGCCTAGCTGAATCTTGCTTCCCTGATTGCTGGAACATTGCCTCTGTGGTACCAATCTACAAGAGTTCTGGGAATAGAACCGATCCTCACAACTATCGCCTAATCAGTCTGCTGCCGATCCTTGCTAAAATCTTCGAATCCTTAATTAATCTAGCGATAGTAAGGCACTTAGATAATGCTAAACTTCTATCTGACCGCCAGTATGAGTTTAGAAAAGTACGATCCACTGCGGACATCCTAACGGTCATCTCTGAACGCATGTATCATACACTTGACAAGGCAGGAGAAGCTAGGGCAGTGGCGCTTGATATATCCAAGGCCTTTGACAAGGTATGGCATAAAGGGCTTCTCCTGAAAATACGCTCATACGGTATTACTGGGCAATTACTTAATATAACCAGATCCTTCCTAGACAAAAGAAAAATCCATGTTGTCCTTGATGGCCTTTCATCTAAGCAACATGATATAAATGCTGGTGTACCCCAGGGATCTATCCTTGGACCTCTGTTGTTCCTGATCTATATAAATAATCTCCCTGATGACACAGTGTCTGAGATTGGTTTATTTGCTGACGACACCACGCTTTACTGAATTACGGCATTCGCTGAATCCTTAGAAAATGACTTCCAGGCTGTAGTGGATTGGGGTCACAAATGGTAGGTAACTTTTAATGCCGCTAAGACAAAGCTCCTGTCCTTCAATAACTACAAAGAGTCTCTCCAACCACCGATTGTCATGGCTAATAAAATCCTACCTGAGAGTTCATCATTCCAACTCCTCGGCCTAACCTTCACAGGAAACATGAATTGGAACAAATACATCGAAGATATTGCCAAGGCTGCGGCAAAGAAGGTTGGCTCCCTTTACCGTGCTAGTAAACTCCTCTTACCTGACATTATCCTGTATCTCTACAAAGCCACCATCCGCCCATGCATGGAGTATTGTTATCACATCTGGGCTGGTGCATCATCTACTAGTCTCTCCCTCCTTGACAAGGTCCAAAAAAGAATCGCCAACCTAATAGGTCCCTCACTGTCAACCAAGCTTCAGCCTCTGTCCCATCGCCGCAATGTAGCATCCTTGTGCTTGTTTTACAAATACTTCAATGGATTATGCTCCGATGAACTGGCTACTCTGGTGCCCCCTCGACGTAAATTCACTAGACTAACTCGACAATCAACTAAATCTCATTCAATCACTGTGGAGGTCCCCAGATGTCGGAGAGCCTTCTACTCAAATAGCTTCTTTCCTCGTGTTGCTGGCCTGCCTCTGGAACTCCCTTCCTGCCCCCTGTTTCCCCGACAGTACAGACATGCAGAATTTTAAAACGTATGTAAACATACATCTCGCTGCACAGATCCCAATCTACGTTGACTGCCCCTACCTTCTCCCCTCTTCTTTTTTCTCAGTAGCCCCTTACGTCTACAGTGGCGTCCTGCCTTGTTTGGGGTGAACTATGTTAAAAAAAAACAAAAAAAACACAGCAATCTAAAATTAACAGCATCACATATGAAACAAGTGGTTACATTTTAAAATGTTTGACGTAATGCGATTTTGTTCTGTGAATCTATCCAGCGTTGCTGAATTTGAATAGTCAACGACTTCCTGGAACAATGCGAAAAACGTTCTATGTACGTTTCTCTGCTGTTTTTTTTTAAAATTCTCTTCTTTCTCCAGCTTTTTTGTTCATTTGCTTTTGAAACCTGAGAATGATTCGACGAAGTCGATTGAAACAATTTTTTATTTAATTTTAATTTTTATTTTCGACGGAGTCTCAATGGGATCGGGTCTGGGACTATTATTCTCCAAATTCTACATATCTAATCTAGAAACTAAAACATTTAATAGCATTTCTAAACGCTCCATATACGTCAGGTATGTCGATAAAAAAGAAACAAAACATTCTAAACACTCCAGTGAATAAATCATTGATTCTACTAACACAATGTACGAAAGGGCATATTTAAGAAGTGCCTTTTGAACAGTTGAATACAACAATAACCCCTGAACTACAAGAATAAACATAATCTGGTTTAACCCTCAATATTGTCTATCATAAAACATCAGCATCAGGCGAGCTTTCTGAAAACTAACAGACCAACATTTTGACACAAACCACTTACTAAACAAAATATTTCACAGAACAACAGTGAAGATAATATCTTCATTCACAAAGAAAACGGGAAGTATAACAATACACAAAGTCAAATGCTATGACACCAAACCGACACAAATAAAAACACTGCGCTTGCCCTCTGGAGAGAAACTGCGATATTAACAACGTTGAATATATAGCAATCTTTTTTCAAGAGGAGGATAGCAAGAGCAAGAAAATATACATCGGAATCTCTTCAGCTTATTATAAACTACATTTGAATAATCATACATATTTTTTCCTAAATCCAGGAGTAAAAAAACAAAACGCAATTATCGAAACATATCCCTCTCTTTGTAACTGTATGCTGATTGACCTATCTTATTTTCTACGGTTTTCTATCTCTCTCGCTCTTCTACCCCCTTCTTTCTTCGTGTGATTATTTACAATAACAGATAATAACACTATCCTCCTGTATTCTTCTATATTCAAACAGACAGACAGACAGCGAGATGATAATAGAACAGCGCTGTAGAATAGGTCAACTACTGTTACTTTCTCTGTCAGATTTTCAATCATATTCCCTTCATCGTCTTTTAATTTAACCATCCTCTTCGCACTTTTTATATTGACGAAATGAATACTATTTACCCAGTAGCTGAGGAAGGAAAATGCATTAAAAGAGGGAGATAAAGAGAAATATACACCGAATAGAAAGAAAATAAATCGGCATTTTGAATTTAACAAGCTTTGCAAACTCATTGTATTCTTATTTAAACAATCTAACCCAAGCTAAAATGTGTGAACAAACGTGTTACATTTTGTCTAGTATATATATATATATATATATATATATATATATATATATATATATATATATATATATATATATATATATATAGAGAGAGAGAGAGAGAGAGAGAGAGAGAGAGAAAGAGAGCGATAAAGAGAATTACAGAGAGGCCAATATATGTGAAAGGATAAACAGACAGATGGTAAGTAAAGAAGGAAAAAAAATAGGAAAAAAGTAAAGTGAAGAAATAAGGAAAAAAAGAAGAAAAAAGAGAGTGGTGTACCGGATCTTCTAATTATTACGTATAGCACAAAATGAAATTAAATATTGATATTGATATTGGTTTAAAAACAATGAAAAACAATGAATTTGAAAAAAACAAAAACATTTTTTTTGTTTTAATTAGTAAATAAACAAATTTATTGAATTTTGACTTTGTTAGCTTTTGTAGAAGCAAAGTCACTTATTTAGTCAAAGTCAATCAGCTTCACTTTTTCAGTCTCAATTCAGACTAGCGATAAATTCGAAATGCGATCTTTAAATAAGGTTTTGTTTAAAAATGCTTCTATCTGTGATGGCGACAGAACTGTAAGAGTCAAACACAGCCATAGGGCAAAAGCAATAGTTGCCACTGTTTATTGCACTGGTCACCAAGTCATCTCAGCAATTCAATAGCTGTCACTAAATAGTCCCGAAGATGAAGAACTTCCGAAGGCAACATAGAAACATACATTTCCCAGCATATTCTAAGCCGAGATTATTAAACCTTTGTTCATACTTCTACGCAGTGTCTTACAGGATTGCTGGCAGTGATAATACAGCGAAGAGAGTTCGCAGATGAAATATGGAGTCAAATCTTACGTCCAGTTCAGTAAAAATCCCATCATGACATTCATATAGATCTCTTTCAACTTCCTGCTCAAGCGTTGATCATAATTATCTTTAATTCCATACAGGTAGCTTTCTTTTTCTTTTAATCCGGGTTTCAATTGGAATTGCCATTTTTTGCACTTGATTTTTTCTTAGATTAATCGATCCAGGAACCAGAATGCCTCTGCTTCGGTTATGGACACTTTTGGCAGCTTCCATTTGAGTTACGAAGATATACAAAACCAATGTCTGGTTCTTGTCTTGCTTTCGAATTAGATTAATTTCCATCAGTATTTTTTGAACAAAAATGATACACAAAGGAGAATGTTGTATGGTAGAAATGAATATTTAGAATAATTGAATCTTGTTAAAAAATAATCTCAAAATACACATGTTAAAAAATGAACACCTGTAATTTTTAACATGATCCGCAAACTAATATAAGAGACATCAATATCGATATTACGTTCTCAATCTCGATATTTTATATTTAGTAACGAAATCTCGAAATCGACATTTTCATAACTGCCAATCATTGATCAGACTGGCAATCATTGAGGAAATGAATACTACGTCCATTACGTTATGCATTCAATCCTTACTTTATGGAATATACATCTTCGATATAATGTAATACATTTACATTTCGGTAATTTATTTCATAACTAGCGGAACCCATGTCCCGGCGTTGTCTGCGAAAGTATATTTAAAGAATTTTCAGGCTTCAACATTAAACTACGAGAGTAAAGCGCAGTACAGATATTGTTTATATTTATATATTTATGTATTCAAGAATACTTCATATGTTAGTTCATAACAATAGCAACATGTTACGTTAAATTTATGTGCGGAAATGATCCTTCACTCTAAATTCTAAAATAAGTGTGAATTGTTGTGTGTTTTGTTTGGTACATCTACAGAATTTGAACCGAACTGTTTTTAAATATTTGTTTTCGTCCGGAGTAAGTCAGTATTCTTTTGTTGTTATATAGAAAAGTCGTCGATTGTTTTATTAGTTTATTTAGGAAATTCCAGGCCCACACATTTAATTACAGAAGATTACTTGAAGTCAAAAGGGGAACATCCCAAAAATGTTTTTAACGAGCGAAGTACGGGCATTATCAATATTTATGTTTTCTGAAATACTTCGTAAGTAAAAAAACACAAAATAACATGTTACGTAAAAAGTATATGCGAAACTAATCCCCCACTATAAATTCTAAAAATAAGTGTGTGTGCGTGTTTCCGTGTAGAATAATCGCCGATTTAAATATTTGTTTAATCAAGAAATTCCGGGCTCTAAGCTTTAACTTCGGAAGTGAGTATATAATTTGTTAAAAGAAATATAGAGACAAAACGCAAGAAATATACGATTATGAAGCGAATTAATGTACATATTAACGTAGTCTTGCATACTTCGTAAGTTATTAAAAAACAACATGTTACGTTAAAGTTCTAGGATAAAATAATCTCCTGTTGTAAATTCTAAAATAATTTTGTATGTATTTTTGTTTGCTTGTTTGCTTGTTTGCGCCCGGTTTGACTAAATCTAAAATAATTTTATGTGTAAAAAAAGTAACAACATGTTACGTTAATTTTTCTTCCGCCGAGAGCGACTCTGTATTTGTTTTGTTTGTGATGTAGATCAGCCGTCGAATTTTTTTGCTTTTTGTTTAATTAAAACTTTCCGGGCCACCACATTAAACTACGCGAGTGAGTATATAATTGTTTAAAAGAAAAGGGGAAAAAGGGGGAAAAGAACGCAAAACTGTTTGTTAAAATGCGAAGTATGGGTATTGTCAATCGATATAATGAAGTAAAGTCGATTTTCCATCAGTGATTCGTAATCAATCAGTAATTTCGGCTAACTTATAAGATGAAAGTGTTATTTCCTTGTTTAGTCACCGGAATTATAATTAATTGTTTACATTTCGCAATTATTGTCGCCGAACATTTTTTTTTTTTTGAAAACAGTAATGTTTTTATTATCGGCTTTCAAGGTCATAACATTGGCGAAGAGAACTCGGACTTATTCGTACATAAAATAACCCGGACATATGTTACACACAACACTGACAACGAAGACTCATAATTATGTGGGATACTTCATAACCATTACTACAACTGGAATGTAAGATTTTCGAAAACAAGACTTAGGTGGTGTGCTCGAAAAATATTGATTACAAGAGTAACAGCGAGAAGTTAAAATCCGTACGTGATTTTAAACACAACGTGTACCAAATCTGCGAAGGGAACACCACTCTAACGTACGAAAAAAGAGTTGAAAAATAAGTAGAAGAAGGAGGAAACGATTTTACGGCGAGGTTTGGAATTTAAATCGTTCGACCATGACAGAAAAAGTAAAAAGAATTCAACACGAAGGTCTGTCGAGTTTTTTTTTGTTAAATCAGGAGCAGAAAACTAAATTTGTCTTCTTTGCTGCCGCATCTTAAAGATAACAACAAACTCAAACAACATTAACGAACAATTAATTAATGCTTTCTTTAAGATGTCGATAACAGAACGACAGCGCTTCTTGAGGCAATAATTGAATACTACATTTTTCCTAAAACGTCGGTCTTATCTCATCCATAACCCATGTTCTGGTTAAACTGTTTTACTCCGTATTGCCGAACAATAGAAATTGACTTTTTAATAGTAAACATTTAATTTAATTTAAATTTTGTAAATGTTGTATCAACGCCCAGTTAATATGTTATTTTAAACTATGCGTGCGCTTTTGAGGCTTTGTAATGAACAGATATCACTTTGCTGATCTTAGGCGCCCGGGGTCCGCGGCCACAGCGATCCTACCCATTGGTCCTCAACTGAATGGATTACATATGAAAGAGAAAGTAAACTAAAATAAAAAAACATCAAAAAGAAAATTAAATCGATAGAGAAAATCGAAAAGAGAACACGTTTATCAAACGAGATAGGGAGAGATACAGAGAGAAAGAGAGAGAGAGTGTGGGTGAGAAAGAAAGAGAATGAAGAAGCAGTGAATTAAATAGAGAAATAAACAAAGAGAGGGATGGAAAAAGTATTCCTTTTACTCTCTTTCTTCTAATCTCTTTTTCTACTTTTCCTTGCTATCTTTTCTCGTCAAAACTAATAAAAAGGGATAGAAATGTGGAAAAACGAAAAAAAGAAGAAAAATAAAGAAAAGTGAACGAAAGACAAAAATAAAGAAAAGTATATAAAGTATGTAGGTCCAACCATTCCTGCGATAGACAGGATTATATTACTAGTTCTCGTTTTTTTGCTTAATTTATTTCTATAAAAGCGTTGCTATTTCAAACATGTTTTTTATTAAATTCGTTTACTCATCAATACATATATTGTTGGAAAAATATTTAGAGGTGATACCTAGAAGGGAGTCTGCAGCTGCTGGGGGTTGTAAACTGAGTTCTTTTTAGGCGACCCACGCCAACAGGGTCTGGTATCAATCAAGCAACAAATCTGGGGAGTAACTTACAGTCGATCTGATCTCTATGGAAACCAGAACTGAAATGGTCACACAACAGGGGAATTGCATCCGTATTTATAGGTGCAATTACTCCCACTATTCCCCCACTCATTCCTGACTGCAAAAGTCATTCCTTCATAGTCACTCATGTAGGCCACATATTCCCCAAACGCTGAGCACACAATCCGTAAGTACCCCCCCTTTCTTTTTTTTCACACACTCCCAACAAAAAAACAAAAGAAAGGTCAGAAGAGGAAAAAAAAAAGAAAAATCAATGAGTGCCTCAGAAGGAGTAAACGGTCGTAGTGTCCCAATAACAATTTACAGGAGACAGTGATGCAGGTATCCTCCTCTCTCTCCTACGAATACCTGGCGCCAATTGAGTTTTACACATTACGAATAGTTAAATCCCGCCGCATATTCCAGTGAATTCAAGAGACATCTATAAAAGTGAAATATTGGAAAGATGTTAGTTCACGTGCAATCTCCATTGCTACGCTAAGAAAAAAAAACACGTTCGGATTTTAGTTATCAGACGACTTATAAACTTAGTGTCACAAACATAATGGATATATGACCCAGCAGTAATAAAAAACCACACACCCAAGACGACTAAACCACAGAACTTATAAATATTAATATAATGGAAAGCTACTAACTTACATGATTACTTAAACCTTAAGACACGTTGTTAACAATAAAGAGTGAAGTCAGGTGTTTATAAGAAAACGATGATCACTGAATATATTAGTAAACACATTAAAGTGTCCATTATATTTTTTAATTGATTTAGTTCATTAAACTACGACGTCTCAGTCATATTTAGTTGTAATTTACAATGTTCAGAAAACTAGGTTTCGGAATAAGGTCGACAAAATAAAAATCAGTTCAAATAAAAAACCTAAAGAAAACTAAGAAAAACAACGTCAAAATCAGATCTAGTTTGTTCCTAAAACGTTCTCAAGCATTACATTATATTTTATCTTACTGAGAAACATTTGTTTACTATCACTGGGTAGAGTGTACACAAATTTAAAACAGCCAACAGGCTCGGTCCCCCGTTTAGTAAATTGTATGATACTTCTAACAAGTATGGATAACGTTTAGGTTTAGGTTAACAAGTTAGAACCATCGTTTACGTAAAAATAAATCGTCCGTCTATCGGTAGGAATTGTAATTGTATACAAAATGTCAAAATAGAAAATTGACCGAGTTTTAGTCAAAATTTTAAAGTCGTCAGTGTAGTGACCTACTCCAGTGTCCGTTTAACCTCGCAGGAAAATAAGTCCCACTAGCAGGAACAGTTAGAAGATCTCAAAGTGAAAGAACAATCCCCAGGGGTGGGGCAGCCGCGTGCTTGACAGAAGAAAAAGGAATATAGTGACAGGAGAATTCCCTCAAAGATTCTCCTTTAGGTGCTTTCGTCCGCTCGCCCGACGACATGACTTGCACTTCAAAACATCCCTCCACACGCATGCGACCGGGACTCATTGCCCCCTTAAAAAGGTAACGGTTGCGTTTCAGCCTAGAACGTAAAAATATCTTGTTATCGTCTTCAAATTAATGTTCTTACTGCCATACATGATGACAGCATATGGAGACGTTCTATAGAAGTCAGATTTTAAGAATAACGTTGGTCGAGTGCCGTCTTGCTTCACAGGAAAATAAGTCACATAGCAGGAACAGGTGGAAGGTTTCAAAGAGAAAGAACCATCCTCGGGGGCAGCCGTGTGCTTAACAGGGGAAAAAGAAGGAATATGGTAACTGTGGAATTCCTTCAGAGTTTCTCTTTAAGGAGCTATCGTCCATTCGTTCTGACGACATAACTTGCTGTCAAAGACTTTCCCCCTATCCATGCGACCGAGACTCATTGCCTTTGCATATCCGGTCAGTGTTTCTTGCTCAGCGTCATTGGCCATACCAACAATACAGTCGAACTTCTTACTGGTGTAGACACAGAAGTTGGAATACTCCATTAGCTGCTCGGTTTTGGTCCGCAAAAAGGGAAGAATACTATTAGAACCTCTTTTTGCAATATCTTGGAAAAAATATTAAGAGGTGATACCCAGAAGGGAGTCTGCAGGGGTTGCAAAAAGAGTTCTCTTTAAGCGACCCACGCCAACAGGTTCTGGTATCAATCAAGCAACACATCTGGGGAGTAACTTACAGTCGATCCGGTCTCTATGGAAACCAGAACTGAAATGATCAATATCTATTTGAAAAAAAATGAAAATGTCGCACGAAGCCCAAAGGGGGATGTGGAAAATGTTGACCTAATAAACATTATTAACTTAACTAGTCACAATCACCAAAAACATTTACTCCATGATTTACCTACTTAAAAAACCCAAAATGACAATATATACATGAAATAGGAAGTGGGGGAATAAAATGATATATACATACAATGACAAAATAAATAAAATTAAGTGTTAGAATAAGAACCTCCCACTATAGAATGTGGCCGATAAGTAGTTTTGCCAGTCGAAAAAACGCGATGCAGGTCATGAAAAGCTTTATTCTAACACCTTTTTCGAAATTACGAAAGCAGACCTGCATCTTCTGATAAAACAACAAATCAGTCACCTAATTGGTGTCTGGAATGGGAATTATAAAATAAAAGTCGGGAAAAGAAAAATAACATGGGTTGGAGAGGACGAAAATAAAGGGCGACCTATGACAACTTACATACATCTAGCTAAGTTAAAAATAGGGGAAGAAAATAAAACATAAACTAATCTTGCCTAACCGGGTCAAATAAAAGGGTTAGTGTTCGGTTCGACTATCCAATATTCTGTCTAAGGCACGTCCAAGTACCACTCAAGATTAGCTCCATTCACTCGACACAAACGCGCAACTTTCACCCACCTTTCGTTTAAATTTGCCGGAAGGAGTTTCACATTCTCCAGCTTGATACGCATTTTCAGGAGAAATTGGAAAATGAAGACAAGCTGGGGAGCAGTGAAGGTCTCTTCCCCGTAAACTTCCTTCTGTCGTGTCGACCAAATCACTCCTCTCATAACAGCTAGTAAGCAAAGATACACATAACGTTCCTCCCACTTCATGGTCGGTGCCCAATTGCAGCATGTCGAAAAAGACTCCAGAACGAAGAACTGTCCATTCAACATGCGAACCGTGTAGCCTTCAACTAACTCACACAGCGGGCGAACGATGGGGCAATGAAAGTAAACATGACTGGTCGTTTCCTCCCAGTCACCGCATCGGACACAACTCGGTGTCTCTCTTAATCCCGCTGCGTAAAGCCTTTTGCCGACCCAGAGTGCATTTCTTATTATCAGCCAGGTGAGTGATGTCTCGTAATTATAGAAACATTTCAACCCAGGCGCCCAAGGCCAGATCAAGCGAAGTTCTCCCTTCGTAAGACTGAACTCCTCAGTAACACTGTCTCGAACAGATCCCTTAACCATTACCCGATATAGTGCTTTACGGGACAACACTCGGGTATCAGAGAGACTTTCTGACACCCTAAGAAAGAACTTCAAGGACTGTCGACACTCGCGATAAAAGGAGCACTCGCGTCGAGGTAATCGAAATGCTTCACCCTCATGCACTGGTGAATAGATCTGAACAAATCGAAAGGCTTCGACCTCATACCATTCACTTCAACCAGCGCACCGGGGTTTGCATAAAACAGGCGAATCCAGAATCGAAACTGAGGACCAAATCCAGTCGAAGACAAGACAGCCTCCAAGTAATGATGATTGACCCTATAGAATGCTTTGGACTGATCTAAATTGATCAGCGCGGCTTCAGTGTCGACTTTTTCTATGATCAAGCGTATCATGTGCAAATTATCTTGAATTGTCCGGCCCTTAACAGCACAAGTCTGTTCGGGACTTATTAGACGATACAAGACAACCTGCAAACGGTTAGCTAAGATTTTGGCCAAAATCTTTAACTCTGTATTTAACATTGTTACAGGCCGGAAATTACGTATACCATCCCCACCACTTGTGTCCTTGCAAAGCAATTTGATGATACCCCTGGTAAAGTACTGGGGGATAGACCCGTTCTTAAACCAGGAGTTAAATAACACAGCCAGCAGGGGGACAAAAATGGGCGACAACCTCAAATACAGTTCATAAGGCAGATCATCAATACCCGGAGACTTATCAAGCCCGACCTGTACGAGGGCCTCGAGGACTTCATCCTCTTTTATACACCCTTCGCACCTAGCTGCTTTGATCGCTTCGAGAAGAGAAAAGTCAGCTAAATAGGCGTCGAACTGAGCCATTGTCAGACCGGGCTCTCTGGTAAAAGGTTCTTGAAAATGAGAGCGAAAACCCTCCAAAATTCCGTCGTTTGTAGTCATGAGACGCCCATCCGATAATGTGACACTGGCGATGTGTCGATCAGTAGACCGTCGACGCTCCTCCGCACGCAGTGAAGCGGCCATGTTTGTCGCCTCATGTGTCACTCTTTTTAACCTAGACCTAACTAACACTCCCTGATCTGCCTTGTTGTCCAAGGAGTTCAGTTCCATTTTAGCTACAGTAACGGTAACGCTATCCCCCGCTTCCACCGCCCGAACTAAGCTAGCTTCTTGTGCCGCTTTCGTTGTCCTAGATCTAAGGTTGAGTCGACGACTATAACTAGCAACGAAGGACCTAATAACATTCTTAAGATGGCCCCACCACTTATTCCCAATGATAGTACCCGTCAATTCCCTCTGTATTGTTAGTAAGAGCTGTTCCCGGAAGTCCTTCAAATCGAACAACGATGTGTTGAACTTTCAGTACCCAGCCATTCTAGGCTTAGGACTATCTAAGTTTACCCGAATCCGGACAAGCCTATGATCCGAGTAAACTATGTTATGAAAACTTGGACAATCTGAAAGAACCGATCAAGGTAACTCGAAAGTTGCCTTAAATCGGAGCCGCGACTAGAAGTCTAAGTCCATACTACTTCACGGGGTTTTTCATTTCGAAATTTATCGACAAGATCGAACTTATCGATAAAGTCACGAAATGCTTCAACATCCCCGATCGTGTTAGTTACCCTAGGATTTCCCAAGCGATCTAAATCGGGATCCAGGACCGCGTTCCAGTCTCCCGCTAGAATTATCCGACGAGACGTATCCATAAAGGGCTCTATCCGCCGAAAAAAAGGAACCCGCTCAGAATTGACGTTGGGCGCATAAACCCCAATAAGCCGAAAAGCCACATCCTTCACGGTAACATCAAGAACGCACAGCCTTCCCTCAGGATCCGCATAGATTGGGTCACACGACGCATTCAGTGTGCGCTTAACTAGCCAGGAAACCCCTCTTGAGTGAGAATCAAAGTACGCTGAATAGAGCTGAAAGTCTCTAACCAGCACATCACTGGGAAGGAAGTGGGTCTCCTGCAAACAACATACATCCACATTGAGCCGTTGAAGGTCACGTACAACTCGAAGTTTACGAGCGGTGTCCCTCAACCCTCGGCTGGCTAATCTGAGTGCCATTATAGTGCTTTAGAGTTGGACACCCGAAACGAACATTGACGATTTCAAGACACCGACAGATGTCCCCAGAGAACCTTGTCCCATTTCAGTTGTGATGAGACCGTTCGGGGACAAACCGCCGATGTCTAATGGGAAAGTTAATGTTATAGCCCTGTAGAGAGATGGATGCATACGCACCGGGACCCTCCCAACACAAAGCTGTCGAAGTTGTCTTAACTCTTCATCATTAAAAAAAGCGAGAGGAGGCGAAATCTTGAAGGAGTTATTTGTCTCCTCCATCATGTTCCATACACCTTTCGCCTCCTATCTGGATCTAACTACAGTTAAATATCTGTTTGCATCTAAAAAAAATTCCGGGTTTGAAATGTCTTTTTTATGAACAGTCTTCCGAGCAACCAGGTGGCGGTAATCCTTCTTATGATGATTTTTAATTGTGTTCTCCACCTCAGGGGTCAGCTTGCACATATCTTTTCCTGTGTAGAAAAGAGGTTTCTTTTTTCGTGCTTCTAGTGAGGGACTTCGTTGTCGTTTCTGGGATGTTGAGTGGGCGATGGGTGAGGGAGGAGGCGGCATATCAGTCTTCATTGGAGAGGGGGTGGTGGTGTATTTTTAGGGGTGTTGCAGGGGGTGCAGAATGGAGATGGTCTGGAGGAAAGGGACGTTTCTTTGTTCAAAGGGGTCATGGTAGATTCCCTGATTTGTAGGGACGACCTTACTGGGGGAGGTAAAGCTTTAACCTTTGGGCGAGGAAGTCGTTTTAACTGGTTTATTTGAGTCTCGGGGAACAGGTTTTTTTTCGTTTTTTTTCTCAACTTTACGTTCCTCGTCAAGAGTACTTTTTAGTTTCAAAGTTTTTAAAATTGTTCCCCTCCTGGGTCATAGCTAGTTTCAATTTCTACCCGTTCCTTTTCAGTCATAACTCTAGCGTATGTTTTAGGTGATTTTTTTCTTGTGACAATATTCCAAATATGTTTTTCTGGAGATTTGTCAGAAGTATTACACAATACTTCGAATTCGTCTGGTGTAATGGTCGTTGCTGTCGGATTTGGGATAGAAGGTGTCTTTTCGGGGTCAGGTGCTCCAGGACCCTGTTTTTGAGGTTAGGCTGGGCCTGTCTCATCCTGGTAGGGCAAGTAAATATGAAGTGCCCCACTTCGTTGCAAATCCAGCAGGCTGGACGCCTTCCAGCAACCACAACGGGAAATTTTTCCCGTACTAAATAGGTGACCATTTGGGAATTCCAGGTGCTGTATGTGCTCTCCGCTTATCTCGGCATTGTTTTCAGTCGTCTTGTATTACTACTTGCCATTGGAATCAAGCAATGCCGACTCAGGTGAGCGGTTGTTGAAGATTGCGCAACCCTTGCAATTACAAATTCACGTGCGGGCAGCCCCTGGTGGGGCACTCATACGTCCAAATCGACGAGAGAGTCCATCATATATATATATATATATATATATATATATATATATATATATATACATATGGAAGATAATGAAGAATATGAATGAAATTATAATTCCACATAAGAACATTTCGTTTTGAACTATGTAAACGAATAATATATAACTTGCAATAAAGATAAAAGCTCAATAGTTTTACATGAACATTTAAAGATAAAAATAGCATTTAGATCAGGTTAAAGAAGTAAAATGTTCGAATAACCGTAAGACGTTTTACTTCTGAAACCTGCTTCAAATGCTATTTTTAACTTTGAATTTTAACATGGCAAACCTCGAGAATAAAATATTTAATATAATTACTAAACAATCTATTCATGCACATTACATTGATGATATCTTTATTTTAGTAAACAATAACAATATAATACCTTATTTAACATAGTAGGCCGCCACTGTAGACGTAAGGGACTACTGAGAATTATAGTGTAGCTTTTGGGTTTAATCCTAAGTTGGGAGCTGTGCAGCGAGATGTCGGTTTACATTAGTTTTAAACTTCTGCATGTCGGTACAGTCGGGGTAACAGGGGGCAGGGAGGGAGTTCAAGAGGCCTGCAGCATGATCAAAAAAGCTATTAGAGTAAAAGGCTTTCCGGTATTTGGGGACCTCCACAGTTAATGGATTTAGCTGATTGTCGTGTTGGTCTAGTGTATTTACGTCAAGAGGGGCACTAGAGCAGCTAGTTAATCAGAGCACAATTCATTGAAGTATTTGTAAAACAAGCCCGGAGATGCAATATTGCGGCGATGGGACAGTGGGTAGAGCTTAGTGGATAGTGATGAACCTATTAATTTGGCAACTCTTTTTTGGACCTTTCTAAGAGGAAGAGACTAGTGGATGATGCACCATCCCAGATGTAGCAACCCTACTCTCTGCATGGGTGGATGGTGACTTTGTAGAGATACAGGATAATGTCAGGTGTGACAAGTTTACTAGCACAGTAGAGGGAGCCTACTTTCGTTTCAGCAGCCTTGGAAATGTGTCCAATGTGTTTGTTCCATTCATGTTATCTGCAAATGTTAGGCCGAGGAGTTTGAATGTTAGAACTCTCAAGTAGGGTGTTATTTGCCATGCCAATCGGTGGTTGAAGAACTTTCTTGTAGTTATTGAAGGAAAGAAGCTTTGTCTTTGCGGTATTAAAAGTTACCATCCATTTATGACCCAATCCACTACAGCCTGGAGGTCATCTTCTAATGATTAAGACATTGCCTCCGATATTTACGCGTGCGTTTCGCCCACACGACGAGAGTAGACTGCTGTGTCGTCAGCAAATATACCTATCTCAGATTTGATGTAATTAGGAAGGTCGTTGATTAAAATCAGGACCAATAAAGGTTAAAGGATGGATCCCTGGGGTACACCCGCATTTATGTCATGTTGCTTAGATGAACGGCCATCGAGGACAACCTGGATCTTTCTTTTTGTTAGAAAGGATCTAATTATATTAAATATTTATTCAGTAATACCATATGAGTGACTTTTCAGGAGAAGCCCTCCATGCCATACCTTGTCGAAGGCCTTGGATATATCAAGCGCTACTGCTCTAGTTTCACGTAACTTGTCCAGTGTATGTTATATGCGTTCAGAGATGACCGTTAAAACATCAGCAGTAGATTGTGTTTGTCTAAATCCATACTGACAATTAGAAATAAGTTTAGCATTAACTAGGTGTCAGACTATCGCTAGATTGATTAAGGATTCAAAGATGTTAGCAAAGATCGGGAGTAGACTGATTGAGCTGTTGTTTTGAAGATCAGTTCTATCCCCAGAATTCTTGAAGAATGCTACTAAATAGGCAATTCACCAGCTATCAGGGAAGAAAGATTCAGCAAGACATTTATTGTAGAGTTTGTAGAGGACAGGGGCCAGTTCAGCAGAATATTTCTTTATTACTATTACAGGTATAAAAGCAGACCCACAAGCTTTGGAAATGTTATTTTTTATGATGTTCCTGAAGTGAGATAGAGTGATGACCATCTTTTCCAGTGTGGTTTCGGTCCGCAAAGGGAATTTAGGGAGGGGGTGGTTTACTGAGTCCAAAGTTGAGTTTAAGGCGAAACACTGGGCAAGCAGTTCAGCTTCATCAGTTGCCGTGAAAACTGCATCATTGTGGTTTGATAACGGAGGAATTGTGTATTGTCTATTGTTCACCACACTATTGTAGATCTTTGCCGAAATCGCGACTACCTAGTTTCTGTGACTGGATGCGTGTTTTGGTTTTCTCTGTATACCTTTTCCTTGCTTCACCTATCACTGCCTTACAATTATTTCTTTCTTATTTCTTATTTCTTATTTCTTAGACAATACCAATAATAATCCGCTAAATAGTTAAAAATATATTGATTTACTATATTGTAACCAACTTCATTCGAACTTAAAATTGGATGTAAAATAATACCTCGATACATACACGAACTGTAATAATAACATAAGATTATTTATCATTCAAACAATTGAACGCATTTAACATCATAATTAACAAAAATTCTTTTCAGGCCTAAAACACAATTAAAAAATCACCGTTATATATTACCGATAATATTTTTAAAAAATATTATTACATGGGTTTTACTACTATACCAATTTCCCGAAAGCTAACCATGAATCTATCTAATACTAGTTTAATTAACCACCACCTGAAAACACATGACAACTCTCTTTTCAATATGGACAGATTTTAGTTACTAATTAAATATAATAGCCTACACTACCAACATAAAGGTTAACACATTCTTTAAACCATTTACATTAAAACTAGATATCGCACAATTAATAATATTAATTATGAAACTAGTTTCAAAATTGTAAAGTGTCTATCGTAGTAATAAAAATAAACATAATTTTAGCCTTAAACAACATTCTTTTGACATTTGTACAATCATTGCACGTAATCATGTTAACATTTTAATGCTTATTTTGAACGTTGTAAATTACTTGCCGTTAAAAAAACTGAATAGTAAGATACACAGTTGTAAACACACCAAGACTTACCTTCCTGATAGTGATTTTATGAATGAAATCGAAAGCACTTCCGAAAAAAAAAGAAAAATGGTAAAAACCTACGGAATTTATATAAGCCAATTCGACCGGAAAACTAAATGAACAATTCGAAAAAATTAAAAAAAGGTCATCAGACAAAAACGTTCCTAGTTATTGAATAATATTTACCTGAATGAAAATCTGCTTCCTAAATATGTTGTATTATGCCTTACCGCGCGTGTACAAAATCCGTTACGCATGCGTGTCTTTGACGCTGTCGCCGTTGTTGTGAAAACAGGTTGTTTCCGTTTGTTGATAAAACTCACTACAACACTTGTTAAGTTTAAAAAAATATTTCTTCCAGATTGACAGTCAGAGACTTGACCTAAGATGACCTGATAAGGGTTGAAAGGTCGTTAAACCCCAACAAACAATGAAACAGACAGCTAGCGAAACAGGTTGTCTTCGTATGCGATATAGATAGATAGATGGATAGATAGATAGTCCGTTTCGTTACAGAAGCCACCGCACGCACTGCCTTCTCTCTTCTTTGTCAGATCAAGTAAACACGTATTTTGGTGAAATTTTGTCGCATAGAAAAATATGAAAAGCTTAGCCCCCAAATCCCATAGATTTCAAATTCTGACCGATGCATTTCTCTGACCACTTTGACCTTTTAACCTTTCTGCTCAAACACGGCTCATTCAGAAAAATTAGTGGTCTCTCATTAGAAAACATTACATACTTGAATGTAATAAAGCTGTTGGAAGCCTAAAAATGCATTGTTGTAAATAAAAATGTATATTTATTTAAAAAATGCACTGTTAGGCTTCCAATCGCTTTCTACGGCGCTTATTTGTTAAAAAATACACCCCCCCACACACACACACATATATATATATATATATATATATATATATATATATATATATAGGCTGGGCTCTGTAGTAAGTAGTATTTACAAATCTGTTATCATAGTTTCAGTGCATGTTCCTTTTAATAGTAGAACACTTACGACGGCTACCTTTGAATATGATTAATCTCTTGTTGATTTACCGAGCTGTTGACAACGGCTATGTAGGCTATAGCGTCGGAATCTGAGTCTGAAACAGAACTCGTTTTCCGGGGTTCGAGTCCGGCGACCGGTGTGAATAATTCTTCCTTACACTGACAATTCCCGTAAGCTGAAACGTATAAGTATGTAGATAAAAACAAATATATATATATATATATATATATATATATATATATATATATATATATATATATTATTATTATTAAAAATAACCGACAATTTTTGTCTGGTTATTTTAGTATTCATCTCTTCAATTTTCCGGATTAAAATCTTAATCTCGGAAGAAAATTGGCTGATGAAACTGCCGTAATATACATGTTGGTCCAGAGTACTTTCTGACCTGTCTGGGTCCATCGTCAGTGGAATGATGACAAACAGGTAATACTAGAAGCTTTACTAGAAGCTTTACTAATTAAAACAAAAAAAACCGCTATTAACAAGATTAATTTTAACACTAGTACTAATATACTTAAATGCTTATAATACCTAATAAATATAGTTTCATATTTAAATTTTCCCGCCATAATTAATTATAATTCTCACTCCAGGTCTTTACCTGTTTGTCATTATTCCACTGACGATGGACCCAGACGGGTCAGAAAGTACTCTGGACCAACATGTACATTACGGCAGTTTTATCAGCCAATTTTCTTCCGAGATTAAGATTTTAATCCGGAAAATTGAAGGGATCAATACTAAAATAACCAGACAAAAATTGTCGGTTATTTTTAATAATACGTGTCTTAAGGAAAAAATGCTGCCTCGATATACATATATATATATATATATATATATATATATATATATATATATATATATATATATATATATATATATATATGGGAAGAGAAGGATGAAGGTAATCCAACGTGATGGGAAAATGAAAGAGGAAAACCAAAAAATGGATGTTTTTTATGTGTACATCAACGTTTCGTCTTTATTTATAAGACTTCATCAGGATGATGATATAGAGAAAAATGTCATGCAAGTACAAATACATCCTGATGAAGTCTTATAAATAAAGACGAAACGTTGATGTACACACAAAAAACATCCATTTTTTGGTTTTCCTTTTTCATTTTCCCATATATATATATATATATATATATTATATATATATATATATATATATATGTGTGTGTGTGTGTGTGTATGTATAGTTCTGTAATACAAAAACAGAGGGCTTAACACGTTTGTAAGATCATCATATATTTATTGTAGGTAAGAATATACAGTGGGCATAAATACCGGCAATTCCAGAATGTTGGATTTGGAAGTACTTACGCCTCCAAATGCAACCAAATGGAGAATTATGGGAAATATACTATTCTTTATAAATATACAGTGAACTATGGGAATGTGTTTAATTCGGAAAAAAACATATACTATAATTGTTCACGTGACAAAACGGTTAAAGACGTTGATTAACAATCAATTCTAAGTTACATTCTTCTTTGAGTTGTATTTTCTATTCTTACTACATGTTCTAATAACTAATAATTACATAAGAATAAACACTTCTACTAGATCATGGCTGACGAAACAAAGACAATCTATCCGGGTTGATTAAATAAAGGGTTCAGTTCGAAATGCTATATATGTTCTTGAGTTTGATGAAAATATCCCCAGTTCTAAAAGATGCGCCTGAAGAAGGCTGGAGGATAGGTCGGCCGAAGCCTTGTGAAAAATAACTCCCAAGATGAGAATAGTTGTGCGAATTATCCGAACAGTATAAATTATCAATCTCTATTTCAGACAGTCTGAATTAAAATTATTTCGGTAATGCTATATTATGCCTGGTTGTATGTTTTAGCTAAATTTATTCATTACTGTTTACTTTTCCATCTAATTATGGTAATCAAAATACGTTTTGTTAAATTAATTCAAGAACGAATAACAGCCGAAAGAGTCAAACTACAGATTCACAGATCAAGGGCAAGAAACAAGATATCTAAACGACGTAAAGCTTGAAGTTAATATAAACCTCCAGACAAATTATTAATAATCAACTAGACACAAAATAAAACACACTATATACTATCCAATACTACACGATCAAAAGATAACATCTCTATCTATATAAAGTTAGAAATGTTTGCATGTTTATATATTTATATGTATAGGATTCGTTCCTAAACGAATTAACCGATCATTATGGACTTTGAAACACAGCTGCTAGGCGTTAGGGGTCGTAATGAAGGTTATATTTAGTTTAATTTTCTTTTATGAAAAACGTGTTAAAAAGGGGGTGGAGGTCCTTCGTGGAAATTAAAATAACTCCTATTAAAAAAAAATGTTGAAAATACAGATTAGACATCAATTAATAATATTTCCACAATTTAAGTTTATTTGGAGTATTTTAAACGGTTTAAAGGGGCATAATATTGGTCAAACGTTCCATTTAAAATTCCAAATATATCAGATTTGCATTGAATTATCTATACTTCTTAGACATCAATTAAGAAATATCTTTTGAATTTCGATTTCTTTTTAAGACCCGTTATCTTCAGACTTTAATTTTAGAGATTGTCTAGAATAAAAATCATGTAATACATTTTTATCAAAATTAGAATAAAGATTCTAAACATAAGGCTTATTAATATGATATATTGGTTTTAATCCTCCCTCATAACCTAAATCTTCGTTAGAGGACATAGAAGAAACATAAAACTGTTCCGTTCGTAGAATTAATTTTACCCGTTCTTAGACGAGTATATTTCTAGTCATGTATATAGTTATATTAATTAATTTAAGCTTTCGTCCATGCAATACAAGTTATTTTAGTTCGTAAACAAGTCGGATTTATTATCATTTCTTGTTATACTGCTAAAACCCTAAAAAGAACATTGATCTATTTGTAAGTGCAGAGTTAGCTGTCTTGATACGGCGCAGTAACGATTTGGATAAGTTAACTTTCATCTAGTTCATATATATATTATTATATTATATTTTATTTTATACTTATTATTAACAAAATATATTTTGGGCGTACATTTGTTGTAATATTTATTTTTAACATTGGTCAGTACATAAGTGCAGCTTAAAAGTTTTATAAAAATCTGCCTATGAGAAGCTACCCCATCTAGATTCGAATTTTAAATTAAGTTTAAATTACTATTTGTATTCTTAGTCCATCACAATATCCATTATACAAATAAACCCTTTTGCGTTATTCATTTTACACTTTATTTCGTTTACAGTTACATTAACACAAGTTGTTATTTTATTTGTAATTAAGAGAAATTACGGGTGAATAACTTTCAAAAGGTATTCTTGTGTTAATTTGTTGATTTGGTGTTGATCTCGGCAACGTCGATTTCATAACCCGCTACCACATCCATTAAGCCGATCACACACATCGAAAAATATATGTGGTAACTTTTCTAATAGATCATCAGGCATCATTTGACCGAAATCAAGCATGATTATTTTTTGTAATCGATCAATTGGAGTCATTCCCATGCGGCATTCTTTTTCACTGGTTACTATTCATCCATATATTTGGTTGAGGTGTCATTTTCATTCTTTGGAGCAGATATCAAACGTCCTGATGAGTATATTTCGTCTGTGATTGTCTTTGATCATGCCGAAGAATCTGTATGGGCAATGTTTTGCTTCGTTTTATTTTTATATGATGTGTTTACAAATCGATTTTCGATAGCTTCATTAGAACTTGTGCAAAATGGATTGCTGGAACACGTGTCTCGTATTAGCACTGTATTATCGATGCACATCTCTGGTACGTATTTTGTTTCCGCTTGATATTATCGATATTACCAACGCGCCTTTGTTTCTTCATATATTCTTTTCCTCGACTAGGTTTCCGTTTTCACAGACAACTGCACATCATTCCTCATGATTGCAATATAATGCGTACAACAGCGAACTAGACTCTTTCGCTTTTGTATTTTTTTCTTTTTAATTTCAGTTTTGGATTATAATACTGGAATTCGGAAGGTGAATTCGGCTTCTTAGACCGATGATGTGATCGTTAATGCTTAGCTGAGAGAACATATCACTTAGTGTGTCCTATGTTATACCGTTATATATGCACATATTGAAAGCTGATTCCATTGTTTTTTTTTGTCCATGAGCCATGATTACTAAATCGGATATTACCTATACTGTTTCATATACTATTTATTTGACTTTTGTTCACCTCAAACAAGGATGATTGATATTGGTTCGTAAAGGGAAACTGCCATATGAGTTAGATTTATAAAAGATCAATCTGAATAGGGAGCTGGGCAACACGATGTTTGTTTAGGATACATTTAAATTTTTGAATGTCTGTACGGTCAGAAAACATGGAGCTGGAAGGGAATTCCAAAGCACACCCGTCCGAGAAAACAATCTATCGGAGTGAAAAATCTACCGGGATCTAGGGATATTGATAGTAAAGAATGAGATTTTATTGCCTGTCGGATGGGCGTGCGTATGTTCGTTGAGAGAATACACGTTAAGTAAGTTCGCCGGAGAAGATTCCGTTGAAATACTTCCAAAGCAAGGGATGTTGCAGTGGAGCGATCCGTCAAGGGATGGAGTTTGGTGGACAGTGTTGGAGATATTAGGTTATCAGTTCTTTATTTAACCTTGTCCAAGAGAGAAAGGCTAGTGGTTGATTCACGAGTCCAGATACGGCAACAGTAATCCATGCACAAACGAATGTTGGTTTAATAGAGATGCATACGACAAGTATGGCATAAGAATTGATGTATCCAAATCATTATTATTGCCTTATTGATTAATAAAACAGCTTCCTAGATATAAAATATATACATGTATGGACTTATATACGATTTAATTAAGTATAGAACGTTCTCCTCGATACCGACAATATACTTAACCGTCTTATAAACGTAATGTTTCGACTAATCCGACTAGAAGCACAATTCCACCCCTTAATTGTAGATGCCCCCAGGTACCGGAAAGGTTTCCACTCTAATCGGTTTTCCCTTCGAACCGCAAGACGTTCGAATTACATCCGCCTTTTCCGCGTAACTGATTGTACTAATATGCATAAATTTAAATGTAATGCGAACAGACATCTCGCTAATTAGAGTATCCCTGAAGGTATGGTTCCTTAATTCACAGAAGCCCCTTACGCCTCAGTGGCACGTGCCTTGTTTTCGGTGAATAAGAGTAAGAGAACTAAACACGCACTCATAGTTCTATTGATTCAGTATTTCCTTTCAGTTAATACGAAACTTTGTGTTGAATCTAGACCAAGTTTCATATTAACTGAAACGGCATACACAATACATATACAATGATAATTCTGTGTTGACTTTTCCTGTTCTATGTAATTTTATCTGTGCTTATTATTATTATTATTATTATTATTATTATTATTATTATTATTATTATTATTATTATTTCATAGTAGTCTCAACTTTTGGAGGTTTTTACTATGATTTTCCTTTTTTTGAACATCAAGTCAATTCCCTTGACTTTAGACATTCAAGCAGTACCTTAACATTTTCGCTGTTCCTAACAGGCAAGCGTTTGCAGAATTGAACAATAAATTGTCTCGTCAATATGTTTAATCCATTTAATGTGGCTTCACGTTCTGGTTCCAAGCGTTCCAATTACAACGGAAATCATCTTTACTTCTTTACATTTCCATAGTCTAACTAATTCGCATTTTAGATCTTAATATTTATTTTTTGTGTTATTTCTCCGGCACTATGGTATAAATAGGGCAGGCTATATTAATGATTAAGTAATTTCTCTTGCTTTTGTTTAGAAAGATTAAGTCGGGTTTTGAATGTTCAAGACACTTATTAGTTTTTATACACATGTCCTAAATAAGTTTTACATTGTTGTTATTCTGTTGTACTTCGGGATTATGCTCATATCACTTCTCATCATCATCATCATCATCATCATCATCATCATCATCATCATCATCATCATCATCATCATCATCATTATTATTATTATTATTATTACTACTACTACTACTACTTCTATTATTTTTCTCACAAAGTTATTAGTAATAAATATAACATTCGTTTTAAATTTTAATGTTTTTTTCTTTGCGGAGTATGGTACAGTTTAAGTTCCCCCACCCCCTTAAAATTGTAATGTTTACAAAAATACTACATCATGAGCTCACATTACTCACACTGCTGCCTAGAATACATATTACATAATCTATATATTAATACGATAGCGTGTGTGTTCGTGTATCACGCTTCCGGCAAAAGCTCTGCGCATGCGTGCCGCACCTAGATTTTTAAAAACATTCAACTCGCCTAATTTTCGAAACCTCTCAAGTATTTCTCTTTGGCGCAACGGTTAGCGACGTAGTATTCGTGACTTCGACCGGACTGGTTTATTGTTCGATCCCAACCAACATCTAAGATTATTTTTTCTACATTTCGAGCGGAAGGGGAAAAGTGGTAGAGAAGGGACGACCGGGATAACACATATTAATACAATAGCGTGTGTGATTTTGCGTGTTATGCTTACATCAAAAGCAACCATCTTTCGAAACTTTGTATGCTACTCATGAATTGGCTTGGCCTTTTGGCTAAGATCAAAGTGTAGTATCTTTTCCGATGGATACTGCACTCCATAGACTGGTATTGTCTTGGCCATCGAGGCTTGATTTACGCCGGTCCATGGGTCTGTCCTGTGCAGTTCTAGGAGGTCCACCCTCCCAGGCGTCGCCTCCCCTCTTTGGGGAGGAGTAAGTTTATTGCTTACTGCTAGGGGCGCCCCTACCGGGGAATGCCAACAGGGCTGCCCAGGCAATTGTTAATGGCCAGAGTGCTCACCTTCTCGAGCGCTGGCTTTTCAAACCCCACTTTCCCGACCCGACCTTGGGTCACATCTTACTTGTCGGAGTAAGATAAAACTGGCCTTGTGCCTTACTCCTGGAGAGGAGTAAATAAATATTCATAAATTGGAGCCAAATTTGATAAAATCGAAAACATTTACAAAGTAAGGTTTAGTCGTCGAAATATTACCTTCACTAGAAATATTGTATATATAGAAGTTTTGTAAATTGTTTCATGTATTGTTCATTTTTAAAAAATGAATATATGAGTCCAAATCTTATATTTTATTCAAACATGTATAGGTTAGAAACAAGATAATTTGTATTAAAAACATCATTTCGTGTAATTTACACGAGTCCCGGTAGTTCATAATTATAACTTTAATAGTTTACGACTTAATCAGTCACATATATATTATCGACGCTCATGCGTGCACACCAATCCTTTTTTTTTAATGTGTTACTTTATTAAAATTTAATGTAGAGCAATCTTTTTTCATTTAATTGTTTTGTATCCACCTTATGTTAAAACCTTTTCTTGATTGGAGTGGGTGGCGTGTCATTAGTTTTAGAGAGTACAATGTACATATAGTGATAAATGCATACTTTAATTTTAACGTATATTTATACGTATTATTTTGCCATCAGTTTTCATACGTGTTTTTAGTGTGTAGACACACGCGTATATGAATTAGATAACGACGTTGAAACAAAAAAAAACAGGTGCACGCTTTCTCTAGATGCTGATAAAGAGAGAGATATTTAGAAATGATCGATAATGGATGAATCAACACAGTGGTAGAGTTGACGAGAAAAGCACATAGATTGCTAAGAGATGGGTGACTAATTAGAACAATTAAAAAGTTTGTATTCCAAACTTAACTCAATTGCAGAATTAAACTACATCTTCGCATGGATTTTGTGTTAGGAATAAACCTGGAGGGAAACAAACGTTGAAGAACTCATATATATATATATATACATATATATATATATATATATATATATATATATATATATATATATATATATATATATATATATATATATATATGTATATATATGTATATATGTATATATGTATATATATATGTGTATATATATGTATATATATATGTGTATAAATGTTTATATATATATATATATATATATATATATATATATATATATATATATATATATATATATATATATATATAAAGCCGGTTTTCTCAACTGGGCAGGCTTTAAATATTCTCGCTGCCCCTTTTTCCCACTTTAAAACACTTTCCTTTGTCATCTCTGCCCGGGAAGTATCTTTAATTGCGAATATTTTCCATCTTAATCTCCTCTGACGCCTGCCTGCATCTTCGAATGTACCTCTTATTGGACTTTTTACCCTTTTTGGATTTTCTATTTTCGCCGTACCTGAAGTTGTGGCTTCTTGGAATTTAACTTTGAAACCTCTCTCATTACTTCTCGTGCCTCTAACGACCTACCTATCTACATCTTATTCTCTCCGCTGGACTCTTCGACACCGGACTTTTTGGCAATCGGACATTTGCTTGCACCCTGGCACAGTTTTGCCCTGCGTTTCTTTCCCTACAACTTTTATTTTATTTTTTCAAATTTTAAATCTTGGCCATTGCCAACTTATCTATCCCAGCGACTTCCTCTGATGATAAGATTTTGATCTTTGAAAAGCCTGGCTTAAGGAAAATTTAACTTGAATAAATTGCCTTTTTGCGGAATATACCTGGCTTTGAACTTTTGAATTGAATTTTGATTTGGCTTTTGCTTTCTCTAATTCCTTTCCATTCTCCTTCATTTATATATATATATATATATATATATATATATATATATATGCTTCAATAGATTGTGCTCTAATAAGCTTGCTGCTCTGGTACCCCCACGACGTAAATTCACTAGACCAACCCGACAATCTGCTAAATCCCACCCATTCACTGTGGAGGTCCCCAGATGCCGAAGAGCTTTCTACTCCAAAAGCTACTTTCCTTGTGCTAATGGAAGTTTGCTGGAAGCATTACTGGTAAATAAGTAAGTATGAAGGTGAGAATTCCAAGGCAGGAGCAAGGCAATGTTGAGAATCGGAAGGTGGAATATGGGATGAACAAAAATAAATGATAGCAGACAGTATAAGTGTATACATCTCGGATAAATTTATGTATATTTCGAAAATCTTTAATATAAAGACAGTAAATAGTAAAATGGCGAACTTATTGCTTAATATTTAAAGGCCCGAAATGGTAGACACTTCATTCATTTCGGATGTAACAACCTCTCTTTTTCAAAAAGAAAAAATAAAGAAAAAATTGGACTGGACGTGTCGGGGAAGTAAACCAAGATAGATGCTGTTATTTAAAGCAGGAGATTTGCTGAAAGAAAGAAGGTTCGGAAAAAATTGTGACAGGGAGAAGGAAAAAGAAAGATAAAATGCAATTGTTAAGTTCATGTTATAAATTATCAAGATTAATACACACACACACATATATACATATATATATATATATATATATATGTATATATGTGTGTGTATGTGTGTGTGTGTGTGTATTGATATGTATAACTTCCAGTCGCTCTGATAGATATTACAGCACAAATGGAAGATAGATATTAAGCACAAATGGAAGAAAATTATCGATTTTATCAAAAAGAACATGTAAAAAACAGAAATACTTTACCGATCAATGGCTATGGCTGCTAATGTATTGACTGAAGCGCAGACTGATACTCCTTGCAAATACGGCATTGCCTTACAGAGGAAAGCTCCGAACGGCCATCCTAGAAATAGAAGAAAAAATATACACAGATGTATATTGTAACAACAACATATACGATTGAAGAATTAAGTCCATCAGCACGTACGTCGATAAAAGCCCCATCATATATATATATATATATATATATATATATATATATATATATATATATATATTTAAGAGAGAGAGAGAGAGAGAGAGAGAGAGAGAGCGAGAGATATATGTGTGTGTTCATGTGTGTCTACCTGCGAATAAATCTAAACATTAGATATACGTATGACACTGATGATGACAATGATCATTCGCTACATTTTTTCAGATGACTTCCGTCTCATCAGATTTGTCCACTGTCATTCGTCGTTCGTCAGTTCGGAGGTAACTTTTTCAGACCAGCTACATATCTGTTACGTCTCTAACACAGTTGTCAAACAACATAGGATATTGACCGATTTGAACTATATGCTCCCAACAGGTTATATCTGAATACTTTACCACTCCTCCATCGCGATTGGGTTTCAGTATATTTTAGGTACTTATTTATAAAAATCGGGAAGCGACAACAGTACATTATTGGATTACAATGGCAAGCGCTTGTCTAAAACTGGTAGTATTCTCTGAGGCAGCATGCTTATAACTAAGTCACAGGCTAAGGTAAGATGATAGATGATAACTTTGCTCACAGGTTTTACATCAGAGTTTCCATTGTATTAGAATAGTTTCTATAGACCTGGCGATTTTGAAAGTAATCGTACTCCTAGACAGATAGTCATCCATGATAACGAGCTCTGTCAGCACGAAGCAAACTGATTTTAACGCATCAGTCATTCGCGTTTCACCCATTCTTCTGCCTGTTTTAAATATAGCCGTATGAAAAAAACTAGAAGATTGACTTAGTGTCAGAGATTCTTTGATAAACTATAATCTATATGCACCACTGTATAGTGTAGCTTCTTTTTCAAGACATTTTAATCCAAGAACTTTTTATTCTTTGTGAACATTTCTGATGAGTTTGTAGCGTTGAAGAGACGATATTGACATAAGAATTTTGCTTGGCTCACGGCAAATGAAACGGACCGTAATAAATACATCTCACAGAAATGTTATGTTTTTCGGAAATGTGAAAAAATGACAAATTAAGAACATGGTTATTAGAATATAAAATGGATATATATACAGCGTGCGTAACCTATTCGAATACATATTATACATAGACAGAAGTAAGTCTTAGAAACAGATGCTAATGTCTTTTTACTGGTAGCATTTTTTTATGACAATAAAATTATGTTTTTTTTCGGAATCTGTAATTTTTAAAAGTCATAACAACGCAGAAATAGATATATATTACAATAAATATTTATTTATTTATTTAAAATCAACTTTGTTTTGACGATATAACGTCATCTCCAGGTATAGAAACAGTATGTGTTTTTTTCGTTTTCTTTTTCTTCCTCCGTAAAGTCCGTATGATCTTAAACGGTGATTTTTTAACATGTTCTAACCAGAATGATCGTTGTGGCTCGCTTGAAAAGAATTAGAGATTTTTTCTTTGATGTCCAATTCAAATTAAACGCTTACATCGGGAAAAAATCTCTCATTCATTAAATGCGAGCCACCGCGATCCTTCTGGTTAGAACATTTGAAAAAGGAATCACCGTCTAAGATTATACGAACTTTACTTTTCTAGTGAAACCATGCCACGAGGAAGAAGAAGGAAAAAGAAAAAAACACAAACTGTTTCTATGCTTGAAGGTGACGTTGTATTGTCGAAACTAAGTTTAGTTTTATTAAATAAATATTTAAAAAACATGTGCGTTGTGCTGGCTTCTAAAACTAAATTTACACAACGCTTACATCGAGGAAAATAACACTAATCCATATTATATTATAATTTTATTCATTAAAGTTTACTTTAATTTTGATAACGACTTTGGTATGATGTATAAATCACCTACATACTAGGATAAGATGGTAATTTTTCTTACTGCATATTGCAGAACAATAAATAATTCCAGAGGTTACTTTGTTATATGGGGATGCACATTAACCATTAAACTACTAAACTAAACTCCTTACATAGTTAAACGAAATTTAGATATAGGCGGCCAAACATCATGTGATCATAAAGTAAAACATAATTATTGTAGCTATGATTAAGCGGTTATATTTCACCGTTTCTGGCGTAAAATGAACTCTACTAATTATATCAGACTTGCATCTTTTGTCTTTGTAGACATTACGTATTGTTCATCCTGACACATGGTGTTCAGCTACAATACATCTCATGGATCTACAAAATAAGCACTAATGGTATGCCGGGCTTTTCCTAATAAATCCAGGCGTTCTTCTTCTATAAGTCTGTATGGAATGTCTCTTACGCTGTTATAATATAATATAATATATATAATACGTTGCTCTCTGGAATCTATAACTCTTTGCGAACTTTGTAAACGAAATATGAAGCGACTTTAAAAAATAGTTATATATATATATATATATATATATATATATATATATATATATTGAGCCTTTCTAATCACGATAACTGTGTGCGTCTTAATGTATATTGTGTACACGATATATCAGTAGACTTTATGGACTACCATAATACTCAACTAAGTTAAATGTTAATACAGTTTCTAAATGTTTTCTCAGCACCGACTGTGTTGTAGCAGAAGTTGCTATTTACAAAGAAATACGCTTTTAGGCCAAGAAATAGATGTCACTGTCTGAAGGAAAACACGTTGCTAATTCAGCAGTATTTTTCAATGTTTCGGAATCTTTTACATGAAGATTGCTAATTTGTATTATTTAGATTATTCGAACTACTGTTTTTAACTTTGATGTTATTCTCGCAAAGTTTCGGCCGGTGTAACTCCCGACTTTCTTGAAGTGCGTCTGGTTAAATTCGAAAATCTCTGTATCGAACTCGAGAATCCGTACATAATTTTGAACGGAAGCTTTTACTTAATTCCAAAGAATACTTCCTCTCGTTCTGTAATTAATTACCGTCTTAAGTAATTGTATTCTAAGTATCGCCCATACTGCGGATTGAACCTTAAACCTTCAGAAAACTGTCAATAAAAAGTTAACACTTATATTCGTTACGCCACAGATTTCTGATTTTGACAGACAGATTCCCGAGTTCGACAAAACGCACCTGGAGAAGTGTTGCATACCCGTCCCAGAATAGGCCCTGGCAGTTCTCGCTTTGTATACCCGTCTCGAAAAAGGCCGTGGCAGTTCTCGCTTACCTTATGTATCAGCTTCGTCCTGGTTGGCTGCATGCCGTTCATCGTAGTGGTCGAACGCTGCAGTCATCGTAAAGCACAACGCAACTAAAGGCCGTTTTTGAGTTTCCAAATATTTATTTAACACAGCACAAGTCTTGAGTTGGCTGGCACGGTAGGAGTGAGAGAGACTCACGGCAATACGTACATTAACTTCTTAGCTCTAATTCATGCTTAACTGGCGTCCCAGCCGGAGGTCGCTAACATGCGTCTATACGCATGAAATTTCGGAAACCAAGAAACCGGATATCGTCACAACGGACGTGACAACGAGACTTCCGCTGCTCCTGCTAACATCATCATCATCATGATCATCATAACCATCAGCATCATTATTAAACATACCTCCATTTCTTACATCTCAGAAATACTTACTAGGGAGGTATTTTTCTACGTCCCCCTTTTTCGACACACATTCTATTCGATCTCTAACAGAATACAGGGCAAAACAGAAAAAAAGCCCATTTTTAAATAATTATATTCCCTTTCTGGTCAGCCATCTAATTTCTTTGTAAGATATGTCTTATCATACAATTCAGCCGCGTCCGCTTTTCAACACGGACCCCAGAGCAACCCCTTAGCTCAATACCCAAGATGATCCGTCCAATTACCTCTGAACCGGCTACACTGCACTTTGTCTATCCCTTTCAAGGGGAGACACCATCACTTCAGGACCGGCGACTCACCTTTCTCATATCTTTCTTCTAAGGAGTCCAATATATTCTACATTTATCCCACCCGATTTTCCTAACTAATACCGACATGTTAATCCTTCTGACGCCATGTTAATCCGCCTCGGGACGAAAACAAGTTCACTCACACCAAACTAATTCCACAATCATTCAAATCCGTTATGCCGCTGCGGTGCTCCCGTAGGCCCCACTGACCCACTAAACAACAATGACCACTCTGTCATCATCATTCCCATCAGCCTTTCCGTATGTGAAGGGATCTCCATTAATCTTCCAATTCGCTCCCCGCAAACAAGCTCTGCTTCATACTGCCTGGACAGAATACACCTCGTTAGCTGCATAGAGCTGCTCCATACCATGGAGCATCACGAGAATTCACCAATGTGACCGACCGTCCGGGTCTCCGAAATCAACTTCTGCCCTCTCCTTCTTCTCTGAGACAGGGAGAAAAAACTACGCACAACAAGCATCGGTTCTATCATCCACCTTTTTCTTTCTTTTTTTCTGATTTGAATAACCTGGCCGACCATCACATAATTTTAATTAGCTACTGTTTTTTTTCTTTATATCCTACTATTTTAATACAAGGAGGGGAAAAAAACAATGTTTCCGGCTAAACTGAAAAACAAGGAAAGTTAATCAAATGAGTCTCTCTCCCCCCGCCCAATCACAACCCGTCAGATTACATGCCATAACACAGAATATATAAAACTTATTCCGGAAAATTCTTGCCTTTTTTCTTACAATTCAACAATCACAATGTTTAAAACTGAAACACTAAAAAAATAAACAAAAATAGAACTTTACAGTCCCTTTTCATTTCTCTTTTCTTGAAAAGCAAAAAAAACAAATCAAAAGAAAACAAACAAACAAACAAATGAAACAAACAAAACACTAACATCTGTTTATCGCGCGCAGGCAACACCAGATAACCCTGCTCCATAAACAATAAAAATAGCGATTTCAAAACTACACGTACAAGAAATTAAAACAAAACAAGTTTCTACGTATTAAAAACTTTCAAAGTTACATACAATAATTGTTCACGCCGACAGACAATGTAACCAAAAAAATGAAAAATAACGAAATAACAAAAAAGCAAACAAAAAACGTGGCGGCATTTAACACTAACTCTCGTGATTTGCCAGCGCATCAACCCTCAGAGTTTGTACTATCTCTGCGTGTGCATGTGTGTCTGTTACACAGTCTATTTTTTCTTTCTTTCTATTCAGTTTTGCTTCTAACTAAATTCGTTTGTTTCATTTCTTTTCTTTTCACAATACGTTCATAATTGTTTCATTCTTTTATTTCTGTTTTAACTTTTGCGGCACATCAACGTCTTTTTTTCTTTAGTCTAATCTTAAAGTATATCTTTCTTTTTTTTCGTACTTTTTTTCTTACAACAGCTAACCATGATTTAACTTCGCTTAGTCTTTATAAAATGTCCCTTGGCTTTTTCTCCTGTTTTTTTTTCTAAATTTCTTTTCTACTAAGTTTGTTCAATAGCTCTTTTTTTTTCTGAACTAAATTATTAAACGCAGTCTCTCTCAAAAAAAAAAAAAATACCGCAAGTTACTTACTATCATGACGTTCTCTCCTTTTTCATTTTTCTTTTTCCCTTGTCTTCGCCTAAGCCAAGTGCTGTCTGTTTTATTATTATTATTGGACCTCATGCGTTCTGTGATAACCCAAGTTGAACGCTTTCTTGTAAGAAAGCCCCAAGTCACAGCAACCAGATGCGCAGTTTGCATACCCGTCCCGGAATGGGCCGTGGCAGTTTTCTCTTTGTATACCCGTCCCGAAATGTGTATCAGCTTCCTCCTGACTGGCTGTATTCCGTTCATCGTAGTGGTCGAACGCTGCAGTCATCGTAAAGCATAACACAACCAAAGGCCGTTTTTGAGTTTCCAAATATTTATTTAGCACAACAGAAGTCTTGAGTTGGCTGGCATGAAGGGAGTGAGAGAGAATCACCGCAATACGTACATTAACTTCTTAGCTCTAATTCATGCCTAACGCCACAACTGGCGTCCCGGCCGGAGGTCGCTAACATGCGTCTACACACACCAAAATTTGGAAACCAAAAGGCCGGATATCGTCACAACGGAAGTGACAACAAGACTTCCGCTGCTATTGCTTACATCATCATCATCATGATTATCATAACCATCAGCATCATTATTTAACAGAAGGATGGAGGCTACATCGACCAAAACGTTGTGAGAATAACATCTAAGATCAGAACAATAGTCAGAGTAATCCAAATAATCAAAAGTAGTTTCGTAGGTTTTATAAACATAATTTTTGCAGCATGACAAATTAAAAGCAGCTGAGAATTTGTAAAAGAACACACAGCGGAATGTTCTTCGAAGAGGGCGCGTCTCGAAGAAATAATTACCAAGGCGTTGACGATTTCTAGACAAGAAGTGCATTATACGTTACAAATGCAGGTGGAAACTAGCGAAAATTTTGACAAAGAACGAGCAGTAACACCAAAAGTGATAACTACTGCTAAAGAGAAATGTTTGTTTATTGAGAGTAAAACATATAGAAGAAGCAGTGCTCAAAGTTGACAGCTAAACTTAATTCCATGCGACAGGAAACGGTGTTGCTGTCAACTGTAAAAAATATCGACTTTAATAAGCAAATATTGGTGGTAGAAACCAACCTGTTATGGAAAAGTAAGCATAAGAAGTTGGCATTATAAAAGTAGCAAGCTGTGACGTGTAAAGACGTGTAGAAGTTTGAAATTATTAGTCTTAAGAGGGAGTGTAAGTTAGAAGAAATCTTCAATACGTGCAAATAAAGAATGAGAGAGAAAAAGAGAGAGAAAAAAAGAGAGAGAGATTGCGATAAGAACGACTTTTGATTTTGTCTTTAAAAAATTCTAACTGGCTTTGGCAACTCAATTTCTTACTAACAGGGGAGAAATTTTGACATTATTCTGGCAACCTATAGATTGTATGGTCTTTTAGCCGATCCATTTTTGTTGGAATAAGGTATGTTGCAATTTGGTACTAGGCGGCCATCCTCCCAACTATTAGCCCTTTCTTCGGTGAGAAGGTTTGTTTATTGTCTGTTACCTGAGGAGGCCCTGACGGGGAATGACACCATGTCTGTTCACGCCACTTTTTCTACTCATTTAATTGGCAACCATAATCATGTAAATAAAATAAATTTGATTCGGCTCCTTCTGTATACAAAGTGGAGCACATTCCCATTCAAGCGGCTGGTTCGCAAAGGGTGCGATGATTTTATCTGAAAATAGGCATAGTTTAATACAGTTCTAAAAAACATGCTACCAGATTATTATCTCGTACATTAGGAGAGCGTTGGTTTATTGCCGGTCGCCTTTTCATAATTCTGACAGTCTAAACCAGAATCTATGGTTAACCCAACGAGATATATCGTTCTGAGTGAGTATATATATATATATATATATATATATATATATATATATATATATATATATATATATATATATATGTATGTGTGTATATATGTATGTGTGTATTAGGTTTCATGAAAAATATATATTTATGTATACACTTTTTGAAAGCCTAGCAAGATTGTATTACAAGCTTTAGAGCATATATAATTATTAGTTATATTCCAATGAGCAAAGGAAAAATCAATTCATTACCATAATTATAATTTTTTTTAAAATTTCACTCATTTTCTGACATCGACGCGTACCTGAATTTTTATCCTTCGTCTTACAAACAAAATTTATATATATTTTTTTAATTTCACTCATTTTCTGACATCGACGCGTACCTGGATTTTTATCCTTCGTCTTACAAACAAAATTTATAAATATTTTTCTATTTTGTATTTTTCATATCTTACACGCGTTACATATCTTAGTAAAAAAATATAAGTTTTTATTTAAACATCGTTGATGTCAGATTAATTGTTCATTTTATAGTCATGGAAAAAAACATATTAATCCAAACCAGTAGAAATCAAAATAAAAAAAAGCTCAAGGACCATTGGTAAAAACAATTGCAAGTTAAAAGGCACGAAAAAACTCACACCAAAAATTAGCTTCTTACGGGCCTAGAAAAACGTAATATACTCTGAATTCAAAAACTTATTTGCTCAATTAGCAAGATTCCCACCTATATTCCACTCTAAGGGCAGAGATCCTAAGGTGAAATTACTTGACTTTGTTCATTCGTACGCAAGTACACCTATCTCTCTTTGTGAAACAAAATGGCGAAGTGAAAATTTCCGTGCCACTAAAACACTTCGCGATAATACATCTGGAGTCGTCATTCTTGATCATCAGGATTACGTTAATAAAATGATGACTATCCTGGGGAATACCTCGTTGTTGAGTTGGGGCCTGTAGATACACATAATTACACTATATTAATCGAGACCAAGTTCCAGGTAGTCAAATGGCTTGCCCCTATTTTAGAACCAGCTTTGGAACGGTATAATTCTTTTTATATAAAAGATGCATTCTCATTTGGGAGTTTTTACAAAATTATTCTTACACTGACAAATGTATGTGTTCCTTTCATATATCAAGTCTTTTTACCTGCGTTCCCTTTATTGAGATTATTAATACATGTTCAGATACCTTATATCGTTGTCAAATACCTACCCCCCTTATTCCAGAAAATATTTCCGTTGAATTAATGCAATTCGCCATTGTGTCGGTTAAATTTAGTAATAACAACATGATGTACAGACCGATTGATGGGGTCTCTATGGGTTCTCCTTTGAGACTGACATTGGCCAACATCTTTGTTTGTTTTTATTAAAAAGGTATGTTATCTAGTTTTAACATACAAGACGTTTATTTTTGTTATGTTGACGACACCTTTTGTTTGTTCAACAATGAGACGGAAGAAAATGTGTTTTTCACGCACCTCAACAATAATCATCCGGTTTTCAAGTTGACTTTAGATAAAAGAGTCAATTCTCTCACTTCCATTTCTTGATGTGTTTGTTAGTACAGCCTCCACCGGTTTCTAACTTCAGTATACCCGAAACAAACATTTACTGCTCTCTACACTCGTTAACACTCGTTTTGTTCGACAAAACAAAAATTCAATTTCATTAAGACCTTTACTCGTAAGGCCTGAATGATTTGTTCCAATCAAATTCATTAAAACTCGCTGTAACAATGGCTATCCATTAGACATTCTTGAATCCACTATCAAAAATAAAATTTCAAATTTTATAAAGCTAAAATAGTTTATGTTGATAGATGTCCTATTTACCTCCACCTACCATAGCTAGTTAATATAAGTGATAGATTCACCAACCAAATATATCTGTCTGTACAATCTTGTCGTCAATTCGAATAGATGTTAATCACTACCATAGTAATGTTTATTATTTATTTATTTAAATGTAGTTGTAGTTCGCACTACGTTGAGAGGACGTCGCAAAGATTTGGCATCAAACAACACGTGCGCACACAAATTCGTCATACAAATTATTTACTAACAGATTCATTAGATAATACAGACGGTAATTCATCTCCGAACATCTTATAAATAACATTTCCTGTGCTTCAAATTTCAGTGTAGACTAATTCTCCATTCTCAGTAAGTCACAGCTTCCATTTCATCTGAATATTCTAGACACCATTTGCATTAAGTCTATGCGACCTTCTCTTTGTAAGCAATAATAACACCTGTTTTATTTTAATGTCATCATGTTTTAAAAAAATATTGTCTTTATATAACAGTAGAAAAGTGTGTACCCCAATATATTTATGGCAATTAAACTACACAGAGGCTCCCGCGTTTCATTCCCGGGAGGAATCTTCCGGCTAAAATGAAACGCGGGATCCTCTGTGTAGCTTAACTACCATAAATATATTTTGATAGCTTACTACCTAGCTCTACTTACGTATCGAGCACTGTTGAAGTAAATACTGAAAATTGATACATAAAAAATGATATCTACTTATATAATTTTATGTGGATACATTAAATAATATTTTCATTTTGTCAGATTCTCTGCATAGTCGGAGAATTCTTCTGGTATTAATTATTTTTGACAAAGAGAAGTTTCTTTTCCCGAAATATTAAATGATGATTTTTTTAATCATCCGGACATCACACTAACAGCTAACAACACTCTTGCTGTTATGTAAGATTTTAGGAAAAATAAATAGTAAGTCATATTTCGCAATCGATTTATTGTTTTTGTTCCTTACAACTTGCATCTTACCTGGAATTTGCATTGTCCACAGCCTTTAAAAACATACTACTACTACACCCAGCAATCCTTCAGGCAAACTACCATTCTCTACTATATATATATATATATAGAGAGAGAGATAGAGAGAGAGAGAGAGAGAAAGAGAGGGAAAAAAGGGTTACAGTGGGCGTTCGTGTATTTCTCGTCCTTAATTGACTTACAAATTATTATTTTTATTCACTAATAGCAGGGCCGTGTCCTGGCATCGTCCGGGAATATTGACTAACAAAAAGATCGTGCGCTTTCTCTGAAAACATATTACTATTTCTCTTAAAAGTGTTTACTTTCTATAATAAAAATCAATTTTAATTTGCTTTATTTGTGGGGGGGGGGGTAAGGAATTTACTTTTGGAGATGGGAGGAAACCTTTAATTAAAATTTCATTTTTACTAACCACGTCTGGTTCGTTACTCTTTATTTAGAACATGATTTGAAAATTATTTTCATCGGCAAAACTGCATATATATATATATATATATATATATATATATATATATATATATATATATATATATATATATATATATATATATTTCATGAAAGAATTAAAATAAAACGAAAAAACCCATAATAAATAGAATTAAGTATAATATATTTAATAATATTCTAAAATGTTTATAGCTCCAATATAGTTTCGTACTTGGTACATAATTCCCGCCAAACAGCTTCTATAAATACTACACATGGTCTAGACTGATTAGCCTCATTCCCCCTGAAGATGGACCTAGATGGGTCCGAAAGTACTTGGAAGACAGATACAAATTATGGCAAATTCATCAGCCAATTCTCATCCGAAACTAAAATCCTATTTCGGACTATTGAAAGGATCTACCAAAGGATATCTGGACACGAGTTGTCCATTATATTCAACAATACTTACCTGAAAGAGAAAATGCTGCCCATATATATATATATATATATATATATATATATATATATATATATATATATATATATATGGAGAGAGAGACAGGGGGAGAGAGAGACGGGGGGAGGAAAGGAAGAGTATTCAGCTGTTTCGTCATATCACGACCTCAGTGTTGCAAGTATGTCAAACCCGAATGATATGTGCGACCAACCGTCCTTCTGTCCTATCTCCTTGCTAAAAAACTTTGTTGATATTGTTTCATTTAAGCATGTTTGATTCCTGGACAAATTGTAAAAAAAAATGTTAAATATTTTATTTTTGTTAGACTATACCTGAGCACGTTCAACTTCCAGAGGTGGTCATTAAGTGTGAAACAAAATTAGTAGATTGAACTAAAGAAGGCGCCAATTTTGTTAGTTGAAGTCACGTAATGTTTATAAACATTCTTTAACACCGCCCTATCCGCCTATGGGTTTGGTTCAAAGTAGGTTATTAAGATTAAATAATCAACGCCTCAAAAGTGGGTAGCTTGAGACTGTCATTAGAAATGGTAATGTTTTTTTTCTATTTTCTACAATTATTTTGTTTATTTTGTGGCAGAAAGAACAGAAAAATAAACACATAAGAATAATTACCATACTCGAGATGCTGATTATTCGATCGCTTCAACATATTAACGTTCGTGTAAATTGTAAAACCATTTTTAATTAGTTTTCTTCAATACAACACACACAAAATGTAGAGTAAAAGCATAAAATCAGAACGTTCTTGTCCGCTAAAAAGATAAAATAGATAGATTATACGTGCCAAAATTATCCGTCTCTTTAAATAAAACATACATATTATATTCAAACACATACACACAAACACACACACATATATATATATATATATATATATATATATATATATATATATATGTATGTAAAGTTTAGCATATATATATATATATATATATATATATATATATATATATATATATATATATATATATATTCTAGACACACTTTTAATAACATCCAACAGTAAACTATTATTTAGCGTGCATCGCAACATCCACAAACAAAAATGACTAAATACATGTTTCTTCACAGCATAACAACAAAATAAAACAGGCAGTATAATCGGTGTCTGCCCATGTTCTTTCAGAATATGTAGTCCTCAATATCTAAACGAAGACCTCAAATACATCACAATTTCATTGAAACTATTTAAATACCTCGCATATTTCATATTAAATGCAAAAAAGCCCTAAAATAGTTTCTAGTTACAATAAGCAAAAATCTTATACACCAGACAGTTTTCTCTGAAACAGCCACATTATTTTACTTACCCATGCCAATAATAGAACTATTTGCAACACTCTAAATAAACTGGGAATTCCAAACTAAATCACAAACTATAAACCAACATTAAAAACAATAAAATATGTTTTATCCCCTAAATCTAATGTAGGTATATATAGTGTCATATGCAATATACGTATGTGAAACTCAAAGGAAACTAAAAAAAGCTTGGTTAACATACAAGAGATATCAAAAATAAAAATTCTCTAAATGCACTATTCTCTCATTCTTAAAAATACAATCATTCTTTTAACTTTGAACAAGGTAGACTCATTAAATTCATTTAAAATAAATCCTAGCGAATACTTTTTGAATAAGCACTCATCATAAACTCTAACACAATAAAAGAACAAAACATCTTCTGCAATATATCTCCTTTAATCAGCAGAACAAAACTAGTATAGAGATCCAGGTTAATTGTTTTACGCTACATTTCAAGAAGGACTTTGTACATAATATCGATAAATTAATAAAAAAACATTCCTCTCACGTCAAAATCATGCCACATTATTTAATTCGAGCCACTGTGTGTTGTGTGAAAAGGAATACAAATAAAAACAAACTTTACATACTACATACACGGTACATATTTTAAATTCTAATGAACATTTTTCATTCGGGAAAAAAAACAAAAACACACTTTTAAACCTCACATACACACTAATATTTACAAGTATTGTACTTGTGTTTTTAATTTATTTTCTCTAAAACAATCAGTCTTTTGAATGAAAACTAAATGTTTAAGAATACATAAATAATTTATTTTTTCCTTTTTTCATTTTCCATCTATATGTATATTTGTATGTACATGATAACTTAACTAATGAACCGACTATAATGAATTTTGCAATATATATTACTGCGACACAGGGAGTTACCTTGGCACATTAACTTTTTGGTAAATTCTAACATTTAGGGTGGCATATATGGACAGATATGTTATATACTTCGTTGTATAGGATAGACTCCAAAACTACTGAACCCATCATTTTGAATTCTGGAATATATATTCTCAGCAGCACAGCGAGAAACATAGACACATTATTATTTAAATAAATTCTACAATATATTGAGTACACCCACCAAAACTCGAATCCTCCATCCCCAAACAACTGTTAAAATAAGTTAAAGACAAAAAAATCAATAGAGAAAAAATATCTCTCCATCAAATGTTTAGTTATATTAAGCAATACATTTTTTTAAAGGATTGGTACGCGTTCGTGAGCGTCTATTATATGTATTTGCTTGGTATAATAATGAATTATGGAATAGATATTCTAGGCAACAGGGTGAGTAACGTCGGCGCATAATTTATTTTTTTGTAAACGTCATCATTTTGTAGTGCCACCGAAACCGTACCTTATTACCACCCCAAAGAAAGCAAAACAATATTAAATTTAAAACTAATGCTATATTCACTGGTCATACCTGTTTAGGGCGTGTATTCTACTAGTGTATATATATATATAAGTAATATAAATAACATGAAATGAAATGGATATACTTACATTGAAATTAGTTTTTTCAAAATCCCGTTTTAAGTTTACTATACGTATCAATTCAAGAATTAATAGTTCCTAGACTCAATGAATTGTATGTCGGTGTACAAGAGGAATCATAATAAATGAGTCGGCAGAGACACATGGGTAATATATTTTAAGGTCAAGATTCTTCAATTTCCCTAGAAAATACGTTTACGTCAATATTCTATGCAACGGAATGCATACATGAATTATAAGTGAGCCATGAAAAAACACAATATTAAACCAACACCATGATCTGAAATGTGTTGGTAATAATCCATAGTTACCAAAAGATTATCCGGTAATGCCAATATTTTTTAAGTCTACATTTTCCATTGGAGAGCTCTAATATCAAAGTAAGAGAATAAAACCATAATACAAACAGTTACGAATATATATATAATGAATAAAAATAAATATATTTACATATATACAAAGCTAAATGCTGGTGATACCAGATCAGGCTGCCCTGTGGCTCCCTGAGACGAAATTCACCTACATTGACGTTTTTTTTTTTTTCTTTGTTTGTAAAACTTAATTATGTTCTACAAAACCAAAAACAAAAACAACAGCCTCTCTCCCTTTCTCCCTCCCCTTTTTTATTTTTATTTTTCCTACCCTACTCCCGGTCCTGGATATGACCTTAAACTACATCCGATGGTGAGATCCGGCTTACGGACTTTGGGGAATGTGAAGCCTCCTCTTAATTACCATTGCTCCCAAGTCCACCCTGACCCGGAGTGGTAGTACCTGTTAGGGTCCCAACCATGGGTTAAATAGAAACAGATATTAAAAGGGGAAGGAAACAAAAAAGAGAAGAAAACAAGACCAGATTCGGCATTAAATAACCCAAAAAGGGTTGATATGCCGTAAAACAAAACTACCAAACCAAACCAAACCAAAGCTAAATGAATCAGTGTGAAAGTTTTTTTCCAATTCGTTCAGAACTATATTTATTTAAAAGCTCATGAAATTAACTTAATTCAATCATACAACAAACAGTTTTAAATAAGCTCACTGATTGATCAGCTTAAAAAACAGTGAGGCCTATACTTTATTTGCATATATATTTTATACACAGCTTATAATAAACAAATATTCTTTAGAATTCATTTGTAATTAGGTTCTCCTATTTATTACATATTTGCTATAGTATTTTTCTTCTATAAATTGTAATATCAATTAAATACATTTAATGTAAAATATTTAAAATTTAAAATGATACCTTCCATTTGATAAATTTGAAAATTAAAATGACAACATTAGTTTCAGTTTACGCCGAGTACATTTTCACATAATAAAACTTAATTTACGTTGGAAAAATAACTTGAAAAAATATCAACTGTATTTAACGCAATGACTAAAATTGTTTTTTCTAAATAATTAAATAGATACGTTTATTGTTAAAACTAAATTTGTTGGTGGTGCTTATGACGATTGTTATGATAACAACCATTACATTTGCCATAAAAATAAAAAGAATAGAGCTCCTACTCTCATCTTTCTAAATACCCCCAAATAAGTTAATATTCATCTTAAAATCTTCATTAAGTTTATTTTTTATTTTGCTGTCTTTAATTATAGAAGGCGAAAAGCACAAAGTAACCATTTCAATAATGTATAATTGTTTCATTTGACAAATCGACGTTTAGCTGTTCCGTTTATTAATTTAATTATATAACCAGTTTTTAATGGAGAATTCATTTTAATTTTTTTTGCTTATACAAAATAAAATTCCTCGACTTCGAATATCGAAATGACTATATAAAAAAAGCTTTTTGATGTTTTAACTAATTACTCAAAATGTTCATATACGGCAACTTTCCTTAGCACCCAAATATATCAAATGACACTAGTGTGATTACCTTTTTGTTGTTTTTCACCAAATTACCAAATGTGGAATAAAAATTGCTTTATTGTATTTCTGTAAAAAAAGCTACGAGGAAAGAAGCTTTTGGAATAGAAAGCTCTTCGGCACTTGGGACCTCAACAGTCAATGGATGTGATTTGGAAGATTATCGGGTTGGTCTAGTGAATTTACGTCGTGGGGGTACCAAAGCAGCGAGCTCATCAGAGCACACTCCATTGAAGTACTTGTAAAACATACACAAGGAAGCAACATTCCGGCGATGGTACAGGGGCTGGAGCTTAATGGAAAGTGAAGTACCTATCAAGTTGGCGACTCTTTTTGGGACCTTGTCTAGTGGATGATGCCCCAGTCCTGATGTGGCAACAATACTCCATGCCTGGGCGGATGGTGGCCTTGTAGAGATATAGGATAATGTCAGATGTGAGAAGTTTACGTGCACTTTAGAGGGAGCACACCTTTTTTTTGCAGCAGCCCTGGCAATGTCTTCAGTATATTTATTCCAATTGAATTTCTACTCGAAGACCAAGTATATTTTTATCGTATATATATATATATATATATATATATATATATATATATATATATATATATAAACAATGTTTAAAAAAACGTTAACCGTACTGCTACTTTGCTTATAACAACGATGGATCATACAGCATTTAATTGGTAAATACAGTTAAAATTATTTCATCAAAATAAGATATGATAATAAATAATTTGTCTATATGTAATCGAAGTTATTTTTCATGGAATTTATGATGAGTATCTTTAAATAAACTGTCTCGATCTCCAGCCATAGCCCGAATGGTAGTACACAGAATCAAAACGAACTCTAATAATAATATAAAATCTACAAATTACAATCTATGGATTTATGACTGTATGAAGCACGTATATATATATATATATATATATATATATATATATATATATATATATATATATATATATATATATACTTATCTACATTCATATTTCAGATTGAGTGAAACTAAACTATCTTAATTTAAGAGCAAATATTTTAAATCACCGTTTAGTACGTAACATTCTCAGACATCAGGATATATTCTTTACGGTCATAACATTTTCTCAATTATATCCTCTGTGAACAGGCTAAAATATTTCACACCATGATGGTATGCATACATTCTTCAAACAGCTTATTCTAATTAAATTAACAGGATTAATGGTGGACTTTCTACGCTACGGATAAGTCTCTGTTTTATATTTTAAGGATAATCCTATGCTGAATAGAAACTTTGTTAATCCTTCTTTCAATGAAACTTGTTTTTCTATGAGTAATAATGAAGGATTATGCGATAGCTTAAAGATGATGCGCCAATTTACAGACTAAGTATAAGTAATAGAGATATATGTGTTTATAGCTTAATTAGTTTTAAAATAATAGATAGGTGCCAGACATTTCTATATCGTGTAAGACTTTAAATATGATTTTATGTTTAATAGATCTTTCTTTACTTCTTTTCACGAGCCTTCACTTTCCAGAGAAAATGACCAGTAAGAAAAGGCTATTATATGTTTAGCTATATTAAGTGTAATTAGTGAGAGGGTATGAGTCAATATCTAAATTAATTTTAATAAGTAAATACAAATTTAAAGCTAGGAACAGAGGCTAACTCCTTCAGAAATCTACACATACGAATATAAGCATTTAAACAGGGAGACGTTGAGCTGTGTGATCAAAAGTTAATAACAATTCGACATTTTCTATTGTGGTCAATATCAACAAAACTCGACTCTTATTTCGAGAGAAGTCCTTAGCTAGTGCTGTTAACAATCAGTCATCTCGTTAGCAAATGCTTTGTGGGTGTGTATATAATTTAAATACGGAATTCTTGACATTTAGATATTTTCTCGAAGAAGAGGAGCTTGTAGTATCTGCAACAATTCCGCTGTGCACAAGTAGCACATTTTGGAGGGAATCGAGAATTATTTCTAATGTTTCCAATCTCTCATTGAACAGTAAATTTAGTATTTCTGTATTGCAAGCATCACACATGTATGATCAGAGTTGTAATTGAACATTTGCCCTCGTGTATAAACGACACCTTTTGCGCGTAATATCATTGCTTGGAGTTTCCGTGTGTAATCTTTATGTAAATCGCATTCGTCTTGTGCGTGTTTGCTGTGATGTTGGCTTCATACACGACGAACTTCACAGTGCATTAACCATCGGGAAAAAAATCTCTTCCCGTCGATAAGAGAAAATGGCTGTGCATTTTGTTTTGTTTAGTAGTTATTATATCTTAAATTGCCGATCGGATAAGTAGCTAATAGATTATGTTACAGTGCAAAATATTTATCTGATAGCTTTAGAGATATTTTGCCTAGATTAGTTCTGATGTTGATTGAATATGGTAGAGGAAAAATTATTTTTTCCTGTTGATATTGGTGTTTGATTCGAAGTGAAATGAAATAAACTTGTTCATTTAATCCGCTTTCGAGGAAATCTTGCCTGTAATATGATTGGATCAGATGAAAGAAATATATATATATATATATATATATATATATATATATATATATATCATAGAGCTAATACTGGGAAGAAGACAATAGCGAATAAGATTGAGTTTTTATATATCTTAGTTTTTAATTGGGCTTGTATAAAACTAGCTACATCTGAATTTACACCTAAAAAGTTAAAGTTGGTCAGGATTGTGTCTATGATTACATTATACCTCATATATTAAAGGGAGAAGTTATCTGCTTGCGATCTTTATGTAATGTATGTCAGCTGTCACGGAATGTGCAGTGTTTGTCGTAACGATACAATCCGAAACTCTGACCATGGAAGGTATCGCTAAGTAAAATAAATTAATTAGGTAGCATAAATTTACTGTCGTATGATCCCATAGTTACATCAAATGCATCTTGGAATTCGACTTTTACCTCATGTCTTATCATCGTAAAATTGCGTTTTTTCAGCATGCAGTAGTGTTTCTATTTCTATGTCACCGATATATAAATATGCACTAGAAACGTCTACTGCTATATCTACGTCCGCGATATCAAATTGTAATCTTTTTAGTTATGTATGGCATTGCACCCATCAGTTTTGAACAACGTATTAAGCCAGAGCCATAGGCCCGTGCCATTTATCATTTGTCTATTTTAAGAATATTCCTATTTGCAATGTTGTTTAGCTTTTGTTAAAGTTTCTAGTCTTAGTTAGAGTATGATATGAAAATCTCTTTCATAATCTATAAGCGTGATAATGGCTTCTATCATCGCTAAATCATCTGCTCTGTTATCTATCTTACACTCGATGGTTATGTTTCTGGCTTCAACATTTATATTCTTACATGTCGCGATAGGTGATGGTTGCTATTTATTAGCGATGGTGTCTAGTGTAAATTGTCTATGTTTTTCCCTTTTAATTTTATTTGTTTTATCTAGAAATATACTAATGTCATTGGAAGAGAACAAATTGTTAATATATGTTGCTACCGTTGGTTGCATGATCAATGAAATGTATGTTTAAAATAAAGTATACGAGTTATTTTTCAAATTCCTTTAATTGAAATACTTTCAGAGATTTAAAGCCGACATTTGTGTTGATTGCCATCATAAGTTTCCACTACATTCTTCGATATACGTCGTTTATCTGGTTTATTAGCGTGTTGGAATAAAAGCTGTTTGGGAATACTTTTTATAGAATGGTTGTGATCCTAGGTATGTTAATGTATTTCCAGAGAGTGCTGTACTGTATGTTCTGCAATTGCAGAGTATCCCACAGAAACTATATAGTTAATAATGTATATTTATATAAAAAAAATGTCTGATTACTATTGAAATATTGAAACTGTTAGAAATTCTGTACTGGCTAACGGTATAAATGCATGACGAGTATATCCGACCTCATAATAAATACTTATTTTTACAAAAGAAAGAATCAGCATGACGTCAGTCACGTGACTCTCTTCCATTCTCTTTTTCTTACACCTGCTTGAGATTATTTTACCCTTTTTACCACACCGTCCTAGCGGAGAGTTCTGGCATCTATCCGAATTCAACGAACACTTCTTAGTAATTAAACAAATTATATTCTACTCTAACACATCACAAACCAAATAAATATCGCTACGGTTACCCGCAGTACTTGTCCATCACTACGCGTATGGAATATTTTCTCTTTACATGTTTCTGCTCCGTGGAACAACTTGTCAGAGGATGTCGTAACGATGACTACCATATCCAGGTTTAAAGCGGTCTTGGACAAACATACAGACTCTATGTGGTTGTAGTAAGTTTTCACCTGTCTTTTCACATGGCTTGTTGCGCTTTGATATTTTGTTGGCAAAGAAATTAAAATTTAATTTTATTTGATTCTTTCAACATACCCATTCATTTACATTACAGTATTTAGCGGTTCCATTTACTGAATTAGTCACAGATGACGGGCGACATCTTAATTCCACATTAGTAAAATTATTTTCGCTTTTTTATCAATTCAGTTTAGATTTTAATCTTTCATATCGAACACCACATTATTAAATCGAAAGCTTATAAATTATTTTAGAATTTATAATTATCTTATTCGATTGCTCTTGGACGAGGGCGAAGTTAGACATACGGTTGGTATTATATGTTTCGCTATATTCACCACTACCAAAAGAGGCACTATGTATTGTAAAAAATAGCATTTGACCCAATCAAAAAGAATAGAACAGGCACTACACTTTGATCCCAGCTTCATTCATAGTTATTTCTCTCCAAATGTCGGCGGCACTGAGAATATCCTGCATCTTTTTACTATGCATTTAATAAATTCTATTACAAGAATACGGCTGATTTTATTTCAATACTTGAATTCATCTGAGAATTTGTCATCTTACAGATGGCTAAAATAACTTTCTGATTCACAAAAGAAGAATATTTGCAAGTTAATTTATAAGAATTACAGTCAATTAGGCTCCTAGATAGAAAAAGAGGAAGGCGCTTCGTTTATTTCTTGGAAGCCGTTTTTCTTTTCTGTTGTAAATGCGTCATTGGTCGAGTTGTTTATCTGTCTCTCGGTCACGCATCAGTTTAAAATAGCATTTTCGTCAGTCTAATACGCCTAAGTATAAATTATCATTTTCTTAGGTCTGTCAATTTTAAGTTTGATATTTAGATGCATCCATGCAGCTTGATAAGAGTCCTTCACTCTAGTGTCTTTTGTTTCTCTGTACGTGGGTTGGTTAGGACTACCTGGCACGTAAATGCTTACCCCTACATTAAAACCCTGATCAAATATTAAAGCTCACATAGTATTCGAAGGCCAAATAAGTAGATCTGTTTATTGCTAGATTCGGTCGTTTTTTATGCTGAAGTTTAAACAGCATTTTCTTTTTTTTTACTAGTGACGCAGTGAGACGCCGACGAGGTTGGAGAGATAAAGGTTTTTATGAGAGGACCGAGAATGGTTTGTGATATGAACCAAGTTCGAATACTCGTGAGAGCAGTTCATATCAGATATCTGTTAACATATGATTGAAAGAAAAACAGGTTATAATCTGTAGAGAAGCAACCCCAAGGTAATGTGTCCTAAAAACAGGGAAACATTACGAAGAAGTTTTTTTTAACTGAAAATTAAGCCTGACGCTTGGTATTCAGAAGAAGATACGTAAGTATTTTTCGTTGAGGTTTAAAAAGGAGTTATCTATGTATTACAAGACGAAATTAGAGGTTAGTGCTCAGCCGACAAAGTTGCATAGAAATAAAGATAGGATACGGAGAGACTAGCAACGTCTCTTCTACGAGAAAGAAGCTGTAAGGAACAGAAAAGGTCACCCACTAGATTTCAGAGTTGTTTGTTAACTCTGTCGAGGCAACGAAGAATACCCTTTAGCAACGCCTGCCCAGGTGTGGTAGCAGTACTCCGTCCAAGAAAGTATCTGACACTTATTTTTTGCTTGCATTTTAGGTCACTTAGCGTTCAGACATCAAGTGGCCCCTTTCAGTCGATTTCATTATGAGGTACATAGATATGTATGAGTGTTCATTTAAGTTTCTCATCTAGTTCTCCTACCTGGAGTTAGTAAATCAGTGTAGAATATTTATTTTCCTTCCTTCTGATTGACCACTTAACTGTGTTATAATTTATTCTACTGATGCTATTCTCTTAGTCTTTCAGAGTTCCGGAACAATAATTCATCTGGTCTAGTGGAGTATACGCTTACAGTTGTTACTTGCGGTAGCATCACTAGGAGAAGGTGCAACATTCTTCGTATGAGTCAGTGTGTAGCCATGCAGAGGAATCTTATTTGGGTTTCAGAAAATTATGTTATTTTGAGTATTTGATGAGAATGTACAAGTAGGGCGAAGTATTCACATGTAAGATTGTCCTGACAAACCCCTGTACAAAGAGTCCGAAGGCACGCGAGAGATTGTTACTAGTAGGAATTCTAACACTCTCTAACCTTATATAGGTAGAGTATTACATCAGTAAGTACGTTTTTTATCGATAAACGCGCATATTAAATGGATGCACCCTCGAATAGGTCGAGTCTTGTTTCTTTTTTCCGCCGTAGAAATAAAGCTCCATTTTCCGCTCAACATGTTTTAATTACGTGCAAAGAGTAGGATAATAAACTACTCAAGTTAAATACTAAATTGTAAATGTCCAAGATGTTCTTCTTTGATGATAATTAGCAATCATTGAAATCTTACAAAAAGCACATTGAAAAGCGATAAAGACGATAGAAATAGACGCATTGGATTATAAATAAAAGTAAATCGGTGAATCATATACATCGAATAGAAAAAGAAAACCAGAAGATAAAATGAAAGAATCGTATTCATATTTACATCTGATTTTTAAGAAATGTAAACCATTCGTTAAATTGAATAATTTGCAATATTCGGACTACTGTTCTCATCTTGTTCCGACCTTCTTCAGGTGCTTCGTGTTGAACTCGGACATTTTTTTGACGAACTAAGGAATCTGTACGGAATTTCGAACTTAACCCTTTATTAAACCCACAAGGATAGATTGTCCTCGCTCTGCCCTCCATAACCGAGTATAGGTATTAGGTAATTCTTAATTATATTCCTAGTATCGCTTCTACTAATGATATGTTCACCTAGAACTGATCAGTAATTAACACTATATATGGGTCCATGCGATACTCAGAAAGAAATACAAACATACTTAAGACTTTTACTCGGTCATGGCTGACGAAACGAGAACAAGCTACTCTTGTTGATTAAATAAATGATTTAGTTCGAAATTCCGTACAATTTTTCGAGTTCGACAAAACGCACCTTAGGAAAGTTGGATGTTACATCGGCCAAAACGTTGTGAGAATAACATCCAATTTGTGAATAGTAGTTTAACTAATCTAAATAATCCAAATTATTAACCTCATCTCAAAAATCCTGAAACATATGTCAATTGAATACAATTATTTAGTTTCTCAGAATGCTTGCAAATGTCGATCTCTTTGAATGTCACTGGCGGGAAAACAATAGAATGAAACTGAAAGACAAAAGGGCTGTTTTACTTGAAAACTGGAACGTAAGTCAGTCTGGAGACTGCATATCTCTGCCCGATGACGTAAGAATAGACCGAAATCTTATCTGGGCTTCATATCGTATGAAGTATTCCAGAAGTTGTGCCATGCAAACATTGATAAGTTTAAAATTATTTATTTGATCAGGCTGAAATGTTGGTGAATACTGTTATTAAAGAGCATCACGTCCACACATACAATTTGGAAAAATCGCACGTTAAAACTTGGTCCATATTCTGACCGTAGAAGACATTTCCAATATATAAGTCAAGGTCATATAAGATGTGAGACTTTATTAGCTACAATATGTGCCAATTAGTGAGTATTTACCATGTGCAGAAAATGCTTTACATAAAAGTGTGACTTACACTTTTTCTATGATCTTGACCGTGCTTTATTGATACATATATCTTAAAATTAAATGAGTTCTAAGTCAGACAATGACCGATATTTTGGTTAAGTTTAGGGACGATTGGTTACGCAATGTGGACGCTAGGCTGTACACGAAAAAACAATTTGAATGAAAACGGACCTTTCGCCTTTCAAGAAGTCATGATCTGCTTGAGAAAAATGCAATTGGTAAAAATGAAAACGATTCAATCACCAAAAGTCTTAAGATAAGAAATAATAACAAGAGAGGGAAGAAGAAAAAGAAGAAGAAGGCGAAGTGAAAGAAGAAGAAGATGAAATGGTAGAAGAAGAAGAAGAAAGAGAAGACAAAGTGGAAGAAGAAGAGGAAATAGTAGAAGAAGAAAAAGAAGAAGAAGAAGAAGAAGACAGCGGAAGAAGAAGAAGAAATAGTAGAAGAAGAAAAAGAAGAAGAAGAAAGCAAAGTGGAAGAAGAAGAAGAAATAGTCAAGAAAAAGAAGAAGAAGAAGAAGAGGCAAAGTGGAAGAAGAAGAAGAAGAAAAAGAAGAAGAAATAGTAGAAGAAGAAAAAGAAGAAGAAGAAGAAAGCAAAGTGGAAGACGAAGAAGAAATAGTAAAGAAGAAGAAGAAGAAGAAGAAGAAGAAGAAGAAATAGTAGAAGAAGAAGAAGAAGATACAATAGAAAAAGAAGAAGATACAAAATGGAAGAGATAAGAAGCCATCGGGAAAGAAGAATCGAAATGAGAGACCTGGAAGGAGACAGTGATTAAAAGGGAAGGAGGAGGATTGCAGAATGTTCGCCAAAATTCGACACGGTGAACACAATTTAATTCAGTTGAGAGTTTTGGTCTGACCAGCGACAAGAAAGGTCGCACGCTACTGTGGAAAGGAGACGCATTGGTGGGTCGGGAATTTGGTCCATCTCAACACCAGACTTGATTAAAACGGTTATTTATGAGGTTAGATACAAGGTTAGGAGAGGTTTTGAAAAGCATTCTCCGGTAGAGGTGCCTGATACGATTAGCAGTAAACTAACTCCTTCGCAAAAGAGAAGGTAAAGCCTAGGAGGATAAACGTCCTAATACTGAACTGAACCACACCTCAGCCGACAGAATCAAAGCCATTAACGGACTGATTGTCATCGGCTGTTATGAACAACATTTTCTCAAACTGTGCCAGATGAGTCAGACTTTATTCAATCGACTTGAAGACTGTATTCAAAAATGATATGCGCCGAGTGACGCCACGGGTATTTTAAAGAAGATATTTATGGACAAAGATACAATCGGCAATGAAAAAGACAATGACTTATAAACATCAAAAATTAAATAACTTTGAGTAATACTTTCCGCCTGAATTTACACACACATCTTTACTCACATATGAAAATTTAAAAGAAACGGAATGCAGGAAAGTACACATCTTCCGGGGAACATTAACATGAAAACAGTTTAAAAGCTATGTTCAGGCACCAAACCTTTTTTTTTTCAAACTAGTTCGAAAACTATTGGTTAAGCGATGTGAACTCTAGGCTGTACACACCAAAAAATTGACTGAAAACATAACCTCTGCCTCGGTGGAGGCAATACATTTATTTAAAAAACTACAATTTATAAAAGGAGGATATGAACAGACAATAAAAGTTATTGAAACAAAATGATTATCAGCCGAAAGATGAGGAACACTATGAGAGTACTAAAATTGATCAATTGTATGAACTACGTTTGCACACTTATGGGGGGAATTAGGACAAATATTTATTGATACTGGATTTCAAGATGACAAAGTTGTAATACTCAGGGAAGCACTCCCGTGTTAATGTCTTCACGCTGTGATTTGCTGGGATAGTAAAATCTATTAAAATAATTATATTGCATATCCTCCCTGTAGAGATTACGGTTACACGCTGTTATATAAATCAGTGTTCTTGTAAATTTCGTCTCTCTCAACAATTATTCCACCATCTAAGATGTTCTTAAATTATTCAAATTACTTTACATTCCACTATAGATATTGCATATATAGTTGGTTATCCATTTCCTGTTTGCTTACTCTAAATACATGTTATTAATTTACGCAACACCTTACCATTGTTTTTCTATGTTTGTCTTTGTGAGTTTTCCGACTAGTAAATGTCACCCAATTTTCGTTTTCCTTTTTATTCTTTCTTTGTGTAACATTAATAAAGCAGTCGTAACATTTTCTATAACCCAAGCGAGACTAGATGGCTGATATCCAGAAAATCGTGGCATAGGTTACGTCTGCGTAAAGCAGACGTGGCACTAATGAATTAATGATACGTTTGAAAGAATAAATAAAATGTATTATTTGATGAATTGAAACTTATCAATTATACATGTACAGAAAACTTAAAATCGCGTTTGTTTCTAACATTACACAAACACGACTTCAATTACACTTCATATTGTTATTAGGTTTATTAGACAGGTAAACGTTTTAGTGGTGAGTAAAGTAATTGTATTGCATATCCTATTCGTGTAGACGTTGCGGTTGTCTACTGCTCGTAGTTACTTTAAAAAGGTTTCTCGGGTCTAGCAAATTAAATATGGTATGCTCTTGAAGACAACGACGCTTTTAACATTAACTTGATCCAGCTTCATTGTAGAGCTTTATATTTTTCCCACGATTTATTATCAATGATAGCTCATTGGCAGTAACAAGTTATTTCTTCTGGAGTCTCAATGACAACAAGTCTTCCTAGATTCACATTACTAACAATTTCTTTCGATAACATTCGGAAATAACTTTGCGTAATAGCAACATCTGTTTACCATTGATTATTCTTTGATAGTAAACGTTGGTTTTCCCTAGGATTTATTTAACAATAAATCTCTCTAGGTTTCGAGTGCTCTCGGTGACCTTTGAGTAGGAAGAGGTCTGCATGGTGCTCTCCCTCGCCGTTATTTAAAACCCCACTCCATTGACGATTTTGGATTATTTTGTGTAGTACCAACGGATGTTGGTGCCATCATTTTGTTGGCGGAGTAAATTATATGATTTTTTTCTCTGTAGTTTCAGATCCCTTGGTTTCGCGTAATGTTCATTTTATGTTTCTAGTAATGCTTACACAGTGTTATTCTATTTGAGTTTACTTGTGATTAGACCACGTCATCTAGTTATGTTAGTTGATTTCCCCACTCGAGTGTTTTAAATATTTCAGATGTTATGAATCAGTGTCATGCTTTGTATTACGTCAATCCTTCCTTTAATTCGAATTTCTACCATTTTCTTCCATTTTTCCGGGATTGTTCCTAGTGCTTGTACTATTATTTGTATTACGGTGGATTATTATGTACCATATTCCCTTCAGTCTTCTGGCAAGGTCTATGTATTTGCTGACTCTTTCTGCCTTCTTGATCTTTATGCTGTTATTTGCTGAGACAGCAAAATCTACTATTTTATTATCATATCCGCTCTTCTTACTTGCATGAGTTTGTTTGTATTCATCTCTCGCATCAGACTTTATGTGTTTTAATTTCATCTACTGGTTTCGATTCACAGCTTGTAACTTCACTTTGAATAGGTCTCAGTGAAACACCTATTAAACCCCGTCATCTCTAGTATTCTATTCTGTGGTCTAGCTTGTTGCATGCACTTATTATGTGATACATTCGTATCAACTGTTTCTCCAAAAGCTATTGACTACTGCTAACATATTTGGATTAATGGGTCTTCTCAAAACACTTGAATCCACAAAAATATAAAATGTTTTAATCTGGGAATTCAATGTTTTAAACTTATGATCAGTGAATCGAATTGCTTATGAGCAGTAGGTCGTAACTAAGTATTTGATAAAAAAAGATCAGACTTGATTTTAAGTGTTACACAGTGCTTGGCTTCAAGGTATTTTTATTCTTCGGATTTTACGCCATATCAACTTATTTGTTAGTCTGTAATGCAGAAATACATCACCCAGTATCAATGATTGATTCTATTCAATTAAGTTCAACACTAGTTACTATGTATTATTTAGATTATTCAGATTAACATTCTCATTTTGGTTTCATTTCCACCGATATGACTTCCAGTTTTAGCCACCACCGTTCTTGAAGTTTATCTTCCTGATAGATTGATTACAATGGAGCTGGCAGGATTTAAACTGGGCAGATACATTCCATAGTCTACGTCGATATCCATAAGGTCATCACACAACCCCTAGACTTCAAACAAAACATATATATAATTTTCTTATAAGATAATAAAACAAACAATATTTGTCAGAAAATATCGCGGTAAAAATTCTTATAGCTATTGGGAATTTTTGCATCTTGGTTTTCAGAGAAGTAATACAAATAAATACAAAGTTTCTACGTGAGAGGATTGAACAACTCGTGTCCATGATTGAGTTATAGGATAGAAGCAAAGATCAGTCATCGAAAATTGACCCAAGGTGTACTGTCTGCTGTATAAACCGTTGGAGTATAAACATTGCGAAAAGACAAATACATCAAGGTCACACCCTATACCAGATACAATATTTGAGGCTATTCACAACAGTAATATTATTTCAAAAAACTTTAATACATTCGTTATATAAATAAGTGTTGTTTATGTTGAATTCTGAAAGCGTAAACAGATTATCATGAAGTAATTAAGTTTACCTAAGATCTATATATTATTTATATATTACGTTATGAAAATATATTTATGGCAATTAAGCTACACAGAGGCTTCCGCGTTTCATCTTCGTAGGCAATCGTCAGGCTAAAAAAAATAGGGGATTAAACGCTAAAGCCTCTGTGTAGTGTAATTGCAATAAATATATTTTTATAACTTACTACCTTGCTCTACTAATGTATTATGCACTGTTGAAGTAAATACTGAAAATCGATACATTTATTTTAACATAGTTCCGCCGCTGTAGACGTAGGGGGCTACTGAGAATTTAGATGTAAATTTGGGTGTCATCCTAAGTTGGGGGTTGTGCAGCGAGATGTCGGTTTGCATTAGTTTTAAATTTCTGCATGTCAGTACAGTCGGGGAAACAGGGGCCACGGATGGAGTTCCAGATGTCGGCAACACGAGAAAAGAAGCAATTGGAGTAGAAGGCTATTCGGCATCTAGGGACCTTCACAGTAAATGGATGAAATTTAGCTGATGATATCCGGAGAGTTTGTCAGAATAAAGGTTCCTACGTCGTCTCTGTTGGTTCTAATTCCCCGAATATCTGTGAATGTGAGCCTCAAGGCCAAAAAGCGAAGATGTTTTTGTTTGGTGTCTGGTTTAGGTTTGATTTTATTATTTCGTAATGACATGTTAGCTTTGATATAGAGTGGAGTAGGCCAGGTGGGTGCTTGTTTGATGCCAATAAGCTCACACAACCGGTCAATTAGTCGTGACTTAAGCTATAGGAGTTGCAACGTTGGGAAAGCTCACCGTAGATAACTGTAGGGTACCTTTCAATGCGTGACATGGTACGTAAAGCTTTCCAACGTATAATACAACTGTTGATAGAGCAGCCGTCCTTCGCGCTTCCTGTGCTGACAGTCGGAAACAGCAGCCAGACAAGCTGTCTTACCTGCACCATCAACCTGTTGGAACAAGAGCGACCAAGATTAGTGATGTAAGACTTAGTGACGAAAAAACTTTGCCCAAGTTGCGCAGATAGAGAGAAATAGAGACGGCGTTTATTGTCCTAGTCAGGAAACAAAGCAAGGCACTGGGTGTCTTTAGAACGTTCTTGTGCTAGTACCTCTGCACCTGGCTAATAGACAGTGTAGGAGTGCGAAGGCCGGACGATAAACAGAGCCCGCATACTATCTTATGTGGATACATAAAATAATGATATATATATATATATATATATATATATATATATATATATATATATATATATATATATATATATATATATTATAGTTTGCTTGAAGCATTGCTATTAAATAAGATTATGGGTATTTAATAAGGTTGTTAGGGTGGTAAGTAACGCTTTACATTAAATATATACACCCTTATGCACTGTGCACTTTTCGTTGTTTACATGGTTTACAAACGCACGTGGCTGATCTTCTTTTTCTTCGAGTTGCTTTTAGGCTTTGATAAGCGGAGACTCGTCAGTACATAAAGTAACTGCTTATCAACCGTTAAAAAAACACCACGTAGACAGTCGCTATTTAGTTATAATAGTTTTATTTAAATCAGAACAGACAAATTCGTACGCGTGCGTGTGCGTGTGTGTGTGAGGGAGAGAGAAAGAGAAAGCAACAAGCAATCGGATAGATAGACAGAAACGTCACCTTTCTCGTAAAACTTAACTATATTATACGTGACCGCCCAACGGAAGCGGCGACATTTCGTTTCCACTTCACTTGTCAGCCAATAAAGAGCCTGGTACCCGCTTTACCGGAAGTCACATGTTTTTATGAAGTTTCATTTTTAGTTCTCTACTTTTTAGGGCGTCACTCAAACCCCTCCATCCAGACACCCCCTTAACTATCAAACTGAAGAGAATAGATACGATGTTTTCCTTAAAAAAATATCGGTTTATATTTCAGTAAATCTGTTGCATGTTGTTTAAGTAAATCTTTTTTCACTTACTGTTTATAGAACCTGGAAAAGTGGAAATATTTTTATATTTCGGCAGAAGTCCCCTTCTCAAAAAAACAAATGTTCAGTTTTACGCCAAAACGAAAAACGTTTACCCTTTAAAACCCACGACCTGAATAATATTGGTTAAATAATAAAAGCTAAGCTAAGTTTATTTAAACCCTGTAACCTGCAATTAATAACATTACGGACACAACCGTTCGTTATACATATAGAACATACATTTTGTTTATTATTTTAAAACAAATTTGATCATTAGAAAAATTGAAAACAATTAAAAAAAAAGTATAATTAAGCAGTAGAATTTTGTTATTTTTAACAATGTTTGCTTGAATGAAAAAAATGATGCCTAAATAAACACAATATATATATATATATATATATATATATATATATATATATATATATATATATAGTTTTTCATGGTAAACAACTGATGATCCCTTAAAATAGTGTTAGAAACTAACAAGTATAATAACTGTAAAAAATAAATTGACTTACATGAGTGATTTTCCACTGGAAGACTTGAGACTATAAGCTTTTTTTTGTTGTTTTTTTTTTGTTTTTTATATATATTTTTTTTTTATATAGTTTTAATGGTTGAGAAACTTCCGAGACTATATATATATATATATTATTTTTCTCTATTTTTTTATAATTTTGCCCTTAGTAGATTTTTTTCTTCTTTCTTTCTTAATTTAATTTCACAATTTTCTATTTATCTTTTTATGTATTTTTTCTTCTTGATTCATCCTACAGTGGAAACATTTTAAACATTTATTTTGTTTTTTGATTGGCTGTTTCGAAGGTACATTCATTTTTAAGCTGCTTTATGGAAAATATGTGGTTACATGATAAGAGTTTATGTCTCCAGTATTGTTTGAATATATGTTTTTAGATGAACTAGAACCTGATATATTATTGAAAGACTTCTGTATGCAATGTTGTAAAGGCCACGGATAAAATGACTGTTTACAGTCTCTAGAACAATAATACTAAATAAAATATTTCCAAATTGTCTTAGAAACGATCATAATATAATTCGTTGGTTTTGAATTCTTGGAACAATATTAAAATTTTGTTAATCTCAACACACTTTACATTATATATATATATATGTATATATATATATATATATATATATATATATATATATATATATATAGTACAATTTCTTTGTTTATACAAGCATTATTGGTTACACATGTGCATACATGTTTCAGCTGCGATCTCTTTCAAATCCATTTTCTTCGCGCCATCTAGGTAGTGAACACATCTATATTGGGTGAAATCTATGCCATCTAAGATAACTCATAGGTGCCGGATGGCGAAAGAGATCGCAGCTGTAATATGTATGCACATATGTAACCAACAATGTTTGTATAAATAAAGAAATTAATACTATTATACAGTTTTACCTTTAATTGAGCATTATTTTATAAACATTAGTGTTTCATTGAATTAATATCTAGGAAACAACAACAATACACTAATTATATATATATATATATATATATATATATATATATATATATATATATATATATAAGAATACATTTTTTATTTATACAAACATTATTTGTTACATATGTGCATACATGTTTCGGTTGCACTTTTCCAAGAAAGTCAACCTCATCAGACCAAGATTCTTGGTCTGATTCGGTTGACTTTCTTGGAAAAGTGCAACCGAAACATGTATGCACATATGTAACTAATAATGTTTGTATAAATAAAAAAATTATACTTATAAACAGCTCTACTTGGTATTGAGCACCTTTTATAAACACTTGAGTTTCTACGGATTTACATTTACAGAAACTAATACAATACATGTACGATATATATATATATATATATATATATATATATATATATATATATATGAGATGCGTAAAATCAATTCCCTAAAAAGAAAAGTATTGCACTTTAGTTGGATCATTCTACTGCTCCAGAACGAAAACTCACGCCCGAGTACTGCTGCCACATATATGGATGTGCCGGTAAGAGCACAATTTCCTGCCTTGACAGAGTCCAAAACCGTTTTCGACATCAAGTGTGGGATGTCCTCTTCTCTTTCCTACAGTCACTCTCTTACAGAAAAACATGTCGCTAATCTTTCTTTGCTCTACCGTTATTTCCATGGTAGGTGCTTGACTGATCTCAAATCTATGCCCCCTTGCTGTAAAACATTCGCAATAATACTACCACTGTCAATGATTCCCCTTTTTTTTCTGCGTGCCGAAGACAAACCGAAACTTCCATGGGCAGTGAAATAAGTTTTGTGGAGTAAAATCCTAAACTGTTGAACTCATCATTATGAATTATGGAATAAGTATTCTAAGCAACATGTGTGTGAGTCACATGGACCCATTATATATTTATTTTCTAAACTTTACCTTTTAATGATAGCATCGAAACCGTACCATAGTCGCCAAAGAAAACATTACAATTTCCAACTAGCAGGATTCAATGGAGGAGGCCTTCGACGGATGGTTAAGATGGCCTTCATCAATGGCTTCCCAGACCATATTTCTATAGCTCTGCAGAAACTGCCTGGTGTAAATCCATGAAGGTGGCGGAGTTGATTGCACAGGCTAGGGTGCTGGCCAGGCAAAAAGAGCGTGAGCAGGGAAGCGTAGCTGTCGCTCAACGAAGCAAACTGCAACAGGAGATTGTGAAGGACGAATAGCCGAGAGGGCTGTGGCAGAGACCCAGGTTCACTGGCAGATGCTACCGATGCCAAGGCCCGCATATGGCGAGGGAGTGCAGGGAGCCGAAGCCGGAAGTCACGTGTTACCGCTGTAGGAAAGTCGGCCACATCAGCAGATTCTGTCCCCAGGGAAACGGACAGGGGGAAGCCACTGCGCCGGAAGCTACCCCACTTATTCGATGAAGGCGCTTCAGGGTACGTCGCCACAAGTAGAGGTGACCTTGAATGGGCGAAGTTCAAAGGCCCTTGTCGACACGGGCAGTACTTCAACACTTGTCACCAAAGACACATGCAGTGGGACCAGCAGCATTACGGCAGTGGACGGCAGAGAGGTGAAGTGCAATGGCACAAGTGTCGTTCGGTTGATGGTATGTGGGATGTCGCTAACAATCCAGGCGATTGTTATTAAAAAAATTTTCACGGGCGTCGATGTGGTGCTAGGGATGGACGCAATTGCTCGACTAGGGGGTGTCACAGTACATAGGAACACCGTGAAATTTGGAGGACATAGAGGGGCTGCAGGTGTGCGATCCGAAAAAGGTGGCAGAGGAACAGGAACAGCCGGGTCAGACAAAAGTTGCATGATAGAAAACCAAGCTTTCTCTGCACACTTTAATGGTGAGAAATGGACAGTTAAGTGGGCATGGAAGGGAGAACCTCCCGTACTGAACAACATAGTGGAATGCTACGAGGAGGCGTAAGAATTGAATTTGAGAAGGAGGTAGACCGTTGGATCTCAGAAAGGATTTTAAGACCATGGAAGGAGAAGGTGGAAGGCGTGCTGCAGTTAATGGCGGTTGTTCAGCCCACAAAGCAAAAGGTTCGGCCAGTACTGGACTTCAGGGAACTGAACGCATACGTTGCGTGTCACACGGGAGGCGATGTGATAGACGAGTGCGGGGAGACCATGCGAGAGTGGAGGCAGATGCAGAAGGCTGCGGCGATTGTGGATTTTAAATCTGCATACCTACAGGTCCATATTTCGCAGGAATTCTGGAAGTACCAGCTGGTCGGATACAAAGGCCAAACATACTGCCTAACTAGGTTAGGTTTTGGCCTAAATTCTGCACCAAAGATCATGGCGGCGATCCTCAAAACGGTGCTAAGCAAGGGGGACGCAGTCAGAAGAGCCACCAGTTCCTACATAGATGACATCATGTTGGATGAGACGGTGGCAACTGCGAAGGACGTAGTAGAGCACTTCAACGGCTTTGGGCTAATCGCGAAACGCCTGGAATCGTTGAAGGATCCAACTAAGGAAGGACCAGATAGGAAGGTTAGTGTTCCGGAGGGGAAATGAAATCCCGGAGGTGTCTGAACAACTGAGCAGGCGGGAACTCTTCTCGATATGCAGAAGACTGGTGGGCCATTACCCGATTGCAGGATGGCTGCGGACTGCATGTAGTTACATCAAAAGGGGAGCTAGTGGAGTGAAGTGGGAGGATGGAGTTGATAAAGAGACTGTGGACATTATAAGAGAGATTATTGAAGAGGTGAAGAGGGAGCATCCAGTGAGAAGTGTTTGGCACGTACCCAACAGTACAGAAGGTGTTGTGTGGTGTGATGCAAGCAGTATAGCAGTGGGGGTCACCTTGGAGATAGGTGGTGTCACTGCAGAAGATGGCTCACATAAATGTGGCGGAACTGTATGCGGTTATGAAGGGCATCAACTTAGCCTTGAAATGGGGGCTACAGAATGTTGAGGTGAGGACCGACTCAGCCACTGTGTTCTCTTGAGTCAAGTCCGAAGCTACAGGATAAAGGGTGGTGTAGACGAAAGGCGCTGCCGAAATGCTCGTGAAGCGTCGATTGATGACGTTAAGAGAGCTGATTAGGGAATTTGATCTTCAACTCAGGATCAGTATTTTTCCCTCAGCGAAGAACAGAGCAGATGTGATGACGAGGGTGAGGAAGACCTGGCTCAAGGCGCCGAATGAGTCGGCTGCTGCAATATGTGGCTTGGCTGAAGACACTCCGAAGGATTTGCATGACATGCACCATTTCGGAGTGGATAGAACCTTGTTCTTGGCCAGGAAGGTGGACACCAGAATCACAAAGGAGGCCGTCAGGACAGTGGTTGAGAAATGCCACTGGTGTCAATCAGTCGACCCTGCGCCGAGTAGACACGAAGTTGGTGAGGTTCAGGTGGCAGAGAATTGGAGCAGGTTGGCGATAGACGTGACGCACTATCGACAGAGGCCGTACCTGTCAATGGTCGACTGTGGACCTGGAAGAGTGGCCATTTGGAGGGAGATCAAGGCGGAAAACGCAGGTGAAGTTGCAAAGGTCCTGGAAGAGGTGTTTTTGGAGAGGGGTCCAGTGACGGAAGTGCTAATGGACAATGGAACTGCCTTTCGCTCAGCAGCCCTGAAGAATGTGTTGGATAAGTGGGGAGTGCGGCGCTATTTCAGGGCTGCATATAGACCAGGCGAAAACGGAATTGTAGAGCGGCATCACAGGACCATCAAGGCTGTAGCTGAAAGGGGCCAGATGTCTTCTGGTATAATATGGTTCCAAAAACAGGGCAAAAAGTGGAGTCAGTGCCGCAGAGGGCAGTCTTCAAGTACGAGTGGCGGCATCCCCGAACTGCGCCCGTAGCAACGGAGGAAGGGGAGAAGCAAGCGTCTTTGCGAGTGGAGAGTAAGTGTGGATCAAACCGCCTGACGCTCGCTGTATCACACGCTGGGGGAGGGTCATTGTGACAAGTGTCCAGTCCCCAAACAATGTATCCATCAACGGCATCCTTCGACACATCCTTGATGTGCGGCCGGCAGTGGTGTCATCAGAAGGAGAAGTCAGCGACGTCGAGCCAAGTAGCGACGTTCACGAAGACGCTCCGCGGAGTCGCAGCGAGAGAGACGCCCGCCATGTTGGTCGAGCGACTACATGATGGGCTAACTGGTGATGATCGTGTAGATCAAGGGGGCGTGTGGTTAGCAAAGTATGACTTACCCCAGCCAGGAATGGATTCATAAAGAAACATAACCTGAGTGGAATGGCTAGTTATAGCAAAGACCTCCCATTACTTCCTGATCTCTCTGGCAGAAGAGCTCACTTTTCATTTGCATGCTCATTTGCATGAGTGCAATGTCACTGGCAATAGAAGGGGAAAGTTTTGAAGGAAGTGAGCGACTATGAGTTGGTGATTTGAGTTGGTGACTACGTTGGTGTGTGCGCTGGATGAAAACTGTTCGGAGAGATATCATTTGGCAGAGCAAGACCGTGGTAACATTTTGTTGCGATAAGGAGTACGGACACGAGGAAATCAGGAGAAAGAAAAATATAATTACACTATCCCCATACATCGTATACTTTTAAATATCAACGCGTTATGTTTCGTAATGTTTTAGATAAGCATAGTATATACTTATTAAAAATGATATATATGTATACCAGCCGGACCCGTGTCTCGGAAATATTGCATGAAACAAGAACAATTACGTAATAGCACATTAACATTTTTCAGGGGGGGGGGGAGATAGACTCCCTCCTCTAGAGGTTTAAATAGGGGCTAAGCCTCCCCCCCCCAATATTTTAAAATCGATATTTTAAAATAAATATTTACTCTGTTTTTTGAAGCAAGTTAAATCGACTTTTCTAATCTCTTTAATGGGATGGTTTCGGTTCTCTCACCTCTAGTTTTAAATAGAGAGTCATGCACCCCCACCCCACATTTTAAAATGATTATTTACTCACTTAGTAAAAGTCCGGAATAGTTAAAAAAAAAACAAAAAATAAATGACTTATACGGAACTCGGTAGAATTTTATTATCTATCGACCGTTATTATTTTTAATGTGCTGAAACTGTGTTTAAATTTCTTAGAAAAAACAAATGACTGCTTTTCGCTCAACTGAAAACTCCTCCTTAATTAAGCGAATTTGGTATGACTCATTTTGTTGTTGTTTTTGTTTTAATTCCTTAAAAGTTTAAAAAATGACTTATTCTATCACTAACTCTAAGTCTGAGTTACAAGAACGTCCCTTCCTTTAAACTTAGGATTTGTGGTAGTCATTTTTCGGCTTACAAATGTATTTGGAAACTTATTTGTTCATTACAATAATTAATTCAATTTTTTTATGATTAATAACTACTTTTAACAAATAATCTATTTTTAGTTTATAATCAATGGTTTTTGTTTGTTTAAAAATACCTTTCTAGAGTCTAATAATGTTTAATAAATATAAAAACATAAACTAATTCAAACATCTATTGCAAGTAGTGAAATGAACAATTCTGTCAAACTATAAGCGAATGAAAGTCATAAGTGACAGTTTTCTGATTACGCAATCATTTTTTTCAGTGATCCCCAAGTAAAACATTTATAATGTTTTTTTTTATTATTCCTTTTAACGGATATATTTCCATGCTCTTTACACGTAATCACACCCTCTAAAATGGAATCGTTTTCATTCTTTGATAAACTACGCCGTATGTAAATTAATTGTTTTTAAAGTCAAAATTTTGTTAAAAGTGAGAATATATTTGTTAATTGATCCCCTACTGTAAAAACCAACATGGTTTTGGATTTTGTAATTTCGTTTCAGCAGATATATTTTCGTGCTGTTTACATGCAATCGCCCCCCCCCCCATAAGGTTTTTATTTTATCTGGGTAAACTACGGTGAAGAGAAGAGAATTTGTTTTAAAGTGATCTCCCAATCAAAAATCTAATTTTTTTTTTTAATTTCTTTTAAGCGGATATTTTTCATGCCGTTTACACATAATTGCACCGCGAAAATAGAATCTGTTTTTATTTCTGGGTAATTATTTTATAATGATTCAGCAGCTAAAAAACAAAATTGTTAATTTCATTATTTTATAGCAGATATATTTTCGTGCTGTTTACACGTAATAGCCCCCCCAAAATAGAATCTGTTTTTTTTATTCTATGTAAACTACGTCGTATTTCAAATAGTTTAGTTATGTGTTTTTAAAGTGATCTTTTAGTCTAAATTTGAAATGTTTTTGTTATTACATTTTAGCGGATATATGTTAATGCTATTGACACGTAGTCGGCCCCAAAATGTAGAATCTGCTATTTATTCTGGTTAAAATTGGTCGTATTGAAATCAGAGATCTTTGTTTTAAAGTGAGAATATTTTTTAAAGTGATCCCCAGTGTAAAAGCCAAGCTCTTGTGTTTTTTAAATTTATTTTTATCGGATATATTTTCGCACTGTTTACACGTAATTGCCTCCTCTCCCCCGAAAGTAGAATCTGTTTGGCTGTTCTGGGTAAACTACGGCGTCTCTACTATTAGAACTTATTTTTTAAATGACCCTAGAGTCTAAAACATAGATTTGTAAAATTTGATTTTAGCGGATATTTGTTTTATTCTGTTTACACGTAATCGCCACAAAAACGAACAATTTATTTTTTCTGGGTACACTACGCCGTATTAAAAGAAGAGAAGTCATGTAAGAAAAAAACCCACGATAACAGTGACCTATTTGCATTATGTTATCCGGCAGCGAAAGAAAGACTCATAGAATAAACCCTATTGTAAATAGCTTGTATTGATAGTATGGTATAAGCACTCTTTCAATGTTGAGGGAATGTGTATTTCGTTTTTGGTAAGCGTATTTTGCACACACAAAACTCGGATATTGTGTGTAACTCTTAACTTGCATGTTTCAGGAGACGACGTGCATATAATTGCTTAGTTATATTGTTATAGTTATAATAGTCCAGCTGCTAAGCCAAAAAATCGTTCAGTTTGGTACAAAAGCGCCATCTTTGCTGCATAGATACTTTGAATAGTATATTCTCATATCAGATCGGGATCCACGCTAATTTCTTCCTGGAACCTGCTCTTTAAGTGTAAAAATTCAATAAAAGTGTTTGTTTTATCAAAACAACATTATATTCGTGAAGTAATGTCCATAATTTGGCCAATTAAAGTCCCTTATAGTCTTACCTAGTGCTTAAAATGAAAATGTGTATAATTAAGGTAGAAATAGTGGCCATTTTGAAAAAAAAGTCAATATTTTAATAATGTGTGACAGTTTTAGCTTATATTGTTGTAATATGTCTTCTTCATCTATTTTGATGTCACTGAATTCATTTTTGGCATCAGATTTGGCTTTTACTAAAGTCTGAAATGACACCTATGATCTTCATTTTTATTTCTTTCATTAATTATTAGTTTTCAGATATTTTGTGTATCAATATATATGCATTCTTTGTTATGTTTTTATAGTAATGCTTCACTGCTTATTAATATATTTCTTATTCTTTGTAGTTCTGTAGACATAGATATTGGTGGTGTTAACATGAGTTAAAAAGTAGATTGGAAACTGTGTGCATTCTGCAAAATATGGACAGATACCCCTGTAGTCCAACCCTTGAACAGGACATAAAAAGAAGGACCATAATATTATCGAATAACTGGTTCAAAAGCTGGAAGCATTGAAAAAACTTGACAGTGTGCCAGAGTTTATCAATATATACATTCTTGATGATGGAAGTGGGATTGAAAAAAACAGTTAAAGAAAACAGTGCAGTATGGCACAGAAGATGCCGCCTATCATGCAACAACACCAGGATCAAACGAGCAGAGAAGAGGAAACAAACAGATCCCCCAGAAACTCAAAGCCCAGTTAAAACAAAACTTTCTTTGGGGTTACAAGTCCACGGCCAGACAACAAAAATGTTTGCTTCTTCTACGAGAAATCCCAGGACACACAAAAGCTGCCAAGGCATCCAGAAATAATATTGACTGTTAGACAGGCTTACTCTGAGCTGCGAGACTCTAAGCTGCTTTAACAATTTGCACCAGGTGATATGTTTGCCATTGATGCCATGTATCACTTAAATTGCATCACTGAACTGCGAAATCGAAAGAGAGAGTTTTGATGAAAATACCCGGGTATTTTCATCAAAACCCAGTGCAGGGATGTCATGTTGTCCTTTGATAAGGATATTGCAGATGCCATGAAAAAGGCCTGCCATGAAGATAGGGATTCTGATGCACTTCACCTAGTTAGAGTAGCTAATATTATAAGGAAGTAGATTTTTGACAAACACTACAGCTTTGATGGCTCATTTAAAGAAGGATGTGAGTCAGACGCAGTTCCAGCATCACTCGAGGCTTTGATAAGCATGATTATGTCTGCTACTAACATCAAAGAACAGAGCGACAGTCACACAACAAGGGCGAACATTGCCTTAGGACTTTCTGAAATGGTCATGTTTAACTGTGTGAAAAGTACAACAGCTTCTCCTAATAGAATTGTAAGGCATAATACAGACAGAGCGTTCCCCTTACCAATATACATTGGACTTCTAATCTATGCTCAAACTAGAAAACGAGAATTGATAGACAGGTTGTACAACATTGGTCTATGTATTTCATATGACAGACTCATGGCCATAGCAAAAGCCATGACAAACAAGGTCACTGCATACTATGAAGTAGAAAATGTTGTTTGTCCGCCATTTTTAAATCTTCACTGTGGGTGCAGTAGATAATCTAGATCATAACCCAAGCTCCCGAACCGACAAGGATTCATTTCATGGCACTGTCATCACGCTGATGCAGTTTCCTTCCCAACATAATCCAGAAAATGATGTTAAGAACCTTGTGTCAACTTTAGAAGATATGGGGAATCCTTTTCAAGAAGACACTGGCGACTTGCTTGCCCTAGACACAAAGCGCATTATGGACGGACCGGTTCTAGAAACTGTAAACACAATAGAGGCTTCGGGGCAACAACAGTATGACATATATCTCAAAGCCAGATTAGTTGATAAACCAGCCTAAGCAGTCAAAGAACAATCTACCACTGTTCAGGATAACCCTATTGCGAGTCAAATCCGCAGACAAAAAGAAAATTGCTTCACTCAAATTTCATGTGATTTGTGTGCCAAACTCTACATCAGCTGCCAGACTCTACATCAACATGAAAATCAACCAGCTCCTCCTTCAATATATGATATTGGTTAACTAAGAACGGGAGACAAGCGTGACTTGCTAAAGTGCTTCAAAGGTGACGCAGCGCTTGATTTAATCTATCTCCCCATAGGTTGACATTAGAGTGTTTGACAGCCCTGCGGTTGTTCACTTACTTCAATAAAAACAATGCAAGACATTTGCTGATTATGTATACATAGTATGTGTGCCGTATGTGCGCAGCCAGTTACAAACAGTTGAGCGCATTGACATAGTTTTGGACAGACACATCCCTGGTAGCCTGAAGAAACAGACACGAGACAGAAGAAGACAAAACGAGGATTCTATGAAGAAGCTAGTCTTGGACAAATCACCGATTCAAGATAACTGGCAAACCTTTCTCAGAGATGAAATGGACAAGGCCGAACAGTTTGAATTCATAGCACATAATATAGAAGAGTTCGACACTGGAAGCAAGATAGTCATCAGCACAAATAGTGCACAGGTTGTAAGCAACGTAGCTGGAAATGATCTGGATATTAATGACCTATAACCATGTTTCTAGGAAGAAGCAGCCACAAGAATCTTTCTTCACATTCAGCATTGCAGAAAGAATGGAGCTAGACGAGTAAGTGTGAAGACTGAAGAGACTGACGTAGTTTTCCTGGTAATTGCCTTCCACAATAGACTGGAAATTAATGAGTTGTTGGTGGCTTTTGGGACTGGGATGCACTATCAGTTCATTGCAGCACACAGCGCTGCTCAAAACCTGGGTTCCCTTAAGGCAAAATCATTGCCAATATTTTATTCCCTTACAGGATGTGATAATGTGTCATATTTCTATGGATGTGGGAAACTCTCTGCATTGGATGCCTTCTTGAACTTTCATCACAACCAAATGCTATCATGGGCCGTTGTGCTATTGTTATTGAAAAGTTCATCATCTTGGTGTACAGCAGAACATGTCCATTAGTGGATATTGACCAAGTTAGAAAGAAGCTCGTTGACAGGGATCAAGTAACATTGGCCGTATCCCTCATACAAGAGCTGCACTGCAACAACACATTAAGTGCGCTACCTATTAAGCAGGACATGTCTGATCACAATGCTAAGTTATCAGACAAGATCTTCCGAATCCTGACAAATGGTGCTGGAAAAAGAATAGAGATGACTGGACACCCTACTGCTTGGATATTCCAGAAGCCTCAAAGCAATGCACTGAACTTATTCATTGTAAATGCAAGAAGGGATGCATGCGTCGATGTAATTACAAATCAGCCAACCTAACTTGTACAGAACTTTGTGCATGTCATGGTGCATGCTTACAAGAGTAAGCCATAGATATGATATGTGAGGATTTAGTAAGTGTGGACTTATGTATAGGATGTAATCTTAGTTCCATATCTCATTTTAACATATGTTGTCGAGGTGTTATGAATCATTTAAAATATTTGTGAAGAAATTATACTTTTTGTTTCCCATATCTATATTATGACTTTGATATAATATAGTGGTTGTAAAGCAAATGTATTTGTTATGGTATCAGGTAGTTTCTAATTAATGAGAAATCAAGAAGCCATTGCATAAAAATGTTACTCTAAAGATACCAATTCTATGATGAAGGAATTGTAATAACTTTTGAAAAAAATAATCATAAATTATGCATTGTTTTTAGATAAACTATATTTTATATTTTGCTTCCTAATTCATACCAATTGCAAGTATTCATAGTGTGAAAGAAGAGATGATTGTATTGAATGTTGCCTTTAATTAAGCGATACAATTTTTACTGATGAACAATATAGTGGATCCGCTAATTAGTATTATAAATCTTAAAACATTCTACCTGGCAAAACTATGTCATAATAAATGTATTTTCGTTCCTAAATGTTTTCAGTGTAAACTATTGAAATAAATAAATATATTTTATTGCATCCGATTTCTCATCTCACATTATCCATATGTAAACATCAAAATTACCTTTCTATTCTATTTAAATTCTGATATTAGCCTGAAGTGGCAGCCATCTTGAAATTAAGCAAGTTTGAGACAACTATTAAACTAAATGCATAACATTTTTATTTTTCTTGTCCAACAGTTTGTATATTTAGAAACATAAATTACCTTTCTACACATTCTAAGTACTAAGATGTGATAATTTTGAAAAAATGTCCATTTTTAAAAAAAGCAATTTTGGGGAAACACTTTCCTTCTGATAAATGACATTTCTTTGCCACCATTTTTTATCCCCAATGAAATGTATATTTAGACACTAAAGTCAGCTTGCTACTGCACTGAAGAGCTGAGATATGTTCTATTATCTGAAATGGCGGCCATCTTGAAAATAAGAAAGTTCCAAACCAAAATTTCTGTGGCTCTCGATCTTATTTGAAATATGTTATCTTAGGTGTTAGTAGTACATTTTTGGTACTTTTATACTAAAGTGAACGATTTGGTAAAGAATGGGCCTTAACAACTGTACTATCATTGTCTATGAACTAAAATCTGACCTGCGACGATGTATTTGTTGAACCGTAATCTTGGTAACCTAAAACGTATAAGTTTAAAAAGGCTGGAATGGCTGACTGATATTCCGGTAATCTGAAATATAGCGGTGAGTGAACAATAATCCTCTTTTATTAACCAAGAACACCGTGATGTGAGTAGCAGTTAAAATACATAATTAGAAGTGAGTGAAATGGGTGGTCACTTTTTCTTAGGATGTCTTATTTCGGAGATAATTAGGTGTAGCGGATAGAATATCACGAAATTCAAAGGTGATACAACTAATGCATAATTTGTTGAAACACGCACAAGGACTTATACTTATTGCTTAACGGAGCAAATAAGCCTGAGAAAGTATGTTGCTATTGTTGGTGAATCTGAAAAGAAAAACTGACTAAATCTTATATTAATATATATATATATATATATATATATATATATATATATATGTGTGTGTGTGTATGTATGTATGTATGTAATTAGATATATAGATATATAAGGAAGGTTGGTTGGTATTAATGTATATAGTCTCTAATATTTTAAAGTAACAAGTCGAGTGAGACCGGCTCCAAACAGAATAAGAACATAAACAGTAAACTTTAAGGCGCATTCAAGTCTATTTACAACGGGAATCATCTTCACAACTTTACATTTCAATTGCAAACTCGGATGTAGAGAAGTGCTTATGCAAATTATTCAACGCAGTAAAAGGCTGCATAATTTGCATACATCCGAATCTGCAATAAAAGAGTACATTTTAAATAGTCTTGAAATGTGCCTCTAAGTTTAGTGCGAGTTCTTTCTCTAGTTTAATCAGATTTGACTCCGCTGATCACTTGAAACGATATATATATATATATATATATACATATATATATATATACATATATATATATATATATACATATATATACATACATATATATATATATATATATATATATACATATATATATATATATATATATATATATATATATATATATATATATATATACAGAGGTATAACACATTAATGTGAAAAATATATAAATGCTTATATATTTTTTATTTTGTTTCTCATTTGTTGACGTATAGGAATAGAAATGTCTTTGAAAAATATATTTTTAGACAAGCAGTATTTTAGGCTGCTTCTTACGACTTTTCTAGTTTAATGAGAAATGTGCGTATGTGCGGTGGATAGGAATAGCAAAAAGAAATAGTATAGCCAATGGCATAAAGAGGTATCTCCATTCTCTTTGAATCTTCACACCTAAAAATGCCAGCAACACGGGAGTGTTATAGTAATATATATATATATATATATATATATATATATATATATTAGTCATAATGAATGTTAATGCTATATATTCAAGACAATATTAGGTTTTAGGCTGTCAAAATACATACTACAATTGACTACATAGACGCGTGACGCAACGGATAAAGTAATAATCTGTTCTATGGTGACTTTCTATTTTTTTTTTTAAAGTCCAGTATTCATTAAAGCGTATTTGTGTCAATATTAATCATATTACTTTACTTGTGACATGGTAGTAGTAAAGTGGCTACTGTTGTGAATTAACGACTTATGGGTACGAAGTTTGAATCAAGTTGTTTCAAAAGGACTACTTCCCTTTGGATGTTGGCAACCTTCACGCGGCCCCCTTTGTAACTACCTGATTCTAGAAAGAATTGTGGAAACCAATTCTAACAAGCTAAGCATGAAATAAAATTACTTAAAAATCTTATTTCAAGGAACGAGCACAAACTAGACTTATCGATTACATTTTCAGTTCAAAATTCCGTATAGATTTCTCAGTTTGATATAAAGATTCGATACGAAACGCATCTGATGAAGGTTAGAGGTTGTATCGGCCGAAACGTTTTGATGATAAACTCCTAGATGAGAATAGTAATTCAAATATTTGAAATAATACACCTCACTGTGTTTATTAAATTATTCCCTAATCGAAGACACCATCTAGTGATAATTAGAATCTTTTAATAACTCTTTAATATTAAGATAATTAGTCGGGTTCAAAATAATAATTAGTCAGGTTCATAACACTTTTAAACTTTGTAATACGTTTAAGAATGTCAATTGAAAAATACTTAAAAGACATTACAAACGTCATGAAAAGTGTGTGGAATTAGAACTTAAAAAACTGAAGTTATGAATAGAATTTTCAAACAGTAATTAAGTAAACGTTCGAAAATTCGTAAATTATTAGATTTGCTGTAATTCTTGTGACTCAGAACTATTATTAATATATGTAGTTTCAATTTAAATTAAAGAAAAGAAAAACTAGGAAATATATGCTCCCTCCACCTCTGATTTTTTCGCTGAACTAAGTGGAGTATATAATTATGAAAAATGCATACAATACGTAGTTAAAGAAAAATAAATAGTTTTGTACTATTAAAATAAATTCCAACGCCCTTGATGATGTTTATACATTTCCTTTTATTATCGCGTATGTTTGAATTCATGTTTTAAACACATACATCTATGCATTTATTTTATTAAAACACATTTGACCGACGGAAAAATATCTGTTTATAAAAGATACCCTTTTCGGTGTAGAGTTTTGCTTATTCTTAAAAAAAATGTAGTTTCTGTCTGGTTTTTTATTTGCTTGTTCACAAATGCTCCCCCTCCAACAACTTACTGTCTCATTTGAAACTCCTCTTAATACATTCGGTGTACAAACAACCATCCAAAAAACAGATATTTTCATTACTTTCGTGATATATTTCATGCTTACCGTTTAAAAAAAAAATCCTCATTTCTTGCGTCCTTTTTTCCTCATTCATTTTCATAAGCCGATTATTAGATTTCATAATTATTTCGTCCCGCCAGACATTGGATCTTTAAGCGTGCTTTTTTTCTTTTGTGGCAAGTTCAGATTCTGTATAATGTATTTATATCTAATCACCTTTTCTGAAATTTCATTCTTTTTTCTTCTAATCTTTTTGCATATAGTTGTCGACAGCCGCTTTTTATTATCTTATATCTCTTTTATGCTGTGTCCACTTTTCTCGCTTTACATTTTTTTATTACACATTCGTTGAACAAATTAGGATTAACTGTTTTTCTGGAGAAAAGAATGAAAGCGGCTTCAAAAGAATTAATGGAATTTTTAACTATATATATTTTGTTTTGATATTTCTACTGGATCAGAAAGCGTATTGTAAGTGTTGCAGAATTAGCCCCAAATTCTTTCATTCTATAATGGAAACAATAACAAATTGGTTAGGAGGCTCAGACAGCTTGCTGAATGATTGATGGGTTTGAAGTCGGAGTATTACGTCGGTGGATGGCGGAAGTCGGGAAATGACGTCAGTTCCGTCAGAGTTTATCGTGGTATCTTCCCAGCTAGATTTGACAAGGATTGGACGTGCTTAAACTGGGCTCTCGCCCTTAAACATAGTTGCAAATTCGGGTATGGAAGCACATGAAATGAGTCTAGTGGCACAATGTCTGCATCTCTCTTACTGATGATGAAATATATTTCTCTCTCTTTGAAGTCTGATTTAATTGCTCTAAAATGTCTATCGGCCTCATATGAAAAAATAATCTATTTTAATTAGACTATACAAACATCATCACAACATTAGGGTAAATGTCATAAACTAGATCTGTTAATAATTTTTTGTTAGTGCTAATAGAGTTATACATTTTTACAAGAAGCTGCCATCTCACAAATAATCATCAAAAAATAAATTAAGGAGGTATTTTTGGGAAATATCATACCATCATTTAACACAATTAGATATGTATATTTATATTATTTTAACAGGAAATACTATGTGCAATTATATAAAGGAAATAATAAGAAAAGAGGTAGTGAATTGAACAAAATTAAGAAAATCGAATTTGACATAAAGAAAGTCTCTCGGGCAACGCTTTTTAGGTATATCTTATTATTGGTCAAGAAAAGTATATTCTAAATATTTGAAAGTAAGCAGACATTAAATTGGGCGCCGTCGCTCTCTCTTTCTCTCCTTTGAACATTCGGGAGAAGGAAAGATGAAAGTAATAGGAACATTCACGAGAAGGAATGATGTTAGTAATAAGAAAGAACGAGATATACTAATTGATAGATTACTATCTAACCCACTAAAAGAAAGCTATACTGGAGAATAACAGAGAGAGAGAGAGAGAGAGAGAGAGAGAGAGAATGAGAGAGAGAGAAAGAGAGGGTGAGAGAGGGAGAGAGAGAAAGAGTGTGTGTAAACAATAAGCAATGAAACTATTTCTTTCTCTCCCTGTCTCATTTTATTTCTTTGACGACCTGTGTCTCTGTCTGTCTGTCTTTCTCTTCTCATCTTTCTCCCTCTTGTTGTAAGCATTATTATTATTATTATTATTATTATTATTATTATTATTATTATTATTATTATTATTATTATTATTATTATTTGTACTCACTAAGAGTTCTCACACAGATCATCGTCAGTGATTGCTCACCGACAACAAAAAGTGGTATTTCCTGGAGTCTGAGTGACAACAAGTCTCCCCAGATTTCCATTATTCTCCACCTCTTTTCGATAACGATGCGGTATCGCAACAGCCGCTTACCATTGGTTTCTCGCTGGTAAGGACAATTGGTCTTCTCTGTGATTTGGGTCGCAATAAGCCTCCCCAAAGTCTCAGCATTCTCTGCACTTTTCCAGTGTAGGTGTGGTTTGTGCTGTCCCTCCTCGGTCTGCTCATCTTCCTCGACTCTTTACAAATATATTGTCTGGTGTAAGCATAGACCGGCACCAGTTAAAATAAAAAATAAAAAATAAATAAATATATTATTATTATTATTATTATTATTATTATTATTATTATTATTATTATTATTATTATTATTATTATTATTATTATTATTATTATTATTATTATCATCATTATTATCATGATTCGGAAATGAACATTCGGAAAGAGAAAAGATAAAAGCATCACAAGTAATTGCAACTAATCTATTATTATCACTTTCTCTAAAAAAAGCTATAACACAGAGAGAGAGCGAGAGAGAAAGAGTGATACAGGACTATACCCTACTTGACTCTGTCTCTGAAAGCTTATAGAGAGCACTCTCACTCGACTCGAATGTCCAAATCTATGTATTTTGGGATGTTAATGCACACCACCATGACTGGTTGGGATTTACCAGCCTTACTGATTAAGCTGAGAACTCTACGTTTAAGTTATCCTCAGCTCACCACCAATCACAAGCTGCCACTTTTCCGACCCGCCTTTTTGATCTTGCGGACGAACTAGCCTCACTTTTCGATCTGTTCATGACCTCACTACCCAAGGTTTGTGTGCCGAATGCCCATAAACCACTCATAAACTCTTACCACGTTGTGGTAATGATACTTATCACCTTAAAAACCTCTTCCAAAAGCTGAAGAGCCGTTGCTCAAAATGACGAGAAACTATGAGCAGACTGATTTTGAATCCCTCAGAGATCATATTAGCGACGCCCTATGGGGTGAAACCTTCTCACTCCCTGCTGGTGAGTGTGTAAATAAGCTAACCGAATGGGTAAAATAGGCATTACTGCTTATGTCCTTACGCGAAAATCGTTAAGCAAACCCCACTCTCCTTAATTGTTCACCTCAGAATGAGCAGCTGCTATTGCTTAGAGACAGAAGCCATTTCGAAAATTCGACCGCCATAAGTCAACTGAGAATAGACATAAATTTATAGAGGCAAGAAATTATTGCAAAGTAGTGATAGATGAAGCAAAGAGAAGGTATACAGAGATAACCAAAAAACGCATTCAGTCACAGAAACTAGGTACTCGTGATTTCTGGAAAATCTACCATAGTGTGATGAACAATGGACAATCGACAATTTTCCCACTATCAAATAACAACGATAGTGTTTGTATGGCAACTGATAAGGCTGAACTACTTTCCCAGCGTTTCGTTTTAAACTCTAATTTGGACTCAGCAAACCACCCCATCCCTAAATTCCTATTGCGGACTGACACCACACTTGAGAACCTGATCATCACCCCATCTCAAGCCAGATACATCATAAAAACATTGACACCTCCAAAGCATGTGGGCCTGATCTTATACCAGTAATAGTAATAAAGAAATGCTCTGCTGAGCTGGCCCCTGCCCTCTCAAAACTATGCAACAAATGCCTTGCTGAATCTTGTTTCCTTGATAGTTTGAAAATTGCCTATGGAGATAGAAGTGATCCTCTTAGCTACCGCTTAGTCTACTCTCGATCTTTGCTAACACTTTGAATCATTAATCAATCTTGCTATAGTCTGACACCTAGCTGATGCTAAACTTTTTTCTGATCATCAATACGAATTTAGGCAAGCACGATCTACTGCAGATATCCTAACGCTCATCTCTGAACGCATATACCATACACTGGACAAAGCCGGTGCGCCCGATATCTCCAAGGCTTTTGACAAGGTCTGACATGAAGGGCTTCTCCTGAAACTGCACTCATATGGTATTGCTGGACAACTATTTAATGTAATTAAATCCTTCCCAACAAAAAGAATTATCCAGGTTGTCCTAGATGGCCGTTCTTCTGAGCAACATGAGATAAATGCTGGTGTACTCCAGGGATCTATCCTTGGACCTCTACTGTTCTTTATTTTCATAAATGACCTCCCTGATATCATTGAGACTGAGATAAGATTATTTGTGGACGACACTACGCTCTACTTTCGTCATGTGGGCAAAACCGACGCGCACATATCTGAGTCAATGGCTGAATCCTTAGAAAATTACATCCAGTATGTAGTGGAATGAGTTAAAAAATGGATGATATGTTTTAATGCCGCAAAGACAAAGCTACTTTCCTTCAATAACTACAGGAAACCTATTCAACCACCGATTGTCATGGGAAATAATACCCTAGCTGAGAGTGTCAACCTAACTTTCACAGATGACATGAATCGGAATAAATACATTGAATACATTGCCAGGGCTGCTGCAAAGAAGGTGGGCTCCCTCTACCGTGCCAGTAAACTCCTCACACCTGACATTATCTTATATCTCTACAAAGCCACAATCCGCCATTACGTGGAGTATTGTTGCCACATCTGGACTGTGGTATAATTCACTAGTCTCTGTCTCCCTTAGACAAGGTCCAAAAAGAGTTGCCAATCTGATATGGCCCTCACTATCCACCAAGCTCCAGTCCCTGTCCCAGCGCCGCAATGTTGCTTCTTTGTGCCTGTTTTACAAGTGCTTCAATGGATTGTTCTCTGATCAACTTGCTGCTCTGGTACCCCCACGACGTAAATTCACTAGACCAACCCGACAATCTGCTAAATCCAATTCATTCACTGTGAATGTCCCCAGATGCCGAAGAGCTTTCTACTCCAAAAGCTTCTTTTCCTCGTGCTGCTGGACTCTGGAACTCTATCCCTGCTCCCTATTTTTATGACGGTACTGACATGCATGAATCTAAAACTAATGTAAACAGACATCTCGTTCCGCAGCTTCCTATTTACGTTGATCCCCCCCCAAATAAAAACCTTCACCCTTTTTTCTCAGTAGCCCCTACGTCTACAGAGGCGGCTTGCCTTGTTTTAGGTGAACTATGTTAAGAAAATATATATAAGCTAAACAATGGTATTTTTTTACATAAAACATGACATTTTTTTACTAAAAAGTGAACAAGTGACCTTTAGGAAAATAATAATCTGAAAATAAGATGTAAAATCAATAATTATCAGAATATGTCAAATATAAAAATAGCAGCAATCTTACATGGTGAGCAAAATCAACGAAATACTTACTAAATTTTACGTAAGTCAATTAGTAAATTTTCTCTTATTTTCAGTGTTAATTTATAAGGGAATAACTAACTCAACCTTCACCCAATTTACTAAATATTTTTTCTTTGATAATCATGGGCACTGGTACCTAAACGCTGCTGATTTGTAAGCAATTTATGAACAGAAAATATTAAGTATCCTTGTTTATAGTTTAAGCCTAGTAAGAATTGACATTTGTAATTGAAGGCCAGGGAAGTATACATGGACACATTATGGAAATGTTGTAAGGAAAAATATTCAAAACCATACATTTTAAGCTTACAAAACTAAAACTACTTTTAGTAAATGATAAATGATCTTAACGATTTTTATTAACCATTTTTATTAACCATTTTTTAACCATTTTTATCTGGTGGACAAAATCATGGAATTCTTACTAAATTTTGCGTAAAAGAATTGGAACATTTTCTTTGATTGTTTTGAAGATCAATTCAAAATTGAATACCGTTGCAAACCAACTCAACCTACCCGTACCTGACTAAGTTATTTTTCTTAGATAATAGTAGCCTGTGTTACGAAAACGATGGTGATATGTGAGCAATTTCTGAACAAGAAAATATTAAGTATACATATTTATGATATAAGCTCAGTAAAAATTGACACTTGTAATTGGAGGCTGGTGAACTTGCCATCTAACTTTAAGCTCACAAAACTCAAACTACTTTTAGTAAAATAGTTACGATTCTGTGTTAGGTAATACATTTATAAAGTTGTGCATTAATTGTGTTTCATTTAAAAAATATAAACGAATCTACGTAGTTATCGATTGATATTTTCAATTGTCAATATTTGTTATAATTAACTACGAATTTTAAATGTAAATTCAGGGTGTTTAAAAATTAAAGGCATAGCTTATGTTTAATATTCTCTATGTGTAAATGATATAAATAAAGGGTGTTTAGAAAATTAAGGACATAGCTTATGTATTATGTTCTCTATGTGTAAATGATGTTAATCAATGGTGTTTAGAGAATTGAGCCTCTGTGTGTGGGGTTGCTTTTGGAATAGCACTCTTTTACTAGTCTAATTTCTCGTTATCTGTGTGGTCGTTGTTTTGTACTGAACATATATATTTACCTGTGTTTTATCTGTTGCATTTTGTCATTGTTTTGTTGCTGTATGTGTTAACGCCAGGCCTAAGCTTACTTTATCTGTGAAACTCTCACTTAGATGGTGTTTATCCAATATGTAGAAATAACAGAGCTCTATTACACACACTGTACGCGTTATATATTTACAATGAAGAATGTTGATCATTATTTGTTTCAATCAGGTATAACTTGGAAACAGCATTTCCTCACCTATATATACATGTAAAACGGACTCTTGGAATTATGCTAGCGATTTTCCAAACACTCTATTGGCTATAAACAGGATATTCTATATCGCTCGTAGTGAAAGATTTTCTGGCTGAGATTGTAATATATGAGCATTAATTATTGATTTTATCAGGTGGTGGCTCAAAAATAACAATTGCATTAACTTCACGTTCAGTTGTAATGTAGACACTTTTAGAACGCCTGATGGAACTTAATGGCAGACAAAATAGTATTCTTATCCGAAATTTGTTAAGCAGACATTTTGATGTATGGTAGACCTTATATGTAACAATACAGTTTTTGGTAGATACTTAATCAGCACTAATATATATCTTGTATAAAGTATTCAGAAACTTAGTTAACATTTTTGTCACACCTATGTTTTTGAGTTAGCTGATAAATATATCAGTTTATAATATTTTAACTCTTTCTCAAAAATCAGTAAATCCATCTGAAAGATAGTTTTAATAAGTTAACAGAAATAAAATATATTATGATATTTTAGATGAGGATTGATAATCTGTATTATTTTTATTATTCGGACAACTGCTCTGATCTTGGATGTTATTTTCATTACGTTTCTGTCGATGTAACCTCCAATCTTGTGTAACTGCATATACATGTACCCGTGACACAACGGATAATGTGCTAAGTTTAATCAGTTCTAAGTGATGGTATTCAGGAGCCCGAAGCTTCACTAAGAATATAATTAAGAATAACTTAAGATTTCTACCAGGTTATGGCTGATAGAATGAGAACAATCTGCCGCCATGGATTAAATAAAGGGTTCAATTCGAAATTACGTACAGATTCCCGTTCGACATAATTCAGCAAGATTAATCTGAAGAAGGTCGGAGATTACATCAGCCTGAACGTAGTGAAGTTAAATCAAAGGTGAGAAAAGCAATCCGAATAATCGAAATAATACAAGAAAGAAATACATTCTAAAATGAATTATTTTCCCCTTGCATAGAGTATGGAAGAAAACTATTATTCGCACATATTTTCAGGATAATTTATTTCTGCATTTATAAATCCTTTGCTTATTGTTATAATTTATAATGATTATCATACTTTATTTTTAACATTACATGAATATATACTTCATAATAAACAAGCAAAATACCCGTCCGATGCTAGGTAATAATAACATTAACAAATCGAAATGAACATATTTACACCAGTTTAATGTGCCCTTATTAAGATACACATCATTATATATGCTAAAACAAGTAATATTTACAATAATTAGTACATTTTTATCAGTATCTATCAAATGACTTTCTAGACAAATGTAAATTGGGGTTAGGCTTCATGTTTTTTAAGACGAAAATAAGATTAAAGAAATCTTACTTAATTAGAGTCTAATAACTATGAATCAAGTTTCATACAAATAGAAACATTTTTTTAAAGTAAGATGTTGGCTTATATGAACAAATATATGAATATTGCTTTTACAAACAATTAAAATATTCACAGAAACTGAAATTTCGGGAATATTTAATAATTGAGTTTCATACATACGAGACCTGTCTAAAACGTATCCTACCTTAGGCTAGAAAAATATTTCAAATACGTGACGGGGTTGGGACCCTAATCCCCTTCAAATAGGGCCCTTGTGCTTACACACACTTAACCCACCGATCCATCCACTGTTGGAAACACCTCTGGAAGTTTTATTTTGGAATTGTGTTCATCTCCTCCGTTGCGTTCCACATTATCTCTTTTTTCGCACCTAACACAGCTGCACTTTGAGCAGTTTGGGGCCTGCCAGAACGCTAGTCACTCTCCGCTGATGTGTGGCCATTTTTTAATCGGTTGAACCACTTCTTAATTTCTGTTACACCCATCGCATCTTCTCCAAGCACCTGCTAAATATAACGCGACGGCAGAGATGAACACCATTCCAAAATAAGACTGCCAGAGGTGTTTCCGGCAGTTGATGGATCGGTGGACTAAGTGTGTGCAAGCACAAGGGGCCCAATTTTAAGGAAATTGGGGGTCGCCACCCCGTCACCTTTTTAGAAATATGTTTCTGGCCTAAGGTCGGATACTTTGTAGACATGCCTTGTATGATTCAATTTCATCAAAATCGGAGGTATCTGAAAGTTCACGATAGGGATTCCAGCTCCCCTTTACACAAAACTCAATTAAACTAAACATAATCAACATTTCACGCCGTTACGTCTAGCAGCTGTCCTAAAATTCTAAATGATAGATTAATTAGTTTCGAATTTTACCTCAACGCAATCATATATATATATATATATATATATATATATATATATATATATATATATATATATATATATATATATATATATGTGTAAAAAGTTGACTATCCAGTGTAGCAGCAAGTTCTGGGAACACATACCAGAAAAATAATTTGTAATCAGTAATACACCCTCCATTGGGATTATGAAATTACTACATCTACATATCTAGAAAACGGTGCTGTTTAACTTGACATAGTTATACGGAACAAACGGGGGAAAGTAGCAACCCTAGTTGAAGTTAGTGTCCCAAATGATGTTGCTTAAATAGAACTAATGGGGGAAATAACGAAATAATAAGGTCTTATGTACAAGATAAAAACAAAAATGATTCCCATAATTCTCTTAATTATAAGAGCAACCGGACTCATGAAAAATAATTTAAAAAACAACCTGGCGAACATACCCGGTGAACCAAGTGCAAGAATGATGGACACAATTGCATTTAAAGGGGCGGTTAGAAACTTTAGAATATCTGTCTGTTGGAGTGTCTGAAATAGCTGATGAATGTCTGGCATTAAACACAGGAATTATCACAAAACACGAAAGCTTTACCGGTTTCGTTCAGATTAACGAACACCTTCAGAAACCGGTAAAGCTCTCGTTTATATGATTTATTCCTGTGTTTAATTTGTGTTTCCCTTTCTTTTTTGTCACACATGCTGTTTCATTTTATGATATGTCGTGTATTTTATCCTCATATATACATATATATATATGCCTAAATCTATGAATGTATACATTATCATAGTTATTTTAGATAAGTAAATGATATAAATATATTAGCTTTTTGTGAAGTCAACGTATTCCCTAACCAAGTAGCATATGTGTTTCACATTATACTATGCATTTATCTTCAAATGCCGTTTTTCTTCGTCGGTAAAAATCTGCTGGAATCTACTTGTGATTCGAGTGATTGCAAGTTCTATATGGCTTCCCAGCCTCATGCAGTATTGTAACAGAAATACACTGTAATTCTTTCTTTTTTTTTAATCGGATTCTTAGATGTATCCACACATCAGTGTAGTGTCCCTACCCGTTAGATGATCGGCCCGTGTTTCTCTGTCGCGGTCATATTTGAAATCTCATTTTCATCGGCAAATGGACAGATAGAATGAAGCATTATCTTGTAGATGTATCCGAGCATCTTACAGCCAAAGTACGTTAACACACTGACCCCCACGTCAGATTATCGTATAAGCGATGTTTAGCCTGGTCACATGTTAGATGGACGACCATTTGGGAATATCTGGCGCTGTAAACAAAATAAAACTCCAGTCAGGTTATCGAGATGTACTAGCTTTGCTAGAAAGTATAACTAACGAAAGAAAAGTATCACGGATATAGTTCACGCAATCAGTACCGCTTAACGCTATAATATAGGAGATACGAATCAGACTTAATAGGATATCAGGCTAGGAAGGGGACCTCCTCTTCCTACTACTACTTCTACTACAAGTACTACTACTACTACCATTAGCCCTGCTTTCATTACCACAACCACCACCACTACTACTACTACTACTACTTCTACTACTACTACTACTACCAACACTGCATTTATTACCACCATTCCACCAGTACTACTACTAAACAATATCCATAAGCTGTCAATCTATAACGCCTTAATCTGATTAAAAAGATGTTTTTGAATATCTGTCTCTGGGTTGACTATAAATGATCGAGTTGAAGTTGAGGTAATCCACATATTTTATGCTGGTGACTGACAGATAACAGATGCTATCGATCCAGCGACTGTCAGTGACTGTACTCATTCGTCACAAGCGGACAATAAAGATATATCATAATAACTTTGTTTATACATAAATGCCCGTATTCCTTTTTCTAAGCACCGCAACAATATACTATATTTTGACAGTTTGTCACGCTTAAGTTTGACATAGCATTTACTTCGCTAAACGTGTTGACTGAAAGCACGAATCGTAATATTTTCTGTTCTGATTTATTTAAGTAAAATATTGCTTACACATCTGGAGAGGTGCCGCTCAGAGCAGCCTTTGTTGCCAAGACAGAGCTCAAAATCGATCTCAAAATCTAGTAGGGGATGATCTCTTCTGTTTCTTCCAGCCTCTTTCACACAGAAGAGATATTGGAAGTCTCTCTTTATACTCTAACGTTACTTCCAGGAAAGTTGTTTGATTGAGTTTCAAATTATTGTTCCACTTTGTAAGACGCTCACAGCAAGCACTCGTTTTTTCAACCACAACGAAGAGAATGCTCTTTCATCTCCCTTTTGTGCCTAGCGTCGGAGCTTCTTCGCTAGGAATCCCCGCCCATGGAAAACATAACCACGGGGCTGCTTCACGGCAGATCACAACATGGTCGTCTTCAAATTCAATATCAACTGATTTCGTTAATACCAATGCCTACACACGTATTCAAACTTGATGCATTTTATCGATTATTCTCAATCATCTCATAAGATTTTTTATCTAACAACTTACAATTATCCCATTAGTACATTTCATCGATTATTCTCAATCATCTCATAAGATTCTTTATCTAACAGCTTACAGTTATTCCATTGGTACATTTCATCATTTTCTCAATCCTCTCATAAGATTATTTATCTAACAGCTTACAATTATCCCATTCTCTCGAGTGGCTTTTGGTATTGATAAGTAGTGTAACAATCGTGTATATTTTATGTGGGAAGAATGTGTTTTTTCGTTTAAATGTCAAAAGAGAAATTTACAAATACTGACACATCATCGTAAAGATGTTTTGTTATTCCTATTGAGTTTACTATAAATATCTGCCTTTCGATCAATTTTAAGTCAAATCACACGAAATGGCGCATACAATGGCGAACAATAATGTCCCCCTCACACACAGATGTTGGATTATTAAAACTGATTTTCTTTCGTTTTTATTTGATAAACCTAGACTACAAAAATGGCGGTGTTTATGTATATGAGACATAACAAAATACGTTTATCTTTATTTATGATTTTATTCAACATTTACAAGAGATTGATAGCATACTATAATGGAGAGGTAGGTATGTCTGCATGAACATGAAACCTGTTTTCTTTTTTGAAATATGTAAAATCTTTAAATTACATACATTTCAAACTGTTTTACCCTACATGGTTATTTCCATTTTCACAATATTCCGGTTTTTATATTCTTCGGTCTTCGTCAAATGCCGCTTGTCGGAATCGATATTATTCAGGAAAATTTGAACTGTAACTTTTATTTAATCGACTCAGCTTGCTCTACTTTCAGCTTCTTATATTTCTCTCCCTCCTCCTCTTAAGTCCAACATTCCTCGCTGTGGTAAGGGCGGTGGCAACGTTGTAATGTGAAAGATACCTGGTCAACGTGACTTTGCTACTCTAGGTGTCATCTGTGTAGATATAACGAATAGAGTTGGCTAACGAGCTGACCTTCATGCAGACCACACAATCCTGAAGAGTACGAAGTTTGTAGCCTTTGTGCAGAACCCTGATTAGCTTAACAACGATCTCTAGTTTCACGTATATATTTAACAGTGATTTAACTGACAACCTCTAGGTATAATTCATTATTTACTATCTCTTTACATGGTATCTATTATTTTAATAATACTAACGATGCTAACTATGTAAATTATACATTAATTGAAATTCTTGCACCAAATTACACTTAATTCTAAAAAGAAGTAAATGCTTTTTGGCACATCAAATTGATAATTGAAATAGTATGAATTCGTAGAAGTAATTTATACATTGATATATTTGTATATAAAAACTGCAAAAATAGATTGACTGTAAAAAGATAATCTCGTACTAAGTCAAGTCGGATTAGCTAGTGTAAATAATATTTTAGTTATAGAATACTAAGAAAACATTAAATTTACAACATTGTTTATGAGATTACGGTGCATTTTAAACAAATTAAAAAAAGGAAATTACTATTCTGTTATTGAATTGTTGATAATCGCGTCTTTCAGCGTTTCTACCACCTACTATAGACATCATTCTTCATTATATCTTCCTCTTTACATTTTAAAACTAGTTTCTCCTCTCCCGCCCACTTTCTGTTTTGCATACAAATGCGTGAAACTAAACGTATATCTATATTGATATATATATTTTACTATGACAATTGCTATTCTAAATATCCTCATTTTACTAAAACATTATCAAAAATAGCGAATTTGCTGTCAATCTCGGAACTGAAGCTCAGTCTTCGAAACCAGAAAAAAATGACAAATGCAATTACTGAACGTACCGTGCCATTTTCCAGCATATCTCAGTCAACACATCAGAGGTCCTCGGTCCCGATATTTCACGTTTCATTCGAGACATTCAACGGATGATAATGATTTGTAAGAACCGAGCCTCGAGATTGTTTAGATGTTCCAGCGCGTCTCCCTAGATATCATCCGGGGTAAGGCTATCTCTATTATAATGTGGTCATGCAACATTTTACTGAAACTCTTTGCAAAATAAAAATCAGGTAATTATAACATTAAATAAAAATAAAATAAATAAGCCATTTAACCATCATTTCTCAAAAAAATTAAAACTGGTGTCACTACGCACGAATACAAAGGATACCTGATATGAATTTGGACTGAATCAATGCTGATATCGGAACTTTAGTTCGTTGAACATCAGCGGATAATAATAATAATAATAATAATAATAATAATAATAATAATAATAATAATAATAATAATAATAATAATAATAATAATAATAATAATAATAATAATAATAATAATAATAATAATAATAATAATAATAAGTATTTAATAATTTTCAAATACTAACATATAAAAGCGGGGATTTACCTATGAGGTACTCTTTCATCTAACTTTCAGATCAAGGCGCTTAGTGGAAAGTATTCATAAGAAAGGTATTCGTGCATTGGATTAAGACTGAATTGCATAGAATTATTTTCATTTAAAATACTTATTAGATAGAGGACAAACAAGACACACGTCAGACAGATGATGTTCTATCCCAAGCCAACTTGACATTTTCTTGGTGTTTTAAATTGTAATGATAGGTAGCTATAAGCTTAATAATAAATTAACACCAGAAAATGACGAGCCCTGCTATTGTTTTCATGTTTTTGTTATTTCTTATACAAATATGAAATAAAACAACAGACTAAGTAGCCTTTTTCAAGGCAACATTTGTCACATTAATTCTTGACATTTCATGAAGAATAGGTACAACATAAGTACAATTTACAATAAAAGAATGGTCAGTTGATCGAATGCTGGGGCAAGGCTCTTTCATAACCACTACAGAACAAGTTCATGAACGGACGAAAGAACATTTCTTGTCAAGAACTAGTCAAAGGTAACTTCACAATCATCAGTATCTGGCTGTCGTGAGTTGGTGCAGTAGAGGCTTTTGTAATTACCACACAAGTTGGAACAGTCAATGTCATGCTTTTGCAACTGCATCTTGCTGTAGTACTCTCTGAAGTACAGTTACACCTAATTATAGCCAACAAATTTACAGGAAGTCTTGATTGGTTGTAACTTACCATCTGAAAGTTTCCATCTCCACTCGTCAGGTTTTAGCTGGTTTCTACATTTCCATTCCTTAATTAGGAAGTAAACTCGTAGGCTGAGGAATTTTGTAACTGCACTTGTTTGTGGCAATGATTTGGCCGCAACATACTTTAACTTTTTTGCAACCTTTTCCTTAAAGCGCATCAGTCGGAGATGATTGATGTTTTCCCCATCATTACCATTGTATAGACACACTAAAGCCTTCTCCCCGGCTTCAATAACCTCTTATGCACTGCTATCTTTGCCAAACACTTCTGCCAGTTTGAGAAAGTTTATATTGTTCATCATCTTTCGAAAGGATGCTGCCTTCCCTACTTCCATAAACACTGGATGTAGAATCACAACCTAGTAGCGCATGGATGAAATGAACGTTGGAACAGACCACATCTCGCAAAGATTTCCTCATCTCTTTGATGTTCCAGACATCACAATTTTGCACTATCCTTTGGTTGTGGTGTGAAGAAAATGTAATCATCATCTCTATTGGCATGCTTACATAGAAGGGCCAATAGGTCAGTGTCATCTGCTATCCAAATGGTTTCTCCTGTTTGTGCCAGTTCTAGAGCAGTCTTCGCAATCAATACGTCAGCGTCTCCAACTGCATGGATTACTTTACAACCTGCTTCTTCCAAACTCCTTTCCAGCAAGTTGATAAACAATTGATGTTCAAATTAAAAAATTAAAAAAAGAATGTTTTCTTGATAAGATAAGAAAACATTCTTTTTTTAATTTGAACATCATTAAAAGGGTCAGTGATACATTAACACGAACAGAGCCCCCTGCTTAACGTCGGTGAGTCGCGTATTTAATGGATGGACCATTTTCATACCTATCAAAGACGATGCATGCTTTTCCGCATCTAGTTGTGACATATCTGTGGTATTGGGCACATATCTCATCAAATGTGTAACCTTTTTGCCATGGCAGGCGTTGAAGTCGTGCTCCACCATATAAGAGATACTGTAGATCTGGAGACTGTAGGCCTGATTGTACAGGGAAAGTCAGTTTCCAGATTGCGTCGGCCGAAGCCGTTTTTCCGGTTCTCGCAGTAGTCCGAAAGAATCAGAAAGTGCAGGTGGGTAACCACAAAGCTCATACTGGAAACGTTCTTGCTGCTGCTTCAAAGTGTCAATTAAGAACCTCGATCAAAATTAGTCATGTACTTTCACTGTTGAACCAAACTGCAAATGTGCAAGGCGACCTCTAGGTCAAGCAATCTGTATTATTGCTTGCCCAACTGATGCATGTTTCAAATCATTGTCTTTGCCTGCAAATATCTTCCTGAGAAAGATAAACGATGTTTTAGTAACATATTTAAGAATCGCATCCTGTTTAATATCATTCTTAGACGGGTAATATTCTGAACTTGTCGTGATACCTTAAATGTCATTCTTGGTAAGCTTGGCTGTCGTCTCTATTATTCAAATGTCCTCTGATTCTGAATTGTTTGTTGAGCGTCTCTGTGCATAGAATTCATGGAGAATATATTTTGCTGTACTTAAGAATGTAACAACATTATGTTTCCCATTAATTCTAGTCACAATGATTTTGTCTTTGAAATGTTCTAACAATCGAGATTTCATGTATGAGAGACTGTATGGTTCAAAGCCAGTATCATCGAGAATTTCCTCCATTTTCTAACAAGATCGATAATGGTGAGTTGCTCCTCGTCATATTGCTGCAAATATTTAGCAACTTCCAAAAATACCTGCTTTCTCTCTTAATCCTCTGGTCTACCAAGGTTTTGTTTCTTAGAAGAATTAGCAGAAGAGAATGCCTTATTAACGTTTTTATTGGAATCAAAATTATAACGTGCTTCTTCTGAAACAAGGTCAGTTGCATAACATATTCTACCTTTAACAATGGATGCCCAGTCATCATTTTCCGGACTTGCTCACAAACTTTTTACACTCTGTCTATAAACCAATAGTTTCTACATGGGAAACATCAACGCCTCTTTTCTTTCTATCAGATTTTGCTCCAGAACCACAAAAAAAGACAATGTTCCTTAAACACACCCAACGAGCGATTTGCACGGATAGCATTTAATCATGGGCAAACCTGTTTTTAAGCTCAATTTCTATGTATTTGGGGTTGATCCAACGCTGTCTACATTTTTTGTGAAGACGTTGACCAATCTGAATTATGATCTGCTCTCTACGTTTTCCAGAAGCTCTGTAAATGGAACCCATGCAATTCCGGCTGACAATGAATGTTTCTTAATTACTGGACAGTTCATTGTTGCAAATAGCACACTTGTCAGCATTCATAATTATCGGTACTTCACTTTGGCCAACCTGAAATTAGAATATGACAGAATATTAAGCTCCCGCAGTAATACACCAAAGGAGACACAAATAAGGCATAAGAAGTTATAATTATATTTAACTTTATGAAAACTGTTGGTGTTATCCAATTTCACATTGCTACATTTGGTATTTTTGAAGATGAATTTACAGAAATTGAGTTGAAAGTGGGGACGCTAGAATCGGCGGCAATCTTTAAAGATGGCGCCCATTGACCCTTTTCGCAAGGCTAATTTTGGTAAACTTGGTTTCCTCTGAAAGAAGGGATATTCATGCCTAATATCCAAGTTAAACATATTTGTTAGCAATTTGTTTGAGCTTCAGCTAAAATATCAGCTAGATTGACTGAACTAAGTGAACTTGATCCACGCTTGTCTTTGTGGAAGCTGATAAGAGGTCACGCTCCTTTTCTTATTCATGTTAAGTTCTCTCTCTCTATTTTACACTAACTTGAAGATAGTATATCTATATAAAGTTAAAATGAAAACTACATTTTATTTCACTTAGAAAATTTAGAAAATTATCCTTGCTTATTAATCAGTGAAAGAAGCGAAAGCTATACGTTGAGGGAATTAATGCACCGAGGCGATACACTGTCTAAATCCCAGTCCACAAGGAATCATCTCTTACGTTTCTATCCAGACGAAAGTCTCCATCAGCATATTCTGTAACGATAATAACAAACACATATACATATTCATTATATGCTATAAATAATCACATTGAAATATATTACCTGGGTTATTCGGACTACTATTCTCATTAAGGATATTATTCTCATAATGTTCTGGTCGAGTTAAACTCACACGATCCTCAAGTGCATCTTCATGTCGAAATGGAGACTGTATACGAAATTTCGAACAAGGGTGTAGATTGTATTCGTTCCCCTGTCCATGATCAAGTAGACTTTTTATGTAAGTTTTTTAAATTTTTTTAGTTAGTATCGGCTGAAGTGAAAATTAAATACACAACTTCCACACTGTTAGATAGTGAAAAGCGGAAGTCGGAAGTTACCACACTTCCGTTTTTACTGACTCGGCCAAGATAGATGTAAGAACCGACCGCTCCACTGTCAGTAGGTTGTGGCCTAAGATGGGGGCGCAGCGAGTCCAGAAAAAAAAGTGAACGGGTATCTCTCCAAGTAATTTCTTTGTTCTCTCTCTCTTTCTCTGTCTATTTGTCTCTCTCTTTCTCTCAACTACTGCTACGCACGTGACTTGAGTTTTCTGTCTCTGTTAAATAAAACTGTTAAAAACGAGATCATCGTCCGCGTGGGTTTTCTAACAACAACAACGAACAAGAGCAATCAAAAATGAACTGCATCAACCCAGCTCAACAGCAAGCGGGTATATAACACAGACTATACTAAGTCTATCTAGATAACGCAATTGGTGCCCACCATATGCGCATCTTCCATCGGACGTTTACTTTACACTCATCTACAATGTCTATGAATGTTAATTCGTACATCAAGGGTTTCCAACAATGTGTAGTCAGCCATACTCGACCTTTTAATATCTCAACATCTTACATCTTTCCAATGTCCTTCTACCCTTACTTTTAGTTGAAAGCGTGTTTCACCTTTGTATAATTGTCCACACATACATGAAATGGTTACACACTGGTCTAAGTAATGATCTTTTTCCTAGCAGCCTCGACTTTGACGAGATGTTATCAAAAAGTTGAGTCATTTCTGAATACATTACTATGTAATATGAATGACATATCTTTTAAAGTCTTTCCAGTAAGCCGTTTATATATGACTAGAAAATATATGCTAGGCTGCCGCGTCAGAAATGAACGCTCACCAGTAAATCGATGGACCCCTAGTCATATTTATTGGGTGGTTAGACATTGATTTTCTTTGTTTCCGACCAAGGCTATTTTCAGTTAAAAATAAAGACTAAAAAAATTTCGACCCCACCCCAATTTTTTTTACCCTCCCCCATACGTAGACATTTTTTTAGTTAAGAAAAAAACATTTTGTTTGGACCCCCCCAATTTTGTTATCCTCCCCATACATGTGTGTGTCTGTGTTTTTTTTAAATAACATTTTTTTAATTGAAAAATTTGATTCTAAAATTAGTTGTATAGTTTTCCAGTACAATGTGTAAATTTTTTTGTTAACAGAAAAGAAAAACAATCACATCTTTTATTTTAATAAATAAAACACGGAATAATAAAAACACTTTATAAATAAAAGCTTTACAGCGTAAAAGGTGAAACCGTAATCATAAACACAGTTAAAGTCGTAAGAAAATGATAATATTAGAAGTTTTTCAAATCGGGAAAAGGTGTACTTAAAATAAAACTATTAAAAACTCAAATACAGTAAACACGAATAGTTTTTTTAAATGTTCTCGAAAAACAAAGTTTACCTCAACTAAATTAATTATAATGCGTGTGTGGTTTTTTTACATAGTAATTTTTAAATCAATTATTATTTTAATTAAACAATTTGATTAAATTAATTTGGGTTTTAAAACATAATGGCTAATAAGATTAAGAAAATAAACAAACTCAGAACGTTTTAATAAAAACAATCAGAGTAGAAGTAACAAGGTAAATGCGAGCGTTTTGTTTACATTTTAAATAACGTGCCCATATTGAATACTTAGAGGGAGATAACAGATTCAATGGAGTAACGATGACTGTTCAATCAGTTTCGCAGTATGTAGATTAACTACGTAACTCATTTCATATATATATATATATATATATATATATATAAATAATAAAAGAAATAATTATAATTTATAACTAAGGTTATTAGCGAGCAAAATAGCGTAAATACATGTGGAAATCTGAAGAAAACAATCATGAGTGTATATTTGCGAATACTAATTTATTAAAAGTTTAAAAGCAATTAATTATGTAAATTGAGAAATGCGCATAGTTTTTACGGCGGTGTTTGTAGTAGTATATATAGAAGCTGGCAGACTAAGTAAATAGTAATATTACTCTGATGGAGTTCCGGCTTCAGACAGACATACATATACATAATCTCCATTATTAATAGATAGACAGAATGATATTGTTTTGGAGTAGTGTACTTTAATGTTTCATTCTGATTCATCGGGGGCGATATCATACTGTCTCAATAGTTATTTCTTCTTTAGATGTATTAGTGTTACTACATATTTCATTTAATACAATTATTTCGTGAACGAGTTCCCGGTAGGCTGAAGAGATTACACTCTTAAACTACCCAGCCATAGAAAATAGATACATTTTCTAACGAGTATTTCCTTAACTTTGTTTATATGTTTCGGATTGATTTTTTCACTTAATTAGATTATATGTTCAGAACATTTTACCCGCTGTACACCCAGCTTTTCCAGGTGCTTTTAACCGTATTTTAAATAGGTTGAAATAGTTGAGGGGATACTCGACCTTTTAATATCTCAACGTCTTAGGACTTTCCAATGTTCCTCTAACCTTACTTTTAGTTGAAGGCGTGTTTAACCTTTGTATAATTGTCCACCCTTACATGAAACGCCATACACACTGGGCTAAGTCCTGATATTTACCCTAGCAGGCTTGACTTTGACTAGATGTTATCAGAGAGTTGAGTCATTTCTGAATACAGTCACTGTGTAATATAAATGACATATCTTTTAAAGTTTTTCAATCAAGCACTGTATATATGATAGCTATATGGCTTGGTACAGCTGAACTGATACATTAAAATACTATGCATTATTCTGCCAACAAAATATTGTTTTTCTTCTTTTATAATTCATATTTTCTTATTATTTATATCTGACTCATTGAAAATAGATACTATGTCAGTAATATGTAACATGCATGGACTGCTACCCCCTTGAATCGGTTAAACAATATGAATTATAATATATGAGTTCGGAAAAAAAAAAAAAATAAATAACATATCTTATTTAGTAATGTAAAATCGATGTAAATTAGACATTCGAATTCATGT
>OY744516.1:186095213-186207713 GCA_963556195.1 Sepiola atlantica | reverse complement strand
ACTTCAGAAAAATCATTTACAAAGCTTTCAATAAAATAAAACAAAACGATTCGAAAGATATATCCATAAACAATTTGGGTGCCGAGTGTCTGGTTCTATGTTACCAAGGCCTGGATTGCATACAAATGCGTATTTTGATGTAACTCTACCACTTAATTCGGATCAGTTAACTTATCCATGATTCTTCTATCGTAGCTTTAACTCTGATATTGATGCCTTTATAATGCTAACCATTAAATATGTGTGGTTCTTATAGTAACCATTCTTTTTATTAACTTTTTCCTTATTTGCATTAACAATTATTTCGACCACTTGCTATTCTTTGGTCGTCGACAACGACTCAAAAGGTCATATTTATATCAATCGTATTTTCTCAAATACTCGCTCTAATTCAGCATTTTGGATACAATCTTTAAATCGAGATTTAGCTAAACTAAACTATAGGAGGATTTCGCTAATTGGAATCACATAAAAAGGTTTCTGGTCATATCAATAATCGAAGCGGGGTGGAGAAATAACAAATGAGGTTGAACGTGTTAACCAATGATAATTCTTGAAACCTGTATTGGTTAAGTTGATAATAAAAGAACTAAGTGGTGAAAGGAATAGAAAGAGTTAATCTGCCCCCTATTAATCAGAGAAGAATATGGACCCTTAAGCTTGGTATTGCCACCTAAAATCCAACACTTCCTCACTGTCGTACGGTTGGAGTCAACTTGCTAATGTCATAGCTATGACGTCTATGACAACATTACTTTTAAAGGCAAACAATGATAGACAGGTCTTGCCACAAGGGTATTAGACTCGCAACCTGGCTAACAGGGTTCTTGTAAAAATCCAAGAGGATTCAACCCCAGGATATGTTGCCCTCTGGTCGTTTCTGTTTCTGCGTGTAGCAAACAAAGATGTATCAGCCGCAAAACCGTATATCAGTAGAGTGAAGGTTACAACGTTACTTCTACGCATATCCAACAGCCATCCTTGTATATCTTATAGGGGAAATTTTTATTGAGGTTGTTTACAACCTCTTAGCACTGTTATTCTCGGTGTGGGGCGTAAACATCTGCAATTTGTTAGGTTTTACTGATAGCTGCGATCCAAGGCCCGATTTACGGGTGCTTCGTGCAGAAGTTTGACTCGCTTAACAACCAAACAAGCAATAGCCTTGATACTGGTCACAATCAACTGATACCCACGGGAATAGATTTAAGTTAAAAGGAGTTGACCCATACCGTGTAATTATGTAAATAGGTAGATCTTATTTTATATGGTTGTTGATAATTTAAGCCTGACGAACAAAAAGCCTATTTCGTATCTTCTAAACGAATAAATGCAAAACGCAAAACTTCTAAATGCAAAACTTCTAAATGCAAAACTTCTAAATGCCCATTTCTCGTACTAATGTTTACGTCAAAACGTCCATTCAACTTTATACAATAATAGCAACCTCTTATTTATATACTGCTGATGTTTATGCGATATCAGTTTTGAAAAAGTACATTTTATTAATTAACTGTTATTTGTTATGTTTTTTCTGTAACTAACTGCTAAGGCAGAATAAAATACCATTTGTTTTAGATACAATCATATAGCGGGGTAACCTGTAGGATCTGACTTACGCTTCTTTAATTATTAGATATACACTTAAATTAAATGATTGTTTTGATTTTAATGACAAAACATTCTGTTTCGCAATATTGTTTTATTTCATAGACAAATAATTAGCATTTGTGTTCAAATAGTTCCTTACTCTAAAGGGATCGACTTGATTTTCAACTAGTTGCAATATATTTCTAAATAGAAAGTACAAAGCCAAATTGAATTCTTCTTTGTTTGCCTTTCTTTATGGTTACATTAAAAAAAAAAAAATTTGTATCGAAATAACCAAAAAATAAATGTTTATCTATCTATATGTATAAATGAGAAAGATTTTATTTCGTGTATACAACAAAATTACAAATGAAATATTTATTATTTTTAATTAAAGTGTCAAGTATTTCAAAAAGCAAACATTGCGAAGCGATAACGAGCCGCAAAAGCAAGCTAGTGACTATAAAATAAAATAAAATCTGAAATTAGTTTACAATTATAAGTTTCAACTAATTCAGTAAAGAGAAGAATAAGTGGTGTCTCAATTAAGATTTGGAACTCATTTTTTAAATATCACCCCTAAGATTAGAAATCTGTTGGCCAGAAATATTTCTAAAACTATATTACCCACACAATTAAATGTTCTTTCTATTAAGGCAATATACATTTTGACAAATTGCATCTTCTACAGGAGCCATCTATTAACCTATGGTAAAATATTCACAAAGTCTATACGCCATGAAGCTCGGTAACTTGTTGCGGCCACAACCTCCAATCCCGAAATGCCAGTGTCTTACTCCAGAAGAGGATAGATCGTAATATTATCCCCACACCAGAACGTCGCTTGTCCGCTGGGTACCACCAACGCACTTTCCAGCAGGTTCATCGTGTTTAGCCAGCGTTGAGCAACTACAGATATTACTTGACTGCTTTACTGAAGTAGCAGGCCTCTTTGTCAGAAGATGGTTATGTAGCACTGGTGCCATCAAGCAAGATACAGCGTTCAGTCATAATCCACATCAACAAAATATTTTGATTGCATTGTGACGTCATAAACTACCCTGCATATGGCGTCAGCACGATCTCCTCTATCTCCCTTCTTTGACCATCAAAAATTTACCTCTCCTTCCAGTTAGTATCACACCTCTTCAGCCATATACTATAAGATGACTTCTTTGCTGTTTCCTGAAGATGTTCAATCAGTTTTCTCAATTCTGAGTTTTTACTATAAAATCGATGTCGAAATATAGTTTACATCCGTTCGCTCTACATTTACTTTTGCCCCGATGGTCAAAGGATAGAATTTGACCTTCCATCCTTTATCTTGACACTCCTGTAGCAACTCTCCATATTTGATCGCTTTCCTATTTTGTTCAGCAGAAAAGACTTTTAATTTTTTTAAAGCTAATAAACCCCAAATAAGGCAGGTCGCCATTGTAGATGTAAGGGAATACTGATAATTAGGGTGTAAGTGAAGGGGGTCATCCTAAGTTGGGAGTTCTGCAGCGGGATGTCTGTATACATTAGTTTTAAATTTCTACATGTTGGTAAATCGGGGTAAGAGTGTAGGGAGGGGAGTTCCAGAGGCCGACAACACGAGGAAAAAAGCTTTTGGAGTAGAAGGCTCTCCGGCATCTGATGACCTCCACAATAAATGGATATAATTTAGGTGATTGTCGGGTACGTCTACTGTATTAACGTCGAGTGGGAACTAAAGCAGCTAGTTAATTAGAGCACAATCTATTGAATCATTTGTAAAACAGGCACAACGATGCAACATTGCGGCGATGGGACAGTCGCTGGAGCTTAGTTGATAGTTAGAAACCAATTAAGTTGGAAACTCTTTTTTGGACCTTGTCTAGGACGCGGCGAATAGTGGAGGATGCACCAGTGCAGATGTGGTAACAATACTCTATACATGGGCGGATGGTTGCTTTGTAGAGATATATGATAATGTCAGGTGTGAGAAGTTTACAAGCACGGCAGAGGGAGTCCACCTTCTTTGCATCAGTCTTGGCAATGTCTTCAATGTATTTGTTTAATTTCATGTTACCTGTGGATGTTAGGCCGAGGAGTTTGAATGTTGAACTCCCAGGTAGGGTGTTATTTGCCATGGCGAAGACATTTTCTGTAGTTATTGAAGAGAAGAAGCTTTATCATTTCAGCATTAAAACTTACAATCTATTTATGACCCTATTCCACTACAGCTTGAGGGTTATTTTCCAAGGATTCAAAAGTTGCCTCGGATATGTGCGCGTCGTTTTGGCCCACATGGCGAGCATAGAGCGTGGTGTCATTACCAAATATACCTATTTCAGACTCAATGTCATCATGGAGGTCGTTTATAAAAATCAGTAACAACAAAAGTCCAAGGATGGATCCCTGGGGCACACCAACATTTATGTCATGTTTCTTAGATGAACGGCCATCGAGGACAACCTGGATCTTTCTTTTAGTTAGGAAGGATATAATTATATTAAATAGTTGTCCAATAATACCATATGAGTGCATTTTCAAGAGAAGCCCTTTGCGCCAGCCCTTGTCAAAGGCTTTGGAAACATGCAGCGCTACCTCCCTAGCTTCACCTGCCTTGTCCAGTGTATGATATATGCGTTTAACGATGACCGTTAGGATATCCGCAGTGTTTGTCTAAATGTTCAGAAATAAGTGTAGCATTAACCTTGTGCCGCACTATCGCTAGATTGATTAAAGATTCAAAGATTTTAGCTATTGTAATTTCCTGTATTATTCCTTCTTTATTCTGTTCATACCATACGACAATATCTGGTCGTTGTCCAGATGATAACAATGAGAGCATCCAAAGGTTTTCCAGATCCACACTAAACTTTCAGTTTCTAGTTTACATGTCATCTATTTTTATAGTCGTTGGATGACTACTCAGATTACATTTTTATGCCTGCTTTGTAGAATTCCATCTTTATTTGTTTACTCCTTGGTAATTCTTTATCATGAAATTGCTATATTTTTTGCTTGATTTGTTTTTCAATTATTGCAAGCACCTGATTATGATGCAACGTATATCTTTCTGTTGCCATCTCACAGTTTGATAGAATATCCCTTAACGTTCTCTTCTTACCGAATCGACATCTATCATTATCACATATCCGCCAACGACAAGCTTGTCAGGTGATCGCATTGCATCATATGTTGATCTAATCAAGAGCGATTACATTGCTCTGAGTGAATCGAATGAAGGATTTAGAAGAACTTGATCTCTATATTTATATTGTACGAGCAAAATAACCTGCGGTTCCCTGGAATTAAGTCAAGAAGCCTATGTCTTTTCTCGTTCCACACACAACCCTATATTACTTTTTATACTTGTTTTTCACATTTTAAAAGTATAAGTAAATCCACCTTAATTGAAGTAAATCTCGATAAAAGAGGCTTTTGATTATTTCAAGGCATGTCCTGCGTGTCTGTGGAATGAGCAAGAGCCCCTATGCATTAGTGTTGCATGCTATGAATCCTTATAAAGATTTACATTCTTATTTTTTAATCTGTATACTTTTTAAGTTATAAATAAAATAAAGCCAAATGTCGTATTTTCTTTTTTGAATGTCAAGTACGACGAAAGATCTCACGATAATGTACCCCCTTTGCAGTTATTACAGACTTCAAATGTTTTTTTATACTAATAAGCCATCACTTATCACGTTAAAAACCACTCAAGGATGAGGATTAAGAAGATTGTCTGTAAGATGCTGAACTAATTTATGCGAAAGTTTAGAACGATGCACAGAAATTTGATTACTTCAAGGAACGGCTCGGCAAGTATCTATTGACATTGGGTTTGAAGTCGACCATGTTTTAGTCTACAGTGAATATTACGCATGATGTAATTCATACAATATATGTATTTATGGGGGTTTACCTCCCTAACACGTAGAGAGGTACATGAGCTTAAAGACAACACACACACTAACTAATATATATATATATATATATATATATATATATATATATATATATATATATATATATATATATATATATATATTGATTGGTTGCATACTGTCGGCCAAAGACAAACACCATGAACTTTTTATTTACGTTTTATTTCTTCCGTATTACGAACGTTTCACTACCAAAAGGAAAGTCTTTAGTTTTCTTCGGGTTGTGCATCCGATACTTTCATTTAATAATAGAAAATAAGCACACTGTTCATAAATAAAAAAAACGAAGAACAATGAAAAAAAAGAAAGATAAGAAAACAGCAAAGACAAAACAAGCAAAGTTCACATAAAAGAAGATAACCAGTTTACAGCCGTCATTTGTGAATCAACAAGTAGTGTCGGGATCGTTGTGTTTCGATTAAAAACCAAACACCGAAACAATATATATATATATATATATATATATCTTTACAAAGTCACCATCCGCCCATGAATTGATTATTATTGCACATATGGGATGGTGCATCATCCACTAGTCTCTCACACTCTTAGATAAGGTCCAAAAAAGTCCCTCACTATACACCAAGCTTCAGCGCCTGTCCCATCGCCGCAATGTTGCATCGTTGTGCCTGTTCTACCAAGTACTTCAATTAATTGTGCTCCGATGAACTTGCTGATATAGTGCCCTGTCTACGTAAATACACTAGAAAAACGTGACAATCAAGTAAGTCCCATCCATTAACTGTGGAGGTACCCAAATGCCGGATAGCTTTCTCCACTAATAGCTTCTTTCTTGGTATGGCTGGGCTCCGGAACACCCCTTCTGCCTTCTGTTTCGCTGACTGTGCCGACATACAGAAATTTAAAACTAATGTAAACAGACTGAGGATAGCCCTCAAAACTGTAAGTTTTGTGGGCAATCCTAAGTTGGGATCTGTCGAGCGAGAACTATGATGAATGTATATATATATATATATATATATATATATATATATGTAAAGAAGTAAGGCTACCAACATTTGTAGAATGTTTTTTTCAACATTTATTTATTATTTTGTTGTTTTACCATTTTATAATTTTATATAACGCGTTTCAAGCGGTGGTCCGCTCCATGGATTTTCATATCTGATGAAAGCGGACCACCGCTTGAAACGCGTTATATAAAATTATAAAATGGTAAAACAAAAAAAATAATAAATAAATGTTGAAAAAAACATTCTACAAATGTGGGTAGCCTTACTCCTTTACATATATACTTTTCTCTCGTTGGAACTGCACTAATACTGCACTACCCTCTTTTATATATATATATATATATATATATATATATATATATATATATATATATATATATATATATATATATATATATATTCATCATAGTTCACCCCAAATATATATATATATATGTATATATATGTATATATATGTATATGTATATATATATATATATATATATATATATATATATATATATAGTAATCAATGAAAATATATATGGCAATCAAGCTACACAGAGGCTCCCGTGTTTCATCCCCGATATATATATATATATATATATATATATATATATATATATATATATATATACATATGAGTATCGTATGATAGCGCAGCGACTGTCAGCTTGGCGGTTGAGTTTAATCCCGGCTTCAGACACTAACTAGTCTAGTTGCACTGAAGAGCTTTGATACAGCCAAACGGTATGTTTCTTGATGACTATATATCTGTTATTTAAACATTTACCGTGAAATATTAATAAATTGATTTGAGATTCCATTCATATTCTCTCTTCTCATTTATTTGTGTTAACCTGTTCCATCTTCCGGTACCTATATCACATTGCTCCTGCCTCGGATTACTAACATTTATATATATATATATATATATATATATATATATATATATATATATATATATATATATATATATGTATGCATATTTCGGCAGCAAATCATTATTTATGCAGGCCTTGTTATTTATGCAGGCCTCATTGAAGACACTCTCCATCGGGACCAACTCAAAGGAAAACTAAAACTAAATCAAAACTTGAATCAACTATGAAAGGACACATCTACTTGGTCGAGAACAGCGAACACTACTTACATTTCTTTTACATTTTCATCACAGAACATCAAAAGCAATTTCTCAATCTAGGACTGAACTGAAAAATACAATCAAAACATGAAACAATACGGTCAAAACATGAAACATAGCGAAATAGAAATTGTCTACCAGCAAATTCAGGACTAAAAAAAAACACGACAAGATTGACATGTATCCAAACCTCAAATATATCCTTAAATCTGAAGTCATTTAAAACAGATATAATCACCGACAACGTTGTTCCCTCCTAACCCCAGAACTAAACGAAGCCGCTAAAGAACTAGATACGAATGACCGACAAATCCAACATATACACTATCTTAAATAAAACAGATTATAACACTAAAATAAACAACATCCTCTCAAATAAAACAAAATTCAAACGACTTACAAAACCCTCACAAGCCATTAAAGAAAACATATGAGAGTATTGTCATTTCTGTGGATGAGAATATCTAGGGAAGCTAAAGTGTTGTTTTTTTCTGTCAAAAGTGAAATTGATAGATAGTTTGACTGTGTTGAGTGTTTGAGCTAACGTATACATTTCATGGCGATCGGGTAGAAAAATTAAAAAGTCATCGATATATCTAATATAAATAACGTTTTTAAAGATGAAAAAGGACCTATTTCGAGAAATTCGAGGCAAGCAAAAACGGACTAAGATAGTTCCTCATAGGTAATCCAAATTTCTGTCTATAGTATGTGTTATCGTATTTGAATGAAATGAGGGAAGTGATGTTTCTGATACTATTTATTATGCTATTTATAGGATGAGAGCAAGAAAAATGTGTTTTCTTCATGTGTTTAGTTAGAAGGTTTATGCATTTATTTACGGGTATGTTTCTGTATAGGGAAGGGATATCAAGGTTATTCGTTGCGTGGTTTGCTAAATCAGTGTGTTGTAATTTCTTGATGAGATGACCAGACATTTTTATATGTGCGTGCTAAGTAGAGGTGTGAGAATTTAGCTAATGCTTTGGCGATGTTTTGAAAGACACTATCGATACTGGATATAATGGGGTGTAGGGGCATATTGTCTTTGTGGGTTTTAGGTGGGGTGGTAAGAAATAAGTGACATCCATTCTTTGGATGTTTTGATGATATTTTTGAAAAATCTGTTGAATTTGTCATTATTTATGTTGATAGTGTTGAGATCCGTATGTTCGTATGTAGAGTCAGTATTAAGAATGTTCATTATTTTACTATGATAGCGGTTTTGTTGACCACGACATCTCCTGTTTTGTCCGCAGGAAATATGTAGGATGGCAGCTAGTTTTATCAGGGTCGTCATGTATCGTTTGGGAAGTGTTCGTTCCTGAGGTGTGGTAGAAGTGGCGAGAATAGACCTTTGGTGAGGTCGCTGTCTGTGTTATTGTAGTTGCGGAGAATGTTTTGAGTTGTGTTATTGTTTAGGATGCCTGCAGCAAACTTTAGACCGACGCTGTAGGCTTCTATTTCAATCTTGGATAAGTTGACATCGCCGTGGTTTTGCATCATGTCAGGTCGACCGAGGTTCTTCCATTTACTGTGGGTAATAAGGTTCTGTAACTTGCGGTTTAATTTAGTGGAGTGTTTGTTGTAAAATGTGTTCATTGTTTTAAGGATGTTTTTTGAAGTGTTGTTGGTGAAAAGTTCATGTTGCCTGAGTTTGGGAGGAGCATGTCGGCCTCAGGTGAGAGAGAAGTGGCTTGTTGTTTAAGTTGAGATGATGATGATGATGAGTTCTCCATGTAGTCGGGAAAATATGGTGAGTGGGTTGTAGTGGTTTAGGGATGGATTTCGGTATGACTTTCTCTTCAATGTATCTTTGTATGAATTGTATTCAGCTTTTGTGTGACTGTGTCGCGACGTTGATCCTTTTGTATCGCCGCAATGTTTTGTAAAATGTTGGCTTATATATTCCGACAGTATGAGGGAAGTATACATGAAGCGAGAGTTTCAGACGAAATGTTAAATGGGTTTAGGAAATGTCAAAACAGCGAAGTAGCATACTAACAAAAATATAAACACAAACACATAATTAAGGTAATGTCAACATATTTAGATCGTCAGTTTGAGATCATATTCATTTGGAAAATAAATTTATTTGCGAAAACACATTGGCATACCTAAAGCTAAAACCATAAAATACATCCACGATATCAAACTACGACGCCTCATTGAATCCAGTTTGATTCTACAATGAAGCAATCACATCGTATATAGACCGGGTTTTTACAATCTTTCCTCTACCATTGCTAAACTCATCCTTTCTGAACACAATTTAAGAGAATTCGACAATTGATAATTGACTTTCCTTTCATTTACCCCCACCCTCATACTTTTCCCCTATTTTTCTTCTTTTTTCTCGTTTTTTCCCCTTTCCCTATTTTTAATATAATTTTCATTATTATAATTTTATTTCATATTTTTTTATCATTCAATATTTTTATTTTAATTTTTCTTATTTATTTTTAATATAATATATATTTTTAATAATAATAAGAAAAATACAAAGATATTTTCTACGTTTTTTCTTATTTCCTTTTTTTCTGTCTTCCTCTTTTATTTTTTCTGTCACCACTTCCAATTTCGATTGTTATCTCTACACGTGTTTATTTTAATTCTATTCAATTTAATATTTTTCTTACCACATGCTCCTTATTTTCCCGACCTCACTTATATTTACATCCTTCTCTCATCCTCGCCCACATATTTTCTTCATACTACCTATTTCTCCCACACTCTGTTGGAAGTCGCACTTTTTTCTCTCTTTTTGTTTCTCCTATTTCTCACACACGTGTGACGCAAACTTCCTCTTCATCCTCCCACTTACTAACTGCTAATATCACCCCCCTACTCTTCCCCGCACATGTTGTCTCTTTCCCCTCACACACACTATTACCTTCTCTCATCCCTCTTTTTGTCTTCCTTTTCTTTTCTTTGTCTTTTCTTTTTTCTTTTTCTACCTAGTTAAGTCTTAATCATGTGATTGGCAGTAGAAACATCCAACACACTGATGATTTCTAGAAAAAGATTAAACATATGGGTATGTGGATTAGAAATTGAAAAATATATTTATGCTAATATTATATACAGGATGATTCATAACTAACTTAGCTATTTATTTTTGAAATTCTCAAGTTAAAAAATACGGTAATACAAAACAGAAAGTTTATTCAACAAATTCATTTATGGGAGTTTAAAACTACAGCAAATTTCCACCTTCGTTCTGCATACATAGCTCCATTCTTTTTTGCAAGGAATTTACGACACTTTGTAGCATATTTGATTGATTATGGTGTTGTGCGAAGGAGGCTTTCTGTTCACATCACGTTGCCATTGCCTTTCAACAAGTGTGGGAGATTCATCAAATTTGGCCATATGAATAACAATAAAAATTCGCTCTTATATTGTAAATGACATTTTAAATAGCTAAGTGAAGTGACTTATGAATCACCCTGTATATATATATATATATATATATATATATATATATATATATATATATATATATATATATATATATATACTAAGGCCGGGCACTCAGAGTGATTTTGATAACCAGCAGTACTACTAGCTTCATTGCGAGATCCAACACGATTTGTGGTTGTTAGATCACTTTTCGCTTCTTGCTGTGAATACTCGCCGACTTGGTATTTACGAAGTTAAATTCCTCCTAAAATTCCAGGCTGATTTCTGGTGGACAACCAGTAACTCTCCTGACTTGCGAATCAGTGGAGATTTGTAGTCGGAGTTCGCGCCCGTTGAGCGAATCGCCACTGATTCGCAAATATTCGCAATATATATATATATATATATATATATATATATATATATATATATATATATATATATATATATATATATATATATATATATCGAGTGGAAAGATACCGGACTGAAAATCAGTGGCGATTTGTCAAAACCGGGTTCAAGCCCTCCGACCGACGTGGATTAACATCCCCACACTGAAGATTGCGTAAGCATAGAACATCGATGTCTGTAAGTAAAAGTAATTAATATTTGCTTAAAAAATATTGTATGGTTCACTCTGAGAGAATTCATAAACGAGCAGTAATACTATGGCTTAAAAGCAAGATTCCCACCCCATTTTTAGCTGTTGTACGCGCTTGGCGTTTATAGATTGACAGCTCTCCTAATTATCATGTGGATTCTCGCTGGCCGAAAGATACCCGACTGCAAATCAGTGGCGATTAAAGATGTATGTAGGTAAAAATAATTTATATTTACTTTAAAAATATAAATATATAAATATATATATATATATATATATATATATATATATATATATATATATATGTGTGTGTGTGTAGGTTTATGTGCTTCTGTGTACAGGGTAATCTCATAAACAAATGAACGCATCATTATTTATTATGAATTTTCAAATACATATTGACGATAACTCGGTGAGTAAGATAAGCACACTATTTTATTTGTAAACTTTACTATTTAGGGGATGCGCCTATCAGAAACCGCACCTAGAAAATATTTTACATGTTAAAGTAACGATGAATTTTGGAATATATATTCGAGAAAAAGTGAGCAATATAGGAAGATAATATTTGTATAAATGTTAACAATAAGGGGGTGCATATATGTAAAGTTTTTTTTTTCTAATTTATTTTTTTAAGCAATCATTATACATTTTGGAATATATATTTTTAGAAAACACGGTGAGTAAAATGGGCACATTTTTGTTTGTAAAGTATCATTGAAAATGCAGAAAAACCTAGAAAATAATTTAGATTAAAACAATTTAATACAGAAAAGAAATGCTCTACATACAATTTTTAGTTATATTAAACAATACATTTTTTGAAAATCGGTCCGCCCACGTGAGCGTAAATAATATGAATGTGTTTGGTAAAATCATAAATGATTTAACTTATCCTTATGAATTATGGAATATGTTTTCTATATGGAAAAGGGTGAGTTACGTGGACACAATATTAAGGTTTCTGTACACTTTAGAATTTAAGGGAGTCCACCCGAAATCATACCATACCCCACAAACAAAGAATAAACACATTGACATTTAAAAATAATTCTATATTGATGACTAATATACGTCCTCGGACGGGTATTTCTTTTATATATATATATATATATATATATATATATATATATATATATATATATATATATATATATATATATATAGTGTGTTGGTATATATTAAAGATATCACGTAATTATGACAAAGGCATGATAAATAAAACTTTGATTTATTATTACCTTGTTGCAGAAGGGTCTACAGAAGTTGAGCGCGTCTCGCTGAACCCGTAAACTTCGCTGATGACCACTCCATCAACGACAGTTTCTTATAAGCGTTGCAATATATTGTTTCATGCCATTTCTCTGACGTGCTTGAAACAGGGAAGGCTATTTCTGGTCATAAATACTCATCAATCAACAAGAACATACCTCTTTTATCTTGTCTATGTCAGAATTGTTCTCCATTTACGTTCAGTGTTATTAAGGTGCATGTAGAAACCACACACACACACACACATATATATATATATATATATATATATATATATATAAACCTGCGTCTGCATATATTGAAAATACATATATTATGCGGTTGGGTAACGGCTTCAAATTCCTTTGGTGTCAAAATTGCGTATCCCGCTGCTAAACGAAATAAAATGAATGTCTCCGCAAACAGTAATCTAATAATCGAAACATACCTGTGACTATTCGATCACGCATCAATTCGGACCGGTACACATATACAACATTGTAAAACAGTTTTAATAGTATTTTTCAGTCAAATTATTGTTAATTATTTAAAAGTTATCACCCCAGAATTTAATTTTCTATGGTATTTAGAATCAACATTTTACCCTAATAAGCTCTATAGTCGCCGAGAAGACGAGCTATACTTTATATATATATATATATATATATATTTGTGTTATAGTGGAATAATTCCAGGAGGAAATCTGGGTATGAGAGCTCAATGTAGTAAACAGAGCAATAATAAAATATAATAACACGAAATCACATAATTGTCGATGCAATAATTTATTTCAACCGTTCGGTTTTTTCAAGCATCACTCAGACAATTACATTTTTGAGACTGATAGAAAATTGAATTTCCCTACCACAGTTCCAATACAATCATAGATGGTAGTAGTAGCAACCAATTTGATACATCTTTTATAGAGAGGGGGAAAATTTAAAACTTATCTTTAACTATGGCGGGCGAAGGGGAGGGATCTTTAAGTTAATCAACTAAAAACTGCCATGTCAAAATTATGACACATACGACTTGGCGATATCAACCATATAGGCAATTTTACTCACGCGCATACACAAAACTAAATACGCACACATCATATGCGCACTCACATACATAATCTCACTCGCACATTATCATAACAAAGCATAATCACATACGCAACTTTTATTCATCTCCAGCCAGAATGCGTCCGGCGAAACTCGTGTTCTCAAATTCGGTTAGAGAAAAGAAAGAAAGAAACAATTAACAGGCACAGAGAATATATAGACAGACCGCGTGTCATAAATTCTCAGTCCGTCTGGGTTGAAATAAGATTACACGCACATACATATATGTATACATACAAATCCATACGCACATACACACACATATATACACATACACACCCACACATATACATATCTATACACACATACATATACACACATATATACATATATATATATATATATATACATACATATACATACATGAATACACCCATATATATCTCTGAATCTATTTGAAATATTGACCAAATGCATACGCATGTAGTTGTTCACACATGTAAACATACATACACATACATACACACACACATATATACATATACGCACATATACACACATATACGTACGCACACATACATATATATCCACACACCTACACACAATATTTACATAACACTCTATATTCTTACTGATGTAATATGAGTTCTAAAAATTAGTCTTACCTTATTTATATTTTAGATTAATTTGATAATCTATTATTATAAATATCATGCGGGGGGGGGGTTATCGTACCTAATGTTATTCAATTTGGTATCTTCACCGTTGTAATTCTAGAGGCCCATCGGATTACTAATTCAAGTCTAATAATGTCTATTGGTAATATTTGACATTTATACTTATATTAATTCAAAAACTAGTGTATTACCTGCAGAAAAAATTTTCATACCACTATCTTATTTTAAGTAAATAATAAATATCCGCGTATCCACAAATACTATATATCACCAAGTCAGTAAATCTGTGTCTATCACAGATATTATTATAAATATTATGGGGGGGGTTTACCGTAAGTAATGTTATTCAATTTGGTATCTTCACCGTTATAAGTCTAGAGGTCCATCGGATTACCAATTCAAGTCTAATAATGTCTAGTGGTAATATTTGGCATTTATACTTATATTAATTCAATAACCGCAGAATTTTTTTAAAAACACTATCTTATTTTAAGTAAATAATCTGAATAAATAAATATTTCAAAATACCATTATATACGCATACACACAAATACTATATATCACCAAGTCGGCAATTCTGTGTCTATAGCAGATATTATTATAACTATTATGTTGGTGGTGGGGGGGGGGGTTACCTTAAATAATGTTATTTAATTTGGTATCTTCACCGTTATAAGTCTAGAGGTCCATCGGATTACTAGTCGTTGATTATTTTAAATTTATATTTATGTCTGCACTTAGCCATAAGTTCATCTCGTTTATTCAAGAGGTTATTTCGATCATATTTTAGGATTCTTATTTTTTCTTCTAGACATAAGTTGCATCTTTGTCTAAATCCATCTGGAAACTATCTAACATCAACATCGGGAGAGTATTCTTGAACCTGGTAGATAAACATTTTAGCATAAATAATCCACTTAGGAAGATATTTAATAGAAAAACCATTAAAATCAGCTACTCTTGCACCAAGAACATGGACAGAATTATCAGCACCCATAATCGTAAATTACTTAACAATCCTAGTAAGAATAAGGTCACAGTAAATAAATGTAATTGTCAAGTGAAAAATAACTGCCCACTGGACGGTAACTGTAAAGTTGAGTGTGTGGTTTATAAGGCCACTATTCATCCGGAAGATAACAACAGGGATAAAAAGGTTTACATCGGCATCTCCGCGGGAAACTGGAAACAACGTTTTTATGACCACAAACACTCTTTCAATAACCCAGAACTCAAGAGCAAAACGGAGTTAGCTAAACAATGGTGGCATCTGAAAAATGAGAACAGGTCCCCGGTGATTTCGTGGTCAATCTTATGTTTTTCGAATATTCCAGATGGATTTAGACAAAGATGCAACTTATGTCTAGAAGAAAAAATAAGAATCCTAAAATATGATCGAAATAACCTCTTGAATAAACGAGATGAACTTATGGCTAAGTGCAGACATAAATATAAATTTAAAATAATCAACGACTAGTAATCCGATGGACCTCTAGACTTATAACGGTGAAGATACCAAATTAAATAACATTATTTAAGGTAACCCCCCCCCCACCACCAACATAATAGTTATAATATTATCTGCTATAGACACAGAATTGCCGACTTGGTGATATATAGTATTTGTGTGTATGCGTATATAATGGTATTTTGAAATATTTATTTATTCAGATTATTTACTTAAAATAAGATAGTGTTTTTAAAAAAATTCTGCGGTTATTGAATTAATATAAGTATAAATGCCAAATATTACCACTAGACATTATTAGACTTGAATTGGTAATCCGATGGACCTCTAGACTTATAACGGTGAAGATACCAAATTGAATAACATTACTTACGGTAAACCCCCCCCATAATATTTATAATAATATCTGTGATAGACACAGATTTACTGACTTGGTGATATATAGTATTTGTGGATACGCGGATATTTATTATTTACTTAAAATAAGATAGTGGTATGAAAATTTTTTCTGCAGGTAATACACTAGTTTTTGAATTAATATAAGTATAAATGTCAAATATTACCAATAGACATTATTAGACTTGAATTAGTAATCCGATGGGCCTCTAGAATTACAACGGTGAAGATACCAAATTGAATAACATTAGGTACGATAACCCCCCCCCCCCCGCATGATATTTATAATAATAGATTATCAAATTAATCTAAAATATAAATAAGGTAAGACTAATTTTTAGAACTCATATTACATCAGTAAGAATATAGAGTGTTATGTAAATATTGTGTGTAGGTGTGTGGATATATATGTATGTGTGCGTACGTATATGTGTGTATATGTGCGTATATGTATATATGTGTGTGTGTATGTATGTGTATGTATGTTTACATGTGTGAACAACTACATGCGTATGCATTTGGTCAATATTTCAAATAGATTCAGAGATATATATGGGTGTATTCATGTATGTATATGTATGTATATATATATATATATATATGTATATATGTGTGTATATGTATGTGTGTATAGATATGTATATGTGTGGGTGTGTATGTGTATATATGTGTGTGTATGTGCGTATGGATTTGTATGTATACATATATGTATGTGCGTGTAATCTTATTTCAACCCAGACGGACTGAGAATTTATGACACGCGGTCTGTCTATATATTCTCTGTGCCTGTTAATTGTTTCTTTCTTTCTTTTCTCTAACCGAATTTGAGAACACGAGTTTCGCCGGACGCATTCTGGCTGGAGATGAATAAAAGTTGCGTATGTGATTATGCTTTGTTATGATAATGTGCGAGTGAGATTATGTATGTGAGTGCGCATATGATGTGTGCGTATTTAGTTTTGTGTATGCGCGTGAGTAAAATTGCCTATATGGTTGATATCGCCAAGTCGTATGTGTCATAATTTTGACATGGCAGTTTTTAGTTGATTAACTTAAAGATCCCTCCCCTTCGCCCGCCATAGTTAAAGATAAGTTTTAAATTTTCCCCCTCTCTATAAAAGATGTATCAAATTGGTTGCTACTACTACCATCTATGATTGTATTGGAACTGTGGTAGGGAAATTCAATTTTCTATCAGTCTCAAAAATGTAATTGTCTGAGTGATGCTTGAAAAAACCGAACGGTTGAAATAAATTATTGCATCGACAATTATGTGATTTCGTGTTATTATATTTTATATATATATATATATATATATATATATATATATATATATATATATATAATGATGTATAGGTGTAGAATTATAACGATAATTAAATTATCGTTTAATAATAATAATCTATCGTGACAGTGTAAAGCTCAATATATTAAATAGAGCAATTTATTTTAGAAGTGAAAGATGAGAATAAACACCCTGTAAAGATACAATATTTATTAAAAACATCAAAAGTTCAGAGCAAGGAGCCTCACATCCTCAATCCATGGATTTTCAAAGAAAATATTTCTTCTCATCAGAGGATGGGGAAGCCGACAATATGATTATAAGTATTGTCGGCAACAATACACTTTGAAAATGTTATATAAAATAAAACAAAGCAGGAGTAAAAAAAAATAAGATTAGGGCCAGGGGTGAAAAGTCTTATTTTGTGGTGTGAGCGTAGAGTCAAAATGGGTGAAATAAAAATAAAAACAAAAATAAAGGCATCCGTTATTTAGGGATGAATGCTTGAAAAAGAAAGCGATACTTAAATTGTTCAGGGGTCCAAAATGTGTTTGTAAGATGTTGATGGTCTTTGGCTATTGGTAAATTCCAATTTATCCTGTGTAGTATTTGTATCCGTTTGTTGCTGGATTTTTTTCTTTTGTTATGGTTCGGTGTATACAATAAATTGAGGATTTCGAACAACTATCGCTTCCTGGTTGAAAACAAATATCGGTGGTTATATATATATATATATATATATATATATATATATATATATATATATATATATATATATATATATCGAGATTCGGTATTTTAGGTCAGAGCCTAGTTTTTGCGTTGTTAAATAGAAAGAAAGTGTTTCTTCTGTCGAGCTGGGTGGGAATATTAGCTGATTATCATTAAGCTTAAAAAAACCCAATCGAAGTCTGACACTCTCTCTGATAGATAAATAAGATAAAAAATAAATGTAAGATCTTTTTAAACAAGAATATATGCGAACACAGTTTTATGTTTTGCGTATGTATATATTTGTGTTATTTTAGTATTGTGTGAATCGCGTTTAGTGTGCATCCTATATATTTCTATTATGCGAGTATGTGTGAGCGTGGATATGTATACTTAACATCCCAACCCTTCCTTTAACCCCTACGCTTCGACTGAACCCAGTAACCCCTCCCCCAACCATCATAATCAGCTAATATTCCCACCCAGCTCGACAGAAGAAACACTTTCTTTCTTTATCAAACGCCTCAATATTTAACAACGCAAAAACTAGGCTCTGACCTAAAATACCGAATCTCGAGCTTTGGATGTATATATATAACCACCGATATTCGTTTTGAACCAGGAAGCGATGCTTGTTCGAAATCCTCAATTTTTAGGCAAGTAAAGCAACTTCTTTTACCACTAACCCTTAGTCCGAGTTGCAAGCTCAGAATAACACACGTAATCGCCTAAAAAGTAGACTCCGTCCACCCACCAAAAACAAATAAAAATACGCAGCTGATTGAGCTCATACAGCAAAATATAATTCAGTTAACCGACCTAAAACTGGCCCAAAAAGGGGGGGGGCTCATAGTACATTAAATTTATATACGAAAATGTAAAAAATACTCGTTTTTCTTTTCTTTTCTTTTCTTTCCGTCAAGCTTTTCGGGGTGTTCAGACATAATCACCTAAAAAAGGTAGAATCTAATTGTGAATGGGTGAGAGGTGAAGTGATTAAGCGGAGGGTGATATTTTCTCTTAATTTGCACAGATCAGTGCTAAAAAACTGTTGTTTCAATTTGTCGATGAGAATAGTGAAAAGTTGTTTGTAAACATTAAGCGATTAAGTTTTTTGTTAAACTTTAACATAAAAATTTAATAAGCTATTTTAAAAAGTTATTTATTTATTTTCCACAACAAATGTAAAAACTTCGCTCGGAGGTCTTTAAAGAGCTATGTGAGAAGTGGGGTATTAGGCAATATTTTAGAGCAGCGTACCGCCCAAGCGACAATCGAATCATAGAGCGACACAATCGAACTAAAAAAGCTGTTGCAGCAAGAAGCGGTGTTTTGGTATAACATGGCACCGAAGGCTGACCAAGATTAAACATCAGCCACATCGATCTGTATTAACGTATGAATGGTGACATCCACTGGCAATGACGGAGAGAGTGGAACAATGCAAGCGAAAATCACGGTGGATGAGGAGGTGTGGGTTAAACCTTCAACGTCAGATCTACAATCCGCTTGGGAAGAGGAACAGTAACTGATGTACTATATGAAAAAAACGTGCAGTTAACGCAGTGCCTCGTCACATATTAGATATACGGAGAGTTTCCTCACCATCAAACGCAGATGTTGTTGAAGTCCCTCAAGAAAAACCCGCACGAAGATCGCAACGTGAACGAAGACGGTCGACGTGGATGGCGGATTATGAAATCAATTATTGATCTTGAAAATAAAGGGAGTGTGTAGTTTAGTCGCCAATTGAGTTATCCTCCCTTTGCAAATTGGGTGTTTGGAGTCTCTAACCGCTAGATGGCTCTGGTTGGAAGTCAATTTGTGAAGGGGGTGATGATCTGTATAAGAACTGTACTGTTTGGATTGAATAGGCGTTGTTGCTCAGTGAGCAGAGTGAAGTACAGAGAGAAAGAGGTGACGTTGGCAGTTAACAGTTGGTGGTGCATCAGCCTTTTATTTTTTAAGAAGCTTTCTTTTACGGATAGACCAGAAAAAACTTATGAAAAAGTTAATTGCAATTTGAAAGCTTGAATCTGAAATGCTGTTGTGGTAATACTAAGTTGTTTAAGTCGTAGATTAATTGCTGCAAGTGGTTATTTTTTACTCTGAATTGAAATTGTTACTTTGTTTTTAAATGATGTATAATTATGGGAAATATCTTACCAGCAAGTACACTTGTTATTCTTTGCCATAATTTAAGCGCAGAGAACATGAACTGCACGTACCATGCTGGCCTTATGAGATGTGCACTTCTTTTGCTATATTGAACTAATGTAAAGTAACCAATGTAAGTAAAATGAAACATTTTATAGTAGTAACTTGAAAGCAGAAAATTAAATGAAATTAAATAAAAGTCTTATTTCAAGTGTATGGATGTTGGGCAATTCAGCGGAGTGATTTTGACAACAAAGTGCCGGTCAGCGTTCTTTATTGCCTTGGAAGTGCAATGTTTTTTTAGTTTAACAAATATGTCTGTTTTAAGTAGAATTTTGAAAATTGAGTAATTAAGGAAAATATATCTTATCTGCCTACGAAATCTTAATGGTTCATTAGAAAGCACCCGACAACGATGGAATACATGCATTCTGGTGTTTAACATTCAGGGGATTCCATAAAAGACTGAGGCAAAATCGAAGAAAGTTCATCCACGGAACAGATATACAAAAATGGATGACTAAAGGAAAGATCAAACTAATACGAAAACACTGCGATAAAGTAACTATAGGCCGATAACCTTCCTACCAACAATGTGGAAAAGTTTTATAGCACAACTGAGCAGATATATTTACTATATTAATAAGCGTTTTCTATGAGGAACAGAAATGATGCTTGAAAGCGACAAAAATGCCACATGATCTGCTATACACCGAAACTATATCCAGACGGAGAGAAAATAAAATATAAGAAGAGCCTTAACGTGGATCGACTATAAGAAAGCCTACGGTATAGTCGCCTTACCATGGCCAAGTGCATGAATCCCACTTATAAACAAAAACATTTGTTAAAATATGGAAACATATATGACAAAATTATTATTTTTAATGAGAAAGAAATCGAAATATGGTTACTGGAACTAACTGCTGGAGAACAATTCCCGAGATAAAAATGAATACATAGAACATTTTAAGGGGACTCTCTATGAGCACTATCTTTTAAATATAACGGCGATGTCTCTAGAAAGCGTACTGCAATGTCGGTTATGAATTAAAATACAAAAAAGAAACAATGATAGAACATTATGTATATGGACGATTTGAAACTATTTACAAAAACAGACAAAAGGAAAATATAATACATACAACCAGACTCTTCAATCAGGGCATTCGAATAGAATTTGGAATGCTAAAGCGTGAATTCATAGAGGTTAAAACTTCCCAAACGAAAAGAGACGAGGTCATTTGGTAAATGTCTGGAGGTTTTGGAAGTGGACGCTATCTAATCGTCAAAAATAAATTCATGCGAGGTACAAGAAAAAACCTTAATTATATAGTAGACACATAATAAAAGGAAAATATATTTGTGTAGTATCTCTAGTAAGATATCCTGGACTCTTCATAGACTGAACAAAAAAAACTCTGGCATATGGACCAAAGAATTAGGAGACTGATTTCTATGCACAGCTATTTGCGCCCAGGGGATAGCACTAATCGATTCTATGTAAAAAGGAAGAGAAGGTAGAAAGGGACTCATAATATAGAGGATTGCGTGGATGATACGATAAAAGAACAAGAACAATTCATAACACAAAGTAAGAAAAGGATGATTATCGCTGCTAAAATAAACAATCAAATAGCAATTAAATGAGAAACAGGCAAAAACGAAAAAATAAAAATAAGAAAAAAAGATGGATGCTTTAAAAACTGATTAAAGTAAGGGCACACGAAAACGCATGTAATGGCTACAGAAAAACATGTAAACAGAGAAACGAGATCACAATCAGAGCCACACAAGAGTACCCGATGAAAACAAATTGTATAACAATGAGAATAGACAAAACCCAGGAAAACTGTAAATCTATACACTGTGGAGAAAGAGAAACTAGTAAATAACATCATAAGGTAATGTAGCCAACGAGCACAAAAGGAATACAAAACAGAAAAGACTGCGTGGGGAAATATACAAACGTATGCAATTCAAATATTCAGAATGATGGTACGGACACAAACCGATTCCCCCAGTGAAAAATCAAAATCATAAAATCCCCCATGGAAGTACACACGGACAAATTCAGTCAAACAAAAAGACAAGGCGTCATAATAATTTACAAGAAATAACAAGCTGTAAAAGCGTAGAATTAACCGTCCCAACATTGCACATGGAATCAGAAAAACGTAGCAAGTAAATGGAACTTAGTAACCAAACGCTTTATCACATCGCGAAGTCAACGCGGTGCAAATAGGACCAAGAATTAGTCCTGTTGAAATAGTATATGTTTTACTTATGTTTGAATATTTACGTGGACAGCAGCCAAATAGTGACCGACAACACATCCAAGACTTTCGAATAAATGTGATTTATTAAAGTAACAAAAGAAAGAATTTATGTCATGAAATAAACACGATTTTTGTGGTGAGTGGGTGAAGGCATTCATTCGTCATTTTTGTTCGTAATAAAAGTAATAAAACTTAGCTGGATTGATTTTTCTTTTTGTTTTTTTTTCAATCTTTGTTCATCCGTATCACATATAGTCCTTCGTTTTTTAACTTGCATTATAAAATAACGGAATTTCTGATTCTTTTTAAAAATGTTTTTTTGCATTTTATTTATTTGAATATTGTACTATGAATAAGAGTAGACACGATAGGAAAAGTTCAGAAAGAAAATCGAAAAACCTAGAAGAAATAAGATCGGACTCAATGAGAGTGCTGACTTTAATACAACGCACGGCATTAATGAAAAGAGGTGAAATATAAAGGAAAATCTTTTACTCCGGAAACCAACCAATAGAATCAGGTAACGCCGACCAATCATAAATAAGTTAGAATAGAAATAGACCACAACAATAAAAAAATATTACACGAATCTAAAAGAAATAAACAGCCAAAAATCCCATAATCTGACATTATCTCCCTCCACACACAAAAAGGGTTGTCGCACCAGCTAGGATTATGACACAAATATTTAAGGAGGATGTAAAAATCGATAAGGAAGAACATCATCCACACTTAACCTATAATCTTGGATAAGCTTATTACTTAAATTCAAGAAGGTCAGCGGTCGTTATCGGTGAGAATGCACTGGAAGTAGGCGCATTGATTTGCAACGGTGTCGGATAAAAGCGGAAATAAATAGCAATCTGGCAACATTTTAAGTAGCTCAACTTCAGAGAACACCATCTGCTTTTGGCAGTAGTCGATTATTGCTAATGGATCGTGTGAGAACACTTAGTGAGCAAAACGAAACCAAAAAATATGGAGTGTTCAAATGCGAAACGCGATACATCCAATTCCTTTAAATTGAAAAATAAGACTTTACAAGACAAATATTTAAATTCTGAAATTCGTGCGGAAAAGGTGATTTTAATTAAAGGCAAGAATATTGGACCAATATCACATTACTTGTTTGGGGTGTGTTAGGGTAATGAAATGCGACACTTTTACGAGCTGTAATGGGACCATTTTGAACATGAGGTTTATAGCGTTCTACATTCAAAGTCTTCTAATTGATATAGCTATAGAGACCGACTCAAAAGAGAACCTTTAACATGAGAAATGGATATACATAAACGGCGGAAAAAATTGAAACAAAAAAGACATCATCAGTTTTGTCAGCTAACACCTGCGTCGTTTGTATCTTATTTTATGGTTTATATATCTTTGAAATAATAGCCAATATAATAGCTTAGATTGCATAAATGGTATAAGTTCTTCGAAACTTCGCGGTAAAAGACTATTATATGGACTCATGAAAGGATACGTACGTTAAATATGTGTCGTTTGAACAAAGTGATAAAAATAGTGTTTATATGCTTTGAAAACATTGTTGGGTTAATAAGAACGAACTATTACTCATGCTGAAATTGATTTTTGTTATTAGGCTTTCATTAGACACTGCCACATTTGTTGTTTTTTCTCGTTTATTCGTCTACAAAATTCTGTCGAATTTAATCAAATCCTGCTTATCTCAATTAATATTAAGTTGGGTTTGTGTATATGCTTTTATATTTTTAAGTATATAATCCACTTAAACACTGATTTACCGATCATTATAAACGTGCGAACGCAGCTGTTATGTGTAAGGGTGGGTAATGTGGGCTATATTTTGCTTAATTGAGTTTAATGTAAAGCGGACAAAAACGTGGTTGAAGGCCTTTTTGTGAAAATTCAGATGGTAGACATTCTTGTGAATTTTTGACAACAGAGATTAGACACCAATTTATAATAATTCCCCAAATGTTAGTTTCCTTAGAGTATTTGAAAAGGGAATCCACCAAGGTATTATATAGGCACAACCTCCCAATCAAAAATTCAAATATTTCAGATTAGAATTAAATTTAATTCATTGTCATTAGACACCAATTAAGTAAGACTCCCCTAATTTAAGTTTCTTGAGAGTTAAAAATCCTACGGCAAACTCATTTAAGTAATTTAAACAGACACTACCATTTCTATAGACCGATGGCCTTGTGGATAAAAGGTTTGGCTTCAGATCTTATTTCTTATGCAATCATGCGTTAGAATTTCACACCAGACAATAGTTTGATTTTGCTATAGAGTTCTGGATATTCACTAGTCGATGTCAATCATAATCACACACCTGGATAATAGTTTTTGATAAAAATGGATGACAAATATTTAATACATTTTCTTACTTTCTAATCTTGCTTATAAAATTAAGAAAAATTGAGAAAACGCGGCGTAGACGGGTACTTAAGCTTGTACAATATATATGGAAGGCTATTTTGTCCTATATTTACTATCTAAATGTGATATTTTAATTCAATGTCTGCAGTCATATTGATACTGGTTTCTTCCTTCTGCCTTGAGATGCAATAGATGTAACATGGAAGCGATTTTCGAGAAATAACGGTTGCGCGATGTATATCGGCAGCCTTCTATCAAAGCATTACCATGGGGAAATCCAAGAGGGAAGGAACTCATCCTATAATAAGCTAAAGATATTTGGTATAATTTTGACGTTTTCGATCTCCTTGTCTGGATGCTCTACCCCGACTTTAGAATTTTGTCTACGCTACTATTTAATCCACAACTCAAAGTGTGGAGATGGCTTCATCTTTATACAACGACTTATAGAAACCAAATGTCATACTTATGAAACCTTGGTTATTTATAAGTACTGAGCTCACTCAACCGTAATCCGACTGAGTTTCAATGCGTCATGGCCTTACTATCAAATATTAGTTTAACCTGAAACTACAGAACCGATAAAACTATCCCTGACCGAAGGAAGTAATGCCTGAAAGATGGCTTTGTGATAACAGAACAGATGCTACAATACCCCCTCCAAAAATGGTAATACCCGAGAGGATTGTTTCACGACAAATGAATATATACTACACTATATATATATATATATATATATATATATATATATATATATATATATATATATATATATATATATATATATATAAACTCTCACCACCCACTACTTGTAAAGAGGGCAATATTCACTTCCATATCTAATAAGATTACAAAATTATCTAAAAATTTAACAAAAAATAAAAAATACTACAACGAAGCCGTAGTCAGATCTGGGTACAGGTAAAAAAATAGTTATATCGTATCACACTCCAATGGCGATGGGTGCGGTGTAACAGGATATATTCTAATGTAATTGTATATGATACGACTATGGGAAAAATAAAACAATAGACTACAGAACAATCAAAATCAAGATTCAGTAGATCATCCATTTGATACTCATACAACCAATGCTAAGAAAAATAAAAGAAGGGTCACGTTGTTCCATACAACCTATAGTCTGCATATTCAATCTGATATCACGAACATCTTTTATAATATTATTGAAATGTTTTTTCTAGAGACAGTTGATTAGGTAAGCTCATACACAAAAACATCGTTAAACTATCTTTTTAAACCTCCACAAAATTAGCTTAATCTTTTATTAGTTATAACAGTTCTAAAAAAAGCAAGTGATGAAGCCATCGCTTGCAATAGAAACACTGTCAATAATTAATCTGAGTAAGATTGCAATTGTAGAACCAGTAACACTTCTCTCCTAGGGGAAAGATGCATGTTTTCAAGCGTTGTTTACAAATGGGCCTTTACTTGTGTCCGATTTACGAGGGATATTTCAGAGAAAGATATAGAAACCATATATGATCTTTTACTAATAAGCGTAGTACAAATTTGCGATAAAATCTCCAACATCACTAGGTACATATGTTAAGGATTTAATTAACAATAAAGTGCGTTTTGAGTTGAAATGATCAATATTAGGTTGGGCAAAAAAATATATAACTAACAAAGCGGTAAAATATAATTGTAATGCACTGAAATCATACCCTATATTGACATCTAAGGATAAACTTATAAATGTAAGGCAAAAAAGAATGCAGAACTGTCTACATCGAAATATGTGTTTACTATCTTGTTTAAAGCCTGAATAATCGATGGTGGGGTTAATAGGATAATTTAAATTAGCCTATTTATTAACCATAAGAACCATGCACTTAGTTTGATACCATATAAATCTACGTATGATGTTTTTTTTGGTTTTAGCTACCGTTTCGGTTTAGTTGATTGTTTTGTTTTACGGCATATCAACCCTTTTCGAGTGATTTCATGCAAAGTCCAGTCATTTTGGTAAAAGTTGTTCTGCTTTAAGTCATTTATATATTCAACTATTTATTCATGGTGTTTAGTTTGGTTTTACGGCATATTAACCCTTTTCGGGTTATTTAATGCTGAATTTGGTCATTTTAGTAAATGTTTTTATGCTTAAAGTTCTATATATTTCGAAATATTTGTTCATGGTGTTTAGTTTGCTTGTTTTGTAAAAGAATATGGTTGTTTTTGTTTTTGGCTTTGCAGGATATTATTGAGATTTGCAAAGGGAAAGACAAAAAGAAAAACATCAGTGTTTTGTAAATTCTTGGTCATGAAGCCAGTGTCTTCAAACAACCTGATCTGGTAGCACCATATTACCGTTGCGGTACATCTAATATTGATGAGTATTTATCTAAATCGCCCGCGTACTTGCAAATGTAAGGGTGTTGTGTATTAAAAAAATACATATTTAAATAGTAATATGTTAAGAAGGCTGAGGCCAATGCAGAGTTCCTGGTAGGTTGTAAGCTGGAAGGAACACAATTAGTAAATCAAAGTAGGGGGACTTACTATTTATTATTCTTTCAAATCTTACATTACAGCAAGTGTGGTATCGGCTGTTTGTGTGTTGTCCGGATGATGATTAAAAATCATTTATTTAATATTTTGGGGAAATCATCCCTTTGTTAAAAATAATAAACACAAAGAGAAAAATCCGTCTGTATAGATAAATCACCAAAATGGATGCGGAGGCAATACATCTAATGAAATATTCCTAAGTAATGGATTGGGTGTTTTCAATAATATAATTACTTCCTAATGAATCACTATATTTGTGAATCGGATAGATAAATTAAAATAGGGGTAAACTCATTAATTTTCAGAGATAATAAGTTGGCAATCGTATTTTTATGGTTTATTTGTGGCGGTTTCCTGTATCGAGAACTTTAGTGATTCAGTAGACTAGGGGACGGCTCAGCTCAGTTTCGACCTGAGATGATAGCTTAACGTATCATGTCAACATTTTACTTGGGTGTGTGTGGGGGGGGGGGCTGGACTTTGTCAAAATTTCTCATGTGAGTTCCTTTTCATGCATTTTTGTCGTGTGTTCTGACTTGCCGTAACTTTTATCAGCAGCTCATCTTCTAACTTTTACTATTCTTTTTTCCTGTTTATAATGAGTGAACAATTCCCCAATAAGCAACAGAGTGGGGGAAAAGACTACATATTCCTGATAATCTATGCATAAGAAAAGATAATATCATTGAATTAAAAAAAAATTAAAACAATAAAAATATACAGTGTTAAACATATTTAAAAACGTTTTTTTTTGTTTGTCGGCGAAGATAAATTACAGATATTCCAGGGTTTTGTAAAGTAAAGTATTGTCGTGGCGTATGATGGCATATGTAAAATTGGACGATCAGAAGAAAGGTATCGCTATGTATTGATACAAGTTTTTATTCAATGGACAGAATGCATTATAATGATCATCTATCGGCACCTTCGGTCCTAGGATAACAATGGAAACTCAACACGCTGTTTTAAACATATGAAATGTGACCGGTTTAACCGATCTAATGAAAGTGTAACTGCGGGTTGAGTTTCCATTAATAACGTGAAACCGAAGATACCAATGGATGATCAATATAATGTATAGTGTCCATCGAATATATATATATATATATATATATATATATATATATATATATATATATATATATATATATAATGTAACATTTAACTTATTCTAGTCATAGAAAGTGTATTCATTTGGGGAATTCATAGCCAAATTAATTAAACTACCTACTATTTTGAACGTGTCTTGAATGAGACATCGTAGTTTGTAATCCAACATTTATTTCCTATTATTTATAAGTCCCAACTGACCATCAGCTCTGTCTACCTCTATTTGTCATTGCTGTCAGCAAGGGCACGAGAAAAGCTGTGAAGGGAATAATAATTTTAAATCTATCGAAGATTTATTTAAAAGAAGATGTTCTTAATGACACCATCCCGCACTGATATACGGAAGCACGTAATGACAAAATCATGTGTTCTGTGCGAGCAATGTAGCTATTACATAGGATGCAGTATTTCATGATTATGTGTGGCCATTTTAGAAAGAGATGCTTTTAAGGTTATTATTGTTGTCTTAATGGTCACGGTCCCCTGAATTAATAGTCTGTTTTTACAGTTGAATTCTTGGACACGACAATGTCCTTAACGTGCGTAAATGGCTTCCAATATAAACAATATCAACTGAACATAGTCAGAGTTTATTTTACTTTGATTTCATACGAAAATTCATAAACTGTTACATATTTGTTATACGATACGATATTCTTCTGGCATAAGTTAATATACTACGTCTCTAAACTTCGATAGTATTCATATAATAATAATTATTAATATCATATAGAATTATTATTATTATTATTATTATTATTATTATTATTATTATTATTATTATTATTATTATTATTATTATTATTATTATTATTATTATTATATAGAAGTAAATACACTTATTATTTTGCGCCTAATTTACATACGTATGTCGGCATGTAAAGACACACTGTCAATTAGATCACGATGTTGGGAGTTTTTTTTTAATGCGTCCAGAGACAACAAAATGTGAGAGGGGTGAAAGAAAAACATAATGACAGTGTTGCAATACTCGTTCCTTCGGGGGACTCGGTAGCATCAAACTAAACACAACGATAGAGACAAGGACGTGCTCGAGAAAATCTGTTCGTTTATTCTTCACCACTAGCCTGTGTAAGTTGGGTGAACACACACACACACACCCACACACACATATATATATATATATATATATATATATATATATATATATATATATATATATAATTAAATATTTATTTGTTAGCAAAAGTCCTTTGGTATTATTGTTCTTTCTTTTGTCTTACGAAGAAACCTCTTTCTTTACCTTAAAGGCGGTTGATTTTCGAATCTACCTTCTCTTGCAGCTAAGAGGGAAACACGAAAACACGTTCTGTAGCAGTCTGCTCCCGGAATCTAGGGAAAGCTTGTAATCCCCACACCAGTTGTTTACGGCAGTTCGGGTTTGACCTACGACAGGTTTTTCTCTAAATCCTCCCGACTCGATCTCTGCTACGTAAAACCGCCGTTTTAATTTCTGACTTTGCACTTCGGGTGCCTTCTTCTTCTGGTCTCTTGCACCTGACTCGTTTACAAGTTACCGAGTCCTTTTTTAACGACATCATACGCCGAAATGTACTCGTCGACCTCACACATCTGAGCTCGGTCAAAGATCACCGATTCATTACCGTTGTTCTTTTAGCCTAATTAGCAATACATCTAGTCTTCGGCTTTTCTTTATTATTGCGGGGTAATGCTCTTAGCGTCCTCGTGACGTCTTATGCGTTATTACTCAACATGCTTACGTTATTATTTTACAACAGGAGGAAAGATAAATATATAGGTTTCTTAGAGAAAAATGAGTGATATGTCTAGTTAATTATGGATTGCGACAAATTAGAACAATAAAACTTTTTTCTAAACTGAACTCAATTCCAGAACAAAAAAAATATGTATTTTGTTTTATTTAAGTATATACGAAAAAAACTCAGGGAAATAACACATTGATGAAGTTACATTTACTATAATAATAAAAATAATTATATATATATATATATAAAATTGAAATAAAAGCCAAATTTTGAATCCTACCGCCATTTCATAACATCAAGGCGTTGACGTCGTACCATCTAAGACGTTTATCAAATTAACAAAGAAATAAGTTTCTTTATTCTTGTTTTTTGATGAAAAAAAAAAAAAAAAAAAAAAAAAAATGACTCAATACTGGTCACCCCTGAAGAAGGAATTTTATTCCGTAATCGATAGGATTAATGTAAGAAAAAAAAAAAATAAATTAATCTTGTATTGCTAATTTGGCTTTTATTTCAATTTTATAAACTTTCCATGCAATACTTAAAACTTGAACGAAAAACACACACACACATATATATATATATATATATATATATATATATATATATATATATATATATATATATACATATATATATATATATATTAAAAGAAGGGGCCACACATCCTTAGGAAAACGTTTTATGTATCATGAAGTTTTGAAATATACAAGAAACGTTATTTTCTGTATATATATATTTTAAATAAATACATTTTTATACATAAATATATGTCATATATTTATGACAAAATCATGTCATTCATTTAATAAATATATATAAAATATGTTAAAAAATAACATTTTTGTTTTTTTGTCAAAATTCTATTCTTGATATATGAACGATTTATATATAAATATATATATACATATAATATATGTATATATATATATATATATATATATATATATATATATATATATATATATATATATATATATATATATTGCTCATATATAAAGAATAGAATTTTGAAAAAAAAAATAGAAACGTTATTTATAGAATGAAAACCGAACACCATTTGTATCTTGGTCGATCTTATGTTATCTTAACATTCCGAATATATTTAAGCAAAAAGTGCAATTAATGTTTGGAGGAAAAATAAATCTTTTAATGCGAACATGGTAATCTTCTGAACAGAAGAGATGAACTAATGGCGAAGTGATAGCATAAATGCAAATTTAAAATAACCAACAACTCATAATCCGAGATCCATTAAGATCAGTAGCAGTGGATATACTGAATTGTTCTCATGTGTTATCTTTTATCCTTGAATCCCCTTCATGATTATTTATCTATGTAATCTCTTTATTCCAACATAACTAAATACAATTATAATTATTATTAAATTCCCCATTATTATATATGTGTACATATATATATATATATATATATATATATATATATATATATATATATATATATATATATGTGTGTGTGTGTGTGTATATGTATGTGTATACGTATATATATATATATATATATATATATATATATATATATATATATATATATATATATATAGGTGTGTGTGCATGTGCTGGTGTATGTATATGTATATATGCATATGTTTGTATATTTATATATGTATTTGTATATATATATATTTGTATGTATATATGTGTGTGTATTTATGTATGTATTTATATGTATGTGTCGGTGTGTTTGTGTGTGTATGTGAATGTATCTATGTATATATATATATTTTAAACATAGTTCACCCCAAACAAGGCAGGTCGCCACTGTAGACGTAAGGGGCTACTAAGAAAAAAAAGCTTACAGGTTTTTGGAGGGGTCAACCTAATTTAGGAGTTGCGCAGCGAGATGTCTGTTTACATGTATGCCATGTTGCTTAGAAGAACAACCATCAAGTACCACATGGATCTTTTGTTTTGTTAGGAAATATTTTATTACATTAAATAGTTGTCCAGCAATACCATATGAGTGCAGTTTTATGAGAAGCCCTTCATGCCAGACCTTGTCAAAGGCATTGGATATATCGAGCACAACCGCCCTAGCTTCACATGACTTGTCCAGTGTATGGTATATGCGTTCAGAGATGACCGTTAGGATATCTGCAGTAGATCGTGTTTGTCTGAATCCGTATTGATGATCTGCAAGAAGTTTAGCATTAACTAAGTGCTCGACTATCGTTAGATTGATTAATGATTCAAAGATTTTAGCAAAGATCGAGAGTAGACTGATTGAGCGGTATTTTGAAGGATCATTTCTATCTCCAGAATTCTTTAAGACTGGTACCACAGAGGCAATTTTCCAACTATCAGGGAAACAAGATTTAGTAAGGCATTTGTTGTATAGTTGGGAGAGGACAGGGGCCGGCTCAGCAGAGCATTTCTTTATTTCTATTACTGGTATAAGATCAGACCCACGTGCATTGGGGGTGTCAAGATTTTTTTATGATGTCTCTCACTTGAGACGGGGTGATGACCAGGTTCTCAAGTGTGGCTTAAGTCCGCAATGGGAATTTGGGGAAGGGGCTGTTTGCCGAGTCCAGAGTGGAGTTTTAGGCGAAACGCTCGGTAAGTAGTTCAGCCTTATCAGTTGCCGTGCAGACAACATCGTTGTGATGTGATAGCGGAGGAATTGTCGATTGTCCATTGTTCATCACACTATTGTAAATTTTCCAGAAATCACAAGTACCTAGTTTCTGTGACTGAATGCGTGTTTTTGTTATCTCTGTGTACATTCTCTTTGCTTTATCTATCACTACTTTGCAATCGTTAATTGCCTCTACCAATTTGTGTCTGTTCGCAGTTGACTTATGTCGGCTGAATTCTCAGAATGCCTTCTGTCTCTCAGCAATAGCAGCTGCACATTCACAGGTGAACCATTGAGGAGAATTTTCGCGTGGAGACATAAGCATCAATGCCTTCTTTGACCCATTCGGTTAGATAATTTGCAACTGATCAGCAGGGAGTGAGAAGGTTTCACACCATGGGGTGTTGCTGTGTGATCCCTGGAGAATTCAAAATCAGCCTGCTCATAGTTTCCTGTCGTTTTGAGCAGCGGCTCTTTAGCTTTTAGATGGGTTTTTAAGGTGATAAGTATTATTACCATTACGTGATCAGAGTTTCCGAGCAGGCTATGGTCATTCGCTACACAAGCCTCAGTCAAGGGGAAAGTGTTCCGAAAATAAACTCCTAGCCCATGCGTATGTTCGTCAGAGTCCGTACGGTAGAGTATATGAAATAACACGGAACTACACGGTGCCATAATTTAGTTCGACCTTGTGGTCTTGTCAAGCCTCCAAGCAAGGTGATTACATTTTTGAAAATGTAAGAAGAGAAATTCTCATTCACCAATTTAAATATACATATAGAAAGAGTGACAACATATTTAATACATATCTAGAGAAAAAGGGAAATGGACTATTTAAGACGTCAATCGAGGCGGAGGAGAGTGACAACATATTTAATATATATATATATATATATATATATATATATATATATATATAAAGAGAGAGAGAGAGGGGGTGGATTTATAACGGAAGGCATCACAGTGAGGCGGAAGGGAGCATGTATATATATGTATATATGTATGGGTATATGTGTGTGTATGTGTATATATATATATATATGTATATATATATATTTAATATTTTATATATGTTTATATATCTTTATAGCTGATATGTATTAATATTTTTTAAAAATATTTCTATAGCTATTAATAATATTGTCAATATTTTCTTAAATCTTATTAATGATATTATTATTATTATTATTATTATTATTATTATTATTATTATTATTATTATTTTTATTAAAATTTATTTAAGTTAATCAAATAAGCTAGTAATAATATTGCCAATATTTTCTTAAAGTTTATTATTATTATCATCATATGATCACATAATTTATTTAAAATGGTATTGACTTATGATTAACTTAATCAGAAGGCCCGTTAACCTTAGGGTTAATTACATTGTTTTATTTTTGGATTGATGTAGACTGGATTGGAATATATATATATAATTGTGTATATATATACATATATATATATATATATATATATATATATATATATATATATATATAATTATATATATATATATATAATTATATATATATATATATATATAATTATATATATATATATATATAATTATATATATATATATATATATATATATATATATATATATATATATATATATATATATATATATATATATGAATATATGACATGGTATCTAACCTTGGTTGTCTGGTGATCCATTTTCAGCTTTTTCCCTATTTATATCCTCCCACCTCCGAGCGGGTTTCTCAAAACGGCAGATAGATAACGTTAACCTTCGGCTTTCAGATACGATTTCAGGAAGCTTGGCATTAAGCGATGGCTTCATTCCCAACTCCATACCTACCGTCCGTGGTAAATCATACAATTTTCTCCTTCTCTATATATATTGCTCTCTTCCACCTCGCTTTGATGCCTTCCGTTATAAATCGTGCAATCTCTCTCTCTCTCTCTCTCTCTCTATATATATATATATATATATATATATATATATATAGTAAATATGTGTCACTCTCCTCCGCCTCGATTTTCGTCTTAAATAGTTCATTTCCCTCTCTATCAAGATATGTATTAAATAAGTTGTCGCTCTCTCTCTATGTATATTTAAATGGTGAATGAGAATTTCTCTTCTTAACTTTTCTAAAAATGTAATCATCTCACTTGGATGCTTGACAAGACCACAGGGACGAAATAAATTATGGCACCGTGTGATTCCGTGTTATTTTATTTTTATTTCAACCTAGCTATGTTTATTACATTGAGATCTCATACCCTGATTTCCTTCTGAAATTTATTTCACACTAACACACACTATATATATATATATATATATATATATATATATATATATATATATATATATATACATATTGTGTGTATTTAGGCAGCATTTTTTCATTAATGCGTATTTTTTAAGAAATTCGATTCTTTCACTCGCTTTTTATTCATTTTTGCCATTAATGACCTTAAGATGATTCCGGAGAGAATCGAAAACGTTAGTCAAACACACGGATCCTACATTAATTCATTCCATTTCAACGTCAAAAAGATCATTCAACGAATGGAAAAAAAAGGAATCACTAAACAGAAAGGTTCTGTCGTTTTCAACAACACATGCATTAATATATATATATATATATATATATATATATATATATATATATATATATATATATATATATATATATGCAAAGCTTAACCTCCGCGTGTTTAATCACTCTTTGATCTTGGAACGTTTGAACCCTATCGCTGGCTTTACATGTATCTTAATTTCAGTAATATATTTAGCGAATTTCGTTGGCTTAATGGATTAGGGCGTAGGATCGTGATTCTCTTCTAGATCTACGAACTGCATTCGAAGTCGTCTGACTGCCTGAAACCACAACTTTCTGCACTGATGAGGACGTAAGTCCGAAACAACGTTGTCTGTAGGTAAATACACTTTAATATTTAATTTTAAAAAAACATAGTAATGGCCCTCATTTAATATAAATGAATCTTAAATGTCGAGCACTGTCTGAAATTATAAAAATCTGAGGACGTTAAGCTATGGAAGCAAAGCTAACCCGCGTGTTTAAGCACTATTTAATCTCGCAACGTTTAAACCCTGCCGCTGGCTTCAAATGTATCTTACAGTAATTGCCTTTGGCGATTTTAGTTTGCCTAATGGATTAGGACGTAGGATCGTGATTCTCTTCTGTATCTACGAACTGCGTTCGAACCCGTCTGACCGCATGAAACCACCACTTGCTGCACTGATGAGGACGTAAGTCCGAAACAACGGTTTCTGTAGATAAATACACTTTGATATTTTATTAAAAAAATTATATATATATATATATATATATATATATATATATATATATATATATATATAGTGCTACATATTTTATTATGACTACATAAAGACACTATTTCTTTTAACATGATGAATTAAAAAAATAAAACTTAAAGGGCAAGCTGACCGGTTTCGAACCTCGCTAAACTGAGCTCAATCGAGGTTAGGATTAAGATAAAAAATCTATGGTGATTATAGCGAGGGGAAAGAGGCATATTTTTTAATTAAATAAAAACTACATTTAGTCTGAGACTTTCTTTTTCCTTAAAAAAGAAGATCGCAAAAAACATGATGTAAATAGTTTCTAAAATCTTCATATTAAAAGGAGAGTGTGACTTATTCAGAATAGAGAATAAGTCAACACTACAATTGGTTATTTATAAGATGTTTGGCGATGGAATACTCGTATGTATTATCCAAAACATCAGTTTGTAAATAATTTGCCTGGTGATATTTTTGGGCACGTGTTGTTTTATCCGGATGTCTAATTTTTGCGTCGTCTTCAGAATACAGTGGGAACTGCAACTGTGTTTAGCAAAAGTATGCATATATTTATATTAATATATATATATATATATATATATATATATATATATATATATATATATATATATCATTTTATTTTTTCTAGCTACTATTGATTTTATATTTTCAAGAAAGTTCATCCAAAAGTTAAAAGGCGAATAAATTCTTACCCCAAAAATATTTTGTAAGTTGGGATTCATAAAACATAACTTATTAGTTTCAGAAATAATTATATTAAATTAATTATAAACGGAATAATCAGTTAAGAAATACAATGAAAGTTTTACCATCAATTTGTAGATTACAAAAGATGAAAAGAATTAAAATCAACTGATTATTACTTAGCCCTTTTATCCGTTGCGCCATGGTTCCTTGCGGACAAGCTTTAAGTATCCTAAAATTCTTAATGGAATTGCCCGCGATAGCAGATGGCGATACGGATACAATTGCTATACATTAATGAGTTTTAAGGGACAGTCTTCTGGATATTAAAGGTTCAATCACCAGTATGAGAGATACCAAAAATACAAATACGAATTACTTATACCCAGTTGTGGGCGAGGGAACGAGAACAAGCTTCCCTCGTCGATTAAATAAACGTTTCCACTCAAAATTTCGTGCAGATTGCTAAATTCGACGCACCTGAAGTAGGTCAGGTGTTACATCGGGTAAACTATTTAAAAAATAAGCTCTAAGATAGAAAAAGTAATCTAAATAATAAAAGATTCACTCTCTATTGGATAAGTTGATTTTTATTTTAAAGAATCTAACAAACTTTAATGAATCAGAGTTCAACCTAAATAAAAAGGTCTAATATACATGTTGTCGTATCAGATAGTTTTATTTAGTGTTGTTTCGACTAACGTTAAATAACGTTCAGAATAATTGTTAAACATCCATACTATCTTATTGGATACGGCTGTGACATGGTGGGGTATGTTACTGGTACAATATTGCTCGATTGATTAAGTTGAACTAATTTTGGAATAATTAATTATAATGATTATTAAATTAATTATTAAAGTAATACTTAATTAAGTAAAATATCTATGACAATTTAACTATCAATTAATGGATTACCGAAAATTATAGAGACGGAAAAGAGAGGTTTACACACTTTTGAGGCAACATGTATCGCCAAGTCTTATTAATCTTATTTCTTATTCTAAATGAACTATTTAATTTAAACATTAAACTTTTTTACGTGGTTGAGTAAAACGCAGAGATCGTGCATCGGATTAGATCAGTAATAACGCAAGTTGAAGTGTCATGTTTCAAATCGTAATTGGAAAGCTCCCATTTCTCGGGTTAAATTGACAACTAATGAAAGCAGTTGTTCTGAATTATGTGAAATAACAAGAAATACTTTTCGAGTCACAGTTTGGTTTGGATTACATCTTGTGTCGAGAATTTTAAAACATCACGGCGATATACCTGTCACACCTGATTTAAATTCTGGGAAATGTGACGAGAATATAGGAAGTGATAGATTTCAATTATGAATTGACAAGGTAGAAATAACCAGTCAATGTCCAAATTTTGATCTACCCTTTAAAAAGTTATCGAGTGCATCAACTATATCTGATATATATATAATATAATATATATATAATATAATATATATATAATATATATATATATATATATATATATATATATATATATATATATATATATATATATATATATATATATATATATATATATAATATATATATATATATAATACAGGGTGGGCAAAAATAAGGGTCCTGCTTTTAAAAATTCATAACTTTTTTATTTATTGATTTTTTTTTTTTTTTTTTAGAATAAGTAAAGGACCCCTTCCGAAGCAAGCATGAGTCGTATTAGCCCTAAGGAACGTACCCTTATTTAGAAAACATTATTTTTGCTTAAAAAACTCAAAACAGTGTAAAAAACAATACTTTAGTTTTTGTGAGTTTTAAGAAGTGTTTTTCGGCTAAAATTTGTTTTGTTTATTTCAAAAAATCTCGGAAGGGTCAGTCTACACACACATAAAGTTTGGTGAGTTTAACTTTTATTTTGTGGAAGTTATTCAAATTCAAGTTATTCAAATTTAAAGATAGGACCCTTATTTTGGCCCACCCTGTATATATATATATATTATATATAATATATATATATATATATATATATATATGTTAGGTTCATATTATATTCCAATAAGCATGGGTTTATTTTATTATTTTTATTATTTCACATTTCCAAAAAACATAACATTTCTGTGAGATATATTTTTTACGGTCCGTGTCATTTGTCTTGTGCCAAACAACGTTTTTATGTCAATATCGTCTATGCAACATTACAAAATGATAGGAAAATTCACAAAAAGTAAAAAGTTTCTGGATTAAAGTGTCTTGAAAAAACCTACACTATACAGTGGTTCATTTTTGGGTGGAACCCCCCCCCAAAAAAAAAAACAAAAACAAATAAAAAGAGCAAACTGACACGTGGGGGAACCTACTAATACGCCATTTTGAATTTTTCGTTCAAAGGTAGTACATCCAAAAAAGTTGTGCGGACATTTATAACTTTTAATTCAGTTATAGTTCTTAAAATAGTTACTAAGTTCTATAATTTATTTATACAAATTCTAATTCACTTTAGGGTAATTTCTTACTTTCTAAAGTTACATCAAATTAGCCTTCGAATGCCCATTCAGGTGATTTGGATACGAAGCTCTTTTAAGTTCAACAAATGTGAAAAAATAAAAATAATAAAATAAAACCATGGTTATTGGAATATAATATGAACCTGACTTATATTTGCTCTGTCGTCACTAATTGACAATCATCGAGCTGTATCTTTTAAGGAGACTGCAAAGTGAAAAGGGCACTGATAGTATATGCTAATAAATATATTGTCATTAATAATTATAAATATATATATATATATATATATACTTATCTTTCAACAAATAGTAAGACGTGTATTTATTTAACTTAGAAAAAGCCTACATATTGCCACTTAGCTGAATGACACATTTTTATGTGTGAAACAAAAGATCACATAGACCGACCAATCATAGAATAGTAGAAAATTAAATACGAACTACGATTGACGAACCAAGCACAAAATTCGCCTCTTGTAAAAGTTCTCAATAATATAACTTATTTTTTAGAGCTCGTAAGAAGAGTCAGTAAGTCCGTTAAACACGGAGACCGACAGCGGAACTGAAGTTGGATGAAAATTAAACGATGTGTTTGTAAACTGAAAAAACCCATTAAAAACACTATATTATAGCACGTCTCATCGAACACGTTAACCTTCGAAAGGTAACTAAAACCGAAATGATATAGTACCATCATGAAACAAATATATTTTATTATGAATTTCTTTAGAAAAATACATAATTTGATTCAATAAATTCATTAAATATAAACACTTAAAACATTCAAATAAGTTTCAATAAGGGTTATATTTGTAGAGAATCTAAAGACACCATTGAGTTGTCCTTTCAAATCTGGAGTTACTAGAGGACAAGTAAGTAATTGTCGCCTAACATATGTGCTGCTTCGTCTCACTCTCCACCGTTCTTCTCTATCTATAATGTTTACTTCACCCCATAAGGGTAGATGATTTCCCTTTTCCTTCCATATGTGGTCAGCCATTTCTCCACGTATTACGGCTTTCCGTATGTTAGGCGACAATGACTTACTAAGCAGACCTAGTATAGAATTCAATACAATTAGGAATATATAATTATAAATAATAGTTAGTGATAAGTAGTTAGATCAAAAATAGGAATAGGTTTAAGGCTCCCAAAGTTCATACTAGAATTGTCCGCAAAGACCCGTGGCGCAGTGGATATAGTACTAAGAATAATTCAGTGCGGGCGATACGGAGAATTGCGAATTATAAAGGTTTCCGTTCGATATTCTATCTATATTCCCGAGTTCAACAGAAAGATTCCCGAGTTCGACAAAACACACAGGTCGAAGGTTATATTGGCCGAAATGGTGTGATAAAAACACCTAAGATGAAAACAATAACCCGAATATACCAAAGTCTACGATTTAATGTTATTGTTATTAGAACGTTTCACATTTAAAATGTGCCTCTTTTTTTAAATGATTCGAATTCGTCTCAATTTGTTAAAGCTATTTGCCGTTTGGCAGCTGTCAGTACGTTCGCAGGTTAGGGTTAGGGTTAGGCTTATTTCCTGTTAAAAATATCGCCGTGCAACCAGTTTTTATTACTTACCTCATATTAAATTGTTTCTTTTAATTTTATGCGCAAAAATTGTAAACCCAATTATATTTAAAATAATCGTTTGTAAGGAGGCTTCTGACCAACAGTATATCTCTATACACGTAATCCTGGATGAATATTGCTAGTAATATATATATATATATATATATATATATATATATAAAATGATAAAACAAAATAATAGATAAATGTTGAAAAATACATTCTACAAATGCTGGTAGCCTTACTCCTTTATATATATATATATATATATATATATATATATATATATATATATATATATATATATATATATATATATAAAGGAGTAAGGCTACCATCATTTGTAGAATGTATTTTTCAACATTTATCTATTATTTTGTTTTATCATTATATATATATATATATATATATATATATATATATATATATATATATATATATATATATATATATAGAGAGAGAGAGAGAGAGAGAGAGAGAGATATATATTATAGTTCATGTTGTTGAACACTGTTTGACTCGCTGAATATTGGTGTCCGCTGATTTCGACATTGAAAACATTTAAATTCTCTACATTTCCATGTCATTGGGGGTGCCCGAAAGGGTAAAACGTCACACTGTAAGAATTAACACTTTTCTACTCTGGGGATTGCATGAGCACGAGAGATTGAAGTATGTAGTCAATATTATAAATATTTATTTAAAAATATTATATATATATATATATATATATATATATATATATATATATATAAGGAATAAGTAAAATAAATACCTTTTGAAGCATTAAAGATAAAATCGTGAATGACCACGTGATCGGTATAAAGTGTTTTAAGGTTCATATTTCTTTTAAAATCATCTATTTGAAATTTAATAAGGAATAGGTAAAATAAATACCTTTTGAAGCATTAAAGATGCGATATAAATTGTAAAAGAAAAATAAATCGAAACCTATTTTTTTCTTCTTTATATAAACTCTCATTTTGTTGTTAGTTTAAAGTGATACAGACATTTCGCCAATAACTTGGCCTTTTCAGTGTTTCATATATCCTGATGTTATCGGATTTGTATTTTTTTCTCCTCCCCGCTTCTGTTGTTGCAGCCGGGCCAAAGGGTTTTTTTGTTGTTTCCCACTTTCAAATATGTAATCGTGAATGCACACGTGGTCGGTATAAAGTGTTTCAAGGTTCATATTTTTTTAAAGCATCTATTTGAAATTTAATAAGGAATAGGTAAAATAAATACCTTTTGAAGCATTAAAAATGCGATATCAATTTTAAAAGAAAAATAAATCGAAACCGATTTTTTTTCTTCTTAAAAAAAATCTGAACCTTAAAACACTGATGATATCTAAAGTTCTTTGTGCCTCCATTATTTTCTGGGTTTTTTTTTTGTATCTTTCGTCTTTTTCTCCTTTTCCAGTTTTTATTGTGATTGTTAAAACAAAATACTTTTCATAAAAGTTGTTATGTACTTTATTCTTATGTATTTATATATTTTCGAGGTTTGTATTTGTTTTCTTTGTGTTAAGTTTATACTGAATATATTACTATCCTATTATAGTTCGAGTTACAATATTATTATTATTATTATTATTATTATTGTTATTATTATTATTATTATTATTATTATTATAATCATATAATTCTTCTTCTTCTTCTTCTTCTTCTTCTTCTTATTATTATTATTATTATTATTATTATTCCATTATATTAAATGTATTGTTTCAATCCATCATATTTTTTATAATTGTTTGTGTAATTTTCTCATTATTATTGCCATAATTATCAGTAGAAGTATTATACATTTATGTACATGTGTTTTCCTTTTTATAAGAAATAATTGTATATATACGTTGTTAAATAAATAACATGTAGATGTGTTTTGGCTTGATTTTGTGTGATCTTTTGTAAAAAATTATGCAGAAGTGACATATTGGTATTAAGAAATAAAAAAATAGAAAAATATTCCTAATCGTCTTCGAAACGATATTCCACCTAATTTATTCCCCGAGTGCACAGGTGAATACTGATAGTATATATATATATATATATATATATATATATACCTTAGTAGGCGTTGAGTTCGGTTTCGTTAAAGTAAAATGCTGCTAGTACTTGTTTGGATTTCCTAGATCTCTACGGTAACAAGATGTGACATACGGTTCTAATGTGACGGTTCTACGTCTTAGTAAGACCCAGGGCCAATTAGACTAAATATCTCAGTCACTTCCATTTTCTCTTAAAGTGACGACACCTAAGGCAACATGCTATTGGCCTGCCATTCACCTTCTTATGCAATGCCAAAGCCACTGCACGAGAGAAAACTTTCTAGAACTGTTTCAAATCTTTCAAAATACGGTGACGCCAAAATACATTAATATTTATTCGTTCCCAGCAGGTACGCTAAGATGTGAGAGAAGGCCCTTTTTATCTCTGAATGTCAGTTATTAATCAATACTTAGGGCAAGATTTAAAAAATGCCACGATCTTCTCTGTGCTCTCAGACTAGAGAGTGATCCTCAGTTATATGGGAATATGCATACTACTCTCGTTTATTGAGACGGGGGAAGTAAAGTTTCGTAGGAAAGTTGCGTCGTAAGAAATTTTCAAAACTCATAGATATAACACCCAAAATAGCGCTGATGCGAATTCTTTTGATGTTTATAAAATACTAAATGGCCTCGCCAGCTGACTATCGCTTCGCAAGCTTCTCTACTCAAAACATGTGGAACAAATCTTTTAAATTGTAAACAATTCACTGTACCAAACATTAAACAATCACTTTCGTTTGTATTCACATATTTGCAAATATATGCTCCCTCCGGTCGCATATTTTTGCAAGGTCGGGAACAGTATATGATAATGAACAAACTGCATACATTGACCCCCTACCCCCACAGGAAGAGGTAATGACTAAGAGAAAAATATAATGACGAAAGAACACTACTCCCCCTCCCCCCCCCAAAAGGAGTTAATGCCTGGGATGATGATATCATGAAACAAAATAGATAGTAAACTACCTCTACCCTCTAAAAATGGGAGAGAGTCATCCTGGGACGATGATATCGTGAGGAACGGTCATATATTATACCGTACCCCTCCCCCGAAAAAGAGAAGGTAATGCCCGGGAAAATGTGTTATGGGGACAAACCGCTAAAGGAGAACGTAAAGCGTCGGAGTATTCCCCCCCCCACACACACACACACACAAAAAAAGATGTGGTTATGCTTGGTCGGAAAAAAAACCCTCCAAGATAGAGGAAGTGATACCTGAGAGAATTATACTTCATAAAAGGAGTAGGTGATGTCTGCAAGGATGATATGGAAAGTTTTATTGTACACGTAAAATTCTGAAATATAAAGTGGGTTAAAAATATAGTCGCCATCTTTATGAACAAAAAGAAGAATTATGCAAGTTAATGAAAAACGATAACTTCCTTTCATATTTTTTTTGATTAAAAAGACATGTTTATAACCGTGAGTAATCGTTCTTCCTTAGCTAGCCTCTTACTTGCCTTATTTAGATAGCGACTATATTTTTCTGATCTACTTTTTATTTTGGCGTTTCACGTGTACGATGTAAATTGATATAACTTAGGGTGTTTTGGTGTTTTATTTCGTTTTTTGTTTTTTTACTAAAACAGGGTTTAAGTAAAAAAAATAGGTCATAATGAGTAATGCCGAAGCTTATTTCGCTTTAAATAATTTACGTGACTGAAAACGAAATTAATACCAAATGAAAGAAAAAACAACTCCTTTTCATGAAGAGTAAGGGTAAATTAAAATAGTTATCATGCCTGTTTTTTTTAATATTGGGGTGCAAGAAATTTATTGAGAAGTGAAAGAAAACTTTAAATTAAAAACAAACTTACTATTTAAACAAAGTCCATTTTTTTGGGTTTGTATTTTAAGTAAAATACGTTTTTATCTCAGACTTTATATATATATATTTTGCTCTTTTATGTCGTAAATAAATCATAAAACATTAACAAAACAAACTCTTTCGTTGCTTGAAAGGGAAAAGTTAGAGAGAAGAAAGACAGGTAGTATTGACGACGCCAAATTTTATTTTTAATTATTTTTTAAGGATCCACAACTTCCCTTGAGAGAGAGAAGGAGAGAGAGAGAGATAGAAAGAGAGAGATAGAGAGAGAGAGAGATAGAGAGAGAGAGAGAACTCAATCACTTCCTCAGTATATCTTTCTAGCTAGGTTCATCTAAATTATCTCCCTTGATATTTTAAGAATGTTTTTTCGTACTTTATTCATTTTTTAAATTAAATTACTTACATTAATAACTGTTAATTTACACAAAACTATTGTAAATAGATAGGGAAAATAAAATTATATAATCATAAATGAATAACAGCAAATATTAATTAATTATAGACTGTTAAAAAATAAGTCATGCAAATTATATATATATGTGAATGTCTATATGCCTCTCTTTAGTATGATATATACCGTATTTGTATTGCTGATTAAAATTATATCAGCCCGTTTTCATGTTAAAATAGGAGTGATGAATAAAAAAAAAACTCTCGCATTATTCATTTAGATATTCAGACACCTTTTGGAATTTTTATACAGATTTATTTATATTTGTAAATATAACCGTAAAGAAAAAAAGAAAAAGAATAAAAAATAAAAGAAAAATGAAACCCATGAGTCAGTTCCTTTACAGAACTTGACGGAAAAGAACATAATTGTTGTTTATAAGCAAATATGCGGTCATCAACACCAAGAATGAGGACCCGCCATCATTAACATTTCAAAATTCGATTTGTATACGAAATAACAAAATATTCCTAATAAAACTATTTGTTATATTAAAAAAAATCGTTGAATTAAAAATTATATTTAATTAACCAAGTGTCCTTTATGTACAGCAATATGTAAATTACTTAACTTTACTACTGAGATACATATACATAATCATTATATAACACGGATAGGGTGCTGGTATTGTGTAAATTTGAATTCACTTGAAATAAAGTGTTTTGACCTCACCGTTAGTTCGGAAACGGGTCCAGCCTTCCTTTAGCCTACAAATTCGATGCATTTCAAATATTCGTTTTTCCCATAGATTAAAGATGAACAATAATTTATTGACTCGTCGTAGTTTTTGCATGCATAACATTCTGATCTTTGTGCTACGCAAAGGTGAGATTTCGTCAGGGAATTTCAAATGGACAACTTTACTTCCTTTTTGTCGGCTTTTCTCAATCCACGTTCTATGTCTTTTGTAATATAGGTTGTATGAATTGATCTGTGTTTTCCTCAGGGATCGAACAAACAGCGACTAAGCAGAAATTCACCTTATCACAGAAACATTGTCAAATGAAAGATGTTGCTTAATAATTTGAGTTATATTATAACGTATCTTTCGTGTACATAATAATTGATCCCTTTGTTTGTATTTCATATATATGACACGTATAGGTTAAAAATATACGGTGTAATCACATTGACACACCGGTTCACGTTACATCAGCGAGGTTAAGCGACGTTGAACCTGGTCAGTACTAAAGTGGGTTGCCATTTGAGAATACCAGGTGCTGTATGTGCTCTCTGTTTATCTCGGCCTTGCCATTGGACTCAGGCAGTACAGACTCAGGAGAGGAATAGATGGTAATTGCGCAACCCCTGCTTCAAATGTACACGCGCAGCCACCCTTAGAATGGGTATCTATTGCCTCTCAAGACTGAACGGAGGCCATGCTAGACTCATAAACCCCTCGAAATATTAGAACCTAATTTGGAATAAATAATCTTATATAAACCAAATGTGAAATTAGATAAAATTGTACTACTACTACTACTACTACTACTACTACTACTAATACTACTAATAATAATAATAATTATAGTAAGGACAATAAAAAATTACAAGCTACAAAGCTATTTGAGAGAATTAACACCAACTCTTATAGGTAGCGTCCCAACTCGTTGCATGTGTTATATGATTGCCAACATTCTTATAACTAATAAATGCTACTTTTATTTAAAAGAATAATATAACCACCTATGAAAACCTTTATTTTCTTTCATAACTTTCTGTATATTCATCTAATGTACACATTCTCAACGTCTGACAAACAGGCGACGTGTATTCTACTCAGATATTATTCTTGACTAAAATCAGGTTGAGGTTGTTATTATAGATTAATCCTTTCCTCTGTATACATAAGTCTTTTGACTAAGCTATTTTGTGGATAGCGTAAGTATGATTTTCTTTTGGCTTGGTATATTAAAAAAACGCGATTCTTCTTAGCCAATTTTCATTTGTTATTGTTGTATAATGTTATTTATAATAGACTAACGTATTTCGCTACAATTTATTTTATAAAATACATAATCTGATATGGTATGTTCCTAATGTAAACACATATTTTAATAGTCGCTTTAAAATAAAAACTCAGCTAAGAGTAATAACTCTTCTTCTTTTAGAAAAAGTTATCATTACTTACTTTTTTTTCATTTTTTCTTGTTTTTATGTCTTATTTCGTTCTCATTAAATCAATACGAGGTTTACTTTAAGCTTAGATACGTAACATAAAAAGCGATATAATCGGGCATAGAAATATTCACAAAATAAATGAACGTCATTGGTCAGTACAACTCGTTATGAATAAAAACGGCAGTTTAGAGATGAACATAGGCATCTTAGTTTTAAAATAATGTATGGTTGTAGTCAACAGAGACGCTGAGAAAAGTTGATGACATAACAATACACACACGAGGGAGAGAGAGATGGAGATATGAGGATATGCAGACGGATAGAAAACTGAGGAAAATAGAACAACCTCTGTCAGACCCATTATTCATAAAGAAATGTAGATGTTTAAAACAAAAAAAGGTTACGAAAAGGGCCCCTATATTCCGTATTAATAACATCACTATAACTCGAAGAAATTGCAATATTATTATTGAATAAAGCATTGTTTAATCAATATTTTCAGCAAAAATAATATAATTGCAAAAAATATTTAATCTGATTTTAATTATCATAGTTTCTGGTAAAATACAAAATGCGACATAATTATATTTCTCTTTCATACATGAACGTTTCATCATCAGCGCAAGAATTTTTTTAATAATCTTGAAAATAAACCAAAAACTGAAAAATGTGAGACCCAGGAACTTAACAATAAAAATAATTTAAAACATTGGATAATTTCTACTAACGATTGCCTTGGACAGGTATGGTAGCCTTGTTCCGTAATAAACAGGCGGGATTAGCTCACGAACCACCACTCACTCCCCTCACACCGTCCTCAAAATTTGGAAATATAAAACATAAGTTTGATTTTGTTTTGTCATTTTCTCATTAATTAATATTATTTAAAAGTTTCAAACAATTATTTATTAATAAATAATTTTTATGTTTTTACTCTTTTCAATGAATATTGTCAGTGTAGTAATCCACTTTAATTTTGTTTTTCAATACTCTTAGCTTTATTTTAAGAGAATTAATGTAATTTATCGTTACGACACGTGTAAGAAATTTTTATATGTGTCGTTACAATAAATAAGTTATTTATTCTTTAAGAATTGATGTAATTTAAAATTACACTAATTCTTAAATAACAAATAGAGTAATGTAATTTTTCAAGATTTTGACCAATCATTATGTAAATTTAATTAAATTGGACGCAGTTCGTAATGTTAAATTTAAAAAATAACTATTAGTGCAGTTTTAGTCTTCCATACTTTGAGATTTTGTAGCCGTATATTCTGTTTACTTATACAACACGGACTCCGGACATGTTTTAGCTAACTTTAACTTTTTTTGATAATTAAGCAATTTTTAGTAAAAAAAGAGGTAGATTCTTTTATAATGCACTCCCTTAAGACTTTAATTTAATAATTATCTTTGAAACAGTTCCAGAAAACTAATATTAACATTTCCAGCAATTTTTAACATGTTTTATTGGATCTTCAGTTTAACGGATTTTTCGCTGTTTTGATAACATTTCCCATTATAATTCTTTATTTCATGTGTGAATATACATTTGTTTCCTTTTATATATTAACTTAATGCTTTTATCTTTCAAACACAATCAAAAGTTAAACGAAAACTACCTTTAAAAATTAAGAAAAGGCACTTTTAAGGACTATAGTCAGTACAAGCGACGGCTGTTTTTGCACGTACCTATACATATATATATACATATATATATATATATATATATATATATATATATATATATATATATATATATATATATATGGATGTAACACGAAACAGGATTGATGATATACATGTGTCGGGAAAGGAAACGAGAGACGGCTTTAATAATCAATATAACAAATTCTATTATTGATCATGTTGTTGTTGTTGTTATTATTATTATTATTATAATTATTATTATTATTATTAATATTATTATTACTACTACTACTACTACTTTCTTTTTTTCTTTTCTTTTAACTTCTTCCTAAACAGAAGTTATTATGACTTTTATTTATTTTTATCTTTGTCATGGAAATCGCTCCAGACAAGGCATGAATCTGCTTGATGTAAGGAGTTAAAAATACCACTTAAGGTAAAAAAATAACTAGCCAATGATAAGTGTTATATGGATAGATTCCGACCCCAAAACAGCAATTCTTCCCCCTTTGTAGAACCTTTCGCTCATGGAATGTAGGGACTAAAGGAAAAAAATAAAGGGAAGCGAGAAGTACAATTTTCCGAAAGTAAACGATTATTATTACGGATTGATACATATAGATTCACACAAAATGTATCCTCATTATTTTTAAGTCTTTCACGGAGAATGTAAATATTCTGTTGTTTATGGTCTACGTAAAACACTTATCTTTGGTTTAACAATAAGTTTAGATTCAGTAAATAAAATATATCCAAAAAAACACGGATATATTCGCTCGTATATAATAAAGCATGTCAATTTGTTATTGTTTTTGTTGAGTAAAATTCATAGAAAAAAGCCGCAATATTTATGCACCAACACAATAGTTAACTTGAGAAGTGCATTGGCTCTGAACAGTTCGTAAGGTTTAAACATTAGCATGTATGAGTCATTTATATACATGTTGTTTAAAAATCGATAAGCTAACATCGTCATATTGTGTAATAATTAAAAGAAGTTCCCGCAAACATAAGTCCGCAAACGCTTTATGCCCGTGTTATAGGTCATTAAAACAAAAAAACTGATCATCATTTTTTATTGTAAACATCTATCAAGTACAATATATGTGATGGTGCACTGTCATTTCTTACATTTATAGTAGATAACCACTGCAACTGTGATCACAGGTAAAATAAGACTGGGCCTGGTGCTTCTACATACACCAACAAATCTATGTTAAACTGACACCAAAATATATAAAGAAAAAAGATCCGAGCGTCATGACTAGCGGCGGCTCTATTAAACTCCAGCATGGGGTCGCCATCCTGTGAATGTTGGCTATGTTATTTAAGGTAATCGAATTTAACATGGCAAATACAGATAACTAAATATAATCAGCGCAAACAAAATATCACACAAAGCAAGCCAACACAACGCTATTGTTTCACACATATAGAATTGAATCCCGAAGTCATACCATCGATTTTTCAAACACCATGCATTTAGCTTAACATCGTATTTATTATATGAAGTCAAACGTCGACAACCATTGACATGATCCCGTTTGATATGAACGGTGTACAGAGAGGGCATCGAATACAATAAGAATAGGGATGTAACACGAAACAGGATTGATGATATATATACATGTGTCGGGAAAGAAGACGAGAGACGGCTTTAATCTAACTCAAGAGCTAAGAGATAAGAAGTGGATGTTTTCTCTATCTAGCAAACTCTCTTTGCTGTAATGAAAACCGTAGCCGAATAAATCAATTGAAAATAAAAACTATACTTCAAAATATAAAATACTGTCATTAACTTATTCAACGGCCGACTAAGAAGAAACTATATGGTGGGTTATGCGGTTTTTTATTTATCTCCCTCGCACAGCTGGAAGATGTGACACAAGGTCGGGAAAATGAGATTGTAAGCTAGCGCCCTAGAGGAAGACCACGCTGTCCGACAAAAAAATGCATGGACAGTCTCGACGACATTCAATCTATAGAGCACCCCAGGCGATTAGCCATTAACTAACGTCTTCTGAAAGCGAAAGAAGGACTAAGCCTGGGAGAGTTGATCTCCTAAAACTACACAGGACCATACCCCAGACATACAGAGAAGAAGCCATCTCAACAATGGACTGGTCGGATGTTGGTAATGCAGCTTGATTGACTAGATATATATTTGAAATCAGTTTAAGCTTTATATGAGAATATATAGTTTATAAGGAAGCTTAATCATGTGACATCAGAACTATCCACTTCAAGATGGTTTCTACTAGAATGTAGGCAAAGGTATACATTATGTCAGGTCTGGAGAGAGTTGGGCGCTTTGAGCCCTTATGGATATTTGACAGCGAGGAGAATATTTTACTTAAGGAAATGACAACCCTTAAGATAAATAAAGTATATCATCCAAGTTAAAATAATCATTTTTTCATGAATATTACAACCACCGGATAAAATGATTTTTTGAAAATAGAACGTTTTCCTTGAACCAGGAAAGACAGACAATTTCACACTCACTTAGAACACGTAACACATACACAAAATATAAATACTTCATAAAACGAAAGTCCAGAAAAGATAAAATCAATCATGCTAGACAGACATCGAATACAAATAATCTTTGTATCATCCGACTATACATCAGACTCTGTGGTCGAAATAATAAGAAAAAATATAAACAAAAGTATTCATCAAATATTGGAAGTGTTTTGGTATATAGGAAAACATTGCGTTTATAACGTCGAGCTACAATCACTGTTAATAGGGTTCGTTTCTTTCTCTGTGTACCTAAAATTAAAGGCAACTTTCATGAACAAAGTTTCTTTCCAATAACTCGTCTGTAGAATACTATAACACGGGAATGCTTACCAGCTTACTAAAACATGGTCCAATGTTTAGAAATTCTTGTTAAACTGTCCTCTTAAATAATATCTTTTTCTATCATCGTTACCACTACTCATTGTGTTGTCTCACAGCTCGACTGACAAATTAATTAACCCACATCCTTGAGTAGCTGTTTGGTCTCGATAAGTGTTTACTTATTAGTATATAAGAAACAACAGTTTCCTGTTGATAACCCCATTCTTACAATAATTCTGACAATCAAACAGTTATGAATAAATTGTGCTCTATAACACACCTATAATTTATTTTGCTCGTTTCAACTTCTCGTAAATCTGTTATCTCTATGGATCCAAACACTTTCTCACACCTGAGGATCTTCATCTTCACACATCTACTATCAGACCTGGTATGAAGTACTGCTCTAATATTTGGACTGGTGAACTTCTGTTATATATAAGGCTTCTTGATGAGTTTCAGAAATGTATCTGTAATTTGATTGGCTCTATCCTTTCTTCTCGTTTGCATCCCATCTCTTACACAGGTGATGCTGCTAGTATAAGTCTCTTCTATAAGTACTATTATTGTAAGTTTTCGTTCCTTTGTTTAAGCTCGTTAAACTCGTTGGTCTAGTGGTCTTTATTAATTCACGTTCAGATACCTCGTTATTATACACTTTCGTATTCAAGTAGATTATTTCTAAGAACTGCATGTTTTCGGAACTCTCTTCCTGCTGACCATTTTCCTCCTCCCAATAGCCTTTGTTATTTCTAAGACTACGCTCAATAAGAATTTCATGTATTTTCGTTAATGATCCTTCGTTCTTATTATCTAATTACAATAAGTGGCTTCATACCTTGTCTGGAGCGGTTTTCATATAAAATGTAAAATATCATATCAGTAACAACAGATAAATAAGCAAGGACTGCAATCAGAATTGGTACTTTTGACTTGAAGAAGAAATTTATCTCAAAATATTTCATATGAACGATATTAATAACTATTAACATCTGAGTTATTTTCATTTCATATCTATTTCGCATTTTCCAGGTTTAGAATAATATAGCAACATTAATAGTAACCACAATGCGTCAATATTATTTTAAAACAACAAAATATCCCATATTTAATAAATAATCAAGAGGTTGTACTGACTAAATAATAATAATAATAATAATAATTATAATAGTCATAGTGAGTAAAATTATAAATAATAATAATAATAATAATAATAATAATAATAATAATAATAATAATAATAATAATAATAATAACCAAACGATAATAATCAAAGTGAGGTTAAATTAAAAATAATAAAGAATTGGAAGCTCAAATTCCAAACAAAAAAGGTATGACCACCCATAGAAAGATACCCCCTCCCTCCGTCGTATTCTTAGATGAATGGTATCTTCGTTCTCGCCAGGGCATTTGCAAAAGTGGTCGGCCTACAATTAATTGCTGTCAGCACATGGCCCTGTTAATTTTAATAGATTCGCCAAAGCCCAGTTAAATTTTCTTTGAACGCTTTAATATGACTCTATTTTCATTAATGTTTACTTGTTATCTAATTTAATTGTATCTATTTCCTATGTTTTTTTTATTTGTGTTTCATATCGTGTACCTTATTTTTGCCCTAATGACCGGGGAAATGATTGTTCGTGAGGTTAAATATAAAGAGAACTTTAAGGAATAGGTGGCTTAAATACGACGAAATAAGTCTGACCACCAATAGAAGTATACCACCTCCCTCTTTCCCTTTCTCCCTCCGTCTTCTTCTTCCTAATAAGATGGAAACCAATCTACTATTTTCTGTTATCTCTGGGAGGTGACGTGTAAACTTAATCTACATATTTTTCTTAATATTTGCGGGGGCTCGTGAATACTAGTACACAGGCGCAGGAAGACCATTCTCAGTATAACGGACCCGTAGATTTGTCAAGACATCCATCTAGAAGAAGGAAAGCTCTGATGTAAAAATAATACTTGTGACTAGTTACGTCTTGGCAGCACACCGTTGTAAGATGGAGGTCTCATTATTCCTGCTCAAGAACGTTCCTAGAGCTGAGGTCTCAAACAAAATATCCAGTTTGCAAACCTAAAATTGCTTAAGAAGTAGATGGGTTCTTCTATCGCTCGGCCTTTGTACTCTTGTATTGTCAATTAGCCAGGCGCAAAGTTAATGGCACAGGGACACCTTAAAGACATTCAGTGCTTTGCCTTGTTTCCTGACTAGGACGATGAACGCCGTCTCTCTTACCATCTGGGAAATTTGTGGAAAGATGTGTATCATGAAGACTCACATGCCTAGTCTGGGTCGCTCTTGTTCCGAGAGGTTGAGGGTACAGGTTAGACAGCTTGTGTTGCTGCTGTTTCCGACTGGTAGTGCAGGAGCCCGAACTATTAGTTAGCGCTAAAAGCTGTTGCTTCAGCAATTGTATAATATCGTGGGTAATTGTACGTGCTATGTCGCGCATGGAAAGGGACCATACATTTATTCCCGGTGAACTTTTCCATAGATCAAGTCTCGACTAATGGTCTGGTTGGGTGAGATTATTAGCACCAAACAAGCACACACTTTGCTTTCCCACTCTGTCTAAAACCAAAATGACAATATAAAGAAAAAAATCTAAAACCGTCTTCGCCTTGAGGCCAGCATTCACAAATATCTGGGGCCTAGCACCACCAACAATGACGTAGAAAGTTTATAAGCTTCCAGAATGTCCTAACACTAAGTGATACACACTTATAATCCTCAATCTCCTCACACCATTTCGACATGACTGAATACTAACTACTCTACCATAAAGACGCTGACAAACATATGCACGGGTTACGAATGAATGTCTGGAAAAGCAATATATGTGAAAAAAGAAAAACGAGAGGTTGTACCGGTTTCGTTCAAATCAACGAACGTCTTCAAAAATGAATGAATATTATAAATTCATTCCATAACGGTGAAACATTTAAAAAAAAGAACGCACAACAGGATGTTATTGGCATGTGCTTAACTATTTGAAAAATAAAGATTGATAAAACGCGTGCAAAGAGATGTTTACTCCCCCTCTTTTTACTATTTTAACCTCTATTTGTTTTATTATTCTTTATTTTTTAATAGTTAAACACGTGCAAATAACATTTCTTTGTGCGATTTTGTTTTTCTTATGTTTTAGCGTTATCAAATGAATTTAAAATCTTCAATTTTTCTGTAGATGTTCGTTGATCTGAATGAAACCGTTCACATCGCTCGTTTCTTTATGAAGTTTTCCTCTATTAACATTTGTGTTTTTTTCGTTAGTCTTTTAACCACACACACGTACACACACACACACACACACCCACACACACACACACACACATATATATATATATGCGTAATAAATAATATATCAATATATATAACGAAATAAGTGATGATTATTTTATAATTTAACAATAACATTTGATCTTTATTAAATTTTCATTTATGTATATATATATATATATATACATATATAATATGTATTATCTACGTATATACAAATTGACATTCTGTAACACACACACATATATATATATGTATATATATATATATATATGTATATATATATATATATATATATATATATATATATGTTACAGATATGTATATCGATAGAGAAAGAAAAATCACAGAAAAGTGTTAATGGTGTCCACATTAAACTTGTACAAGTTCGACTATAACTCGGTGTACAGTACTTTATCATACTGGACGCTATTTCGCAATAACTATAGATATATATATATATATATATATATATATATATATATATATATATATTACTAATAAATTATAATTATATTACCTTTTTTATTACTTTACTGCGGTGTCCTGAATTATCACCTTTCATCAATATATATAATTATTAATGATGCTGATGGACAATGTGAAATACATTTTATTATAATCTGTTCATGGTTCCCTCTCTCTCTCTCTCTCTCTCTCTCTCTCTCTCTATATATATATATATATATATATATATATATATATATGAATGATTGTTTTTATTCAAACAGACATGTACTAAATTTGCGACACTGACAGGTAGGCAGAATAAGAATTTGATCCTTCCCTCAGATGGTATTTGGGAATTATTAATTTTGATTTTGTACATGTCTGTTTGAATAAATACAATTATATACATACAGCTCTATTTTATATTGAGCACTTTTAATACGCCCAGTTGAAATTCTTTGGATTCCTCTCTCGTGGATATTTACTTATATATATATATATATATATATATATATATATATATATATATATATATATATATATATATATACATACATACATGCGTGTGTGTAGGCAGTAAGTGATTATTTATACAAGCATGGTTAGAGATCACGGAATTTTCACGTTTTGTAATTTGTTTAGTTATGTTCTCAAAACGTCGAGCAAGTTTTTGTGTCTCTGGTGGTAATTGATATAATATATCAATGAGGGATCTTAATCACGACGATGGTGAGCGTTTGAGATGGCCGAAATAAGAACCTTAAGAGCCATATTATAGCAATTAACACCGGAGACCCGAAATATTACTCGCCGCGTCGAGAATATAACTAAGAAAATTACACACCGTGAAAATTCCGTTGTATTCAAGAAGACTTATATATATATATATATATATATATATATATATATATATATATATATATATATATATATATATATAGGAGAGCGAGAATTTAAGTTTGGAATGGCATAAATAACGAATCAACCATCGCATCATATCTGACAGGTTATCGCATTGTGGCCATCAGAGGTGATAGTCACCATAAGCCATTGATTTTATGTCAACGTTCTTAAGACTGATATTCTTAGATTTATATGCGCGTCAACACTAGGTGGTTTGTTTGACGCATTGCTGGAAGTAGTGTTAATAAAAGTATTAAGAAAGCTGAAGCCAATGCAGAGGGCCGGATTTATGAGAACTCCTCTCCCAAGACTCCTACAACACCATCGCTCTTAAAAAACTTAGGAACAACCCCTACATACTCTCGCCTGTAAAATGTCAGCCACAATGATAGAAAACTCCATCGACAACACCTGGCCCCAAATACAAGCTTAATTTCATTACCAAAAACTGCAAACTCCTCACTTTTTATCACCTTATTAAAACGCATAAGGCCAGTACACCCCCCACACACACTTACACACATATTAGACCTATAATTTCCAGCACAAAATGTACAATTGTATATATAAAATAACTTGACTACGCACTCAGCTTCTTACATCGCTACTCCCTACTTTCCATGCACATGTCAGCAGATCTGACAAAGTTATTAGTATACTACAACTACTCTAACACAATCAACTACGCTTTAATAATTACATATTCAGTCTTGACGTCGTCTCCCGCTACACTTTCATACCCGCTCAACTAGCTATAAATCTCATCACTGGTCTCCATATCCTCCTCTGGCAGCCAAGAATGTTTCGGGGTAACACCTACTGACATACATAAACTCTTATCCATTATCATCAACTACACTTTCCAGCAGCAAATATTTTAACAAATCACTGGCCTTTCCACGGAATCTAGCCATCGTTTACATGGATGGGCTGGAACAATGTACACTAATCACCTGCCACTCCCATATATTCTTCACTAGATAACTAGATGCCATCCTTATCCTCACATCCTCCCGTGATTAAGCCATTCAAATATTCAACAATTTAAACAACACTGACCCCTGCAGACAATTCACAATCGAACACCTGAATGCTTTCGGCTCATTCTCCTTCCTTGACTGCAACCTCAACATCACTGAAGATAGTTCCATACACACCAACTTTTATAGGAAACCCGTCTGCAAAAAACTATTCATATAATTTAAATGTGCCTTGTCTCTTAAAGCTAAATGAGGTTACGCCCACAATGAGATTACCCGAATACAGAACAACTGTTTCTCTACTGCCAACAATATAACACGCACTAATAACTTCCACCAAACCGTACTTACTAATAGTTTCCTCTCTTCCATCATAGCACGCCTCAATAAGACTAAAACACGTAGACACACCACCATCTGAAATATCTGCTTCTTCAAACTCCCTTTCCTTATCGATAAACTCACTACTGCAAGGCTATACATAAATAACTCACCACACTGCGCAAACATCTATCTAAAAGACACACTAACCAAATGCTCTATTCTAAACCCCGAACTGTGCCACATCACAAATTTGGTATACAAACTACAATGCGCCATATTAAATAGCTTATAATAGAAAGCACGACAAGATAGTTGAACCTGCGCATCAAAGAACACATGTACACCTTATATCCTCCTTCTACAAGTCCACAGCCTCATGCAATATTACACAACACGACTTCTGCGTCCTCAGCGTTGCCTCTATCAGAAATATTGGGGACTTAAACCCTCTATAAATCATTGTCACAAACTCAATTTACCCTTCATCATATAACTTACCTATTCACTGACTGACTAACTTTTATAATCAACACGCACTTGTATTCTGATTTCACTTTTTGTATTCTCCCTGTAATACTTTGATGCTGATTTTCTATACTATCGCACTCCTTCCTACTATAGACATCTATAACGCAGATATCTTATACCTACTCGCCCACACACACCATTATTTTACTTGTTATATTTATATATATATATATATATATATATATATATATATATTACATTTAATTCTGATCCACTTCACTTGCCTAACCTGTTTTTCATAGAGACTTATTCAATTTAATACCTAGTCTATCTCAGTACATTCTCTCTCACAGCCTTATATCAACTCTTATTCTATTTTACTCCTATTGTCACATTACAGTAATCCCCCTCAATCCCATAATTAATTAATTAACTAATAAATAAACCCCTCAACAATCTAAACTATAAATTAAAAAAAAATACTTCTACCTGTACCCACCTTTACTTTGCCTTTGAGTGTATGCCCCGTGGGGTAGATATGTTTTGGGGATTCTGGCTCGTTTTAACGATTGACTTTAAAGAATTATTTTTCAAGCATTTACCTCCGCTTTTGACCACACACATCTGTTTCAAAGACTGAAATCGTATTCAATTACGTTACATTTAAAATTAAAATTAAAGACACGCATTCCTAAGATGTTAAGTAAAGTCTCACTCAGAGTTACGATTCATTCTGCCGACATGGTTTACAGTTGAAATTCGAATTAGATTTGATTTTCTATTTATTTTCATCCACTTCGATGAGACTAAATATAGACTTTAAATGTATTGTGTTGGTACTACCTATATACATCAGTAATGTATCAGAATGAATGAATTAATAACAAAAATCATTATTTTAATAATTACATTTAAGAAAACCATCAAAATCTAAACTTACTTAAATATACTATAATCAAAAAAGTTAAATAAACTAAAAAAAATTAAAAAATTAAAAATTAAATTATTGCAAGCAAACAATTTATTACTGACTATATAATACTCAGCTAATTAATTAATTTTTCTTGGATCATCGTGTCGGTCGCACGTTTCGAACCCCAAACGAAAGTTACTTTTGACTCTTCAGTCTGAAAATCTACCACTTTGCCAAACCAACAGCCATGGGTTACAGGGGAGAATTAAACTCTATTTATGTCTATACAACTAACATATTTTGAAAGCTCTCATAACAGTATTCAACGATCCAGGCGGACGGAACTTTACATTACGCATGTAATTGCCAGCCTATTAAGTGTAATAAGTCTTTCGCAACGATTTAAGCACTTCATGAATAACACTTCGAATTGCTTCTGAACAGACGTAATTCTCAAAATGTGGCCTCCAGCGACTACTTACTGTTTGTTAGGCTCAAAATAATGCTCTAGGTAAAGTGATTTAGTCCAATGAAGAAGTGATATGGAAATTGTCGCTTATTTTAAGGGCAAAGACAACCCGTTCTACAAAAATGAATCTAATTGTATGAGAAACGTTAAAATCAATGTATCACAATTCAATGTCAACTATGTTGATAAATAAAGTCGGATTTTACTTACAAGTTGTTAGATTTATTAGGCCGTATATTTATTGAGTGGATTTAATATATATATATATATATATATATATATATATATATATGCTTATGAGCACCGAAATTGCTATTAAGACGTTAATTTACTATCCAACTTTCAAACAACGCGTGGTGGGGTCATCGGTGTGCACTCCGACTACTGAGTTTAATATGACATTCGTATCGGGTTTGAACCGTGTCACCGGCTAGGATTGTATCCTCCCATACTGATTATTGCAAGTTTGGTATGAAACACATGTGTATATGGGTGAATTTAAAAAATATTATTCATATATAATTATTCGAAGCGTTCGCTAGATTTAGCAGTTAGTTGATAACAGGCCACCATTTACAGCGTAATGCAACACTCTAGGTCACGCCTATTGAGTGCTCTCGACGGCTTGCTAATTGGCGTCGAATTTGCCATTAAAATGTTAATTTAGTCTCCAATTTACAGACAATGCGATGTGAGCACATCGGTGCGCGCTCCGACTACTGAGTTAAATATGATTTTCGTAACGGGGTTCGAACTGTGTGACCGGCAGGGATTGTCTCCTCTTATACTGATGATTGCAGGTTTGGCATAAAATACATGTGTATATTGCTTTATTTGAAAAATATTATATATATATATATATATATATATATATATATATATATATATATATATATGTAAGTAAATTTCGCGTACAACAAAATTATAGGATAAATTTCAGAGGAAACACTTTTTATTTTTATTTTTATTTTTTATCAATGAAACGGGCGGGTTGAAAAAAAATGAAAATTTCCAAAATTTTCCTTAAGGCCTTATAGTCTGACCTTCTAAGAGGAAACGTCAGAATGATAAATTAAAAACTAAGAAAATCGAATGAGATATGAGGGGAAAATTGTTTCAGTTGGAGAAAACAATTGAGAGAGAAAAAAAAAGAAAAAAAAGTAAATCTCTCAACGTTATGGTGGCTTTGAATCATTAAAGATCTCCAACTGATGCTTCAAAATATTTTTTCTACACCGGCTAGGTCGAGCATTGTTAATAACTAACGCCTCAATAATATTGAAATGGTAGTTCGACCTGGAACTGTGTAAAACAGAAAACTACCCATCGGAATAGTTGCCAGAACAACTATTTGTACTAACGAGGTGATTACCGATGGGTGATTCCTGTGCCTGATATATATATATATATATATATATATATATATATATATATATATATATATATATATATATATAGTGAAAAAGGAAAATAACGATATGAAATATATATAGACTGAGATGCGATCCTAACGAACGCCAGAAGTAAATGGCTTTGATCACTACCCTCTTACTGTCTTTGCTTGGTTGGGATACACTCTCGTCTTCACTTTCAAAAGAGCAAGTGAGTTTTCACAGGGACGTGTTAACTCAATATTTTACAACCAATAAATACCGTTACACATCCAGAATCTAACAAGTCTATTTTAAATTTTAAAGCCGACACGAACTTCGAAACCCCTATAATAGACGGTGGAATAAAGTTCGACACACAAAGAGATTCAACCCAGCGCACCTAGTACTTCGAAGGACATAAAAACGTCTATCCCCCCGTGCTTTTGGCTGAGTGAGAGGCGAGGAGAATAAACACCTAAAAACGCACATACAAACTTCCCTCACCTCGCACACATCTACACACGCACTGACAAGAGGTTAGGCGAACACAAGCAAATTGCTACCTACTTACACGCATTCACAGAACAAATGAAATATACGCATACTTACAGAGTGCCACATGGTCTATTACTCACATACGTATATTACTCACCCATGCATATTTACACTAGCAAACATACGCATAAGTATCCTTAACCGTCGTGTCTAATAATTCACTGAACATTTTTTTAACAGAAACACGATTTATATAAACTTTAGCGAATAAACATTTACTTACTAAGAATGACTTTTATATTAATATAAGTCTGTAGTCCTATAAATTTATAGTTCGAATGCAAAACGCGCTAAATCCAGTCCGGTGGAATAAACTGATAAACATTAAACAATAAAAAGGTTAAATATATTAAATCTAGACTTCGACTAAAAGCAGAATTTACTGGAAAGCAAAAAAGAAATTATCCTGGTATCATATTTTGTAAAACTGGATTCCATGGCGTGGTTGAGCGTTAAAATGCAACACGTTTTATAGTAATAGCTTCGTAATTTTCGAAATGGCGTTTATCGCGTTTTGCATTCGAACTCTTAAAATGTTTTTTTATTTAATAATGTTTTCCATTTCATTTCATTCAGAACATTCTTTTCATGTTTAAAGTCTAGCACAGGTCATAAAATATAACTTACCATGAAGTATTAATGCTCGATATACGAGATAGAGCAATAATATAAATACGTAAATGATGAGTATAAAGATTGTGTACAATACAATATCTATTAAATCATCAATTGTTCAAAACAATAAAAATATATCAAAATACTATTGTATCATTCTTTTCTTAAACTATGGCTTTTCGAACCTATAATCGCATCGTCAGAGAATATTCGACAAATAAGTCAGTAAAATAAAATTCGCCATTATTTCAACAGTTGAAAGGTATAAAAATATAAAAGTATATTATAGAATTTAGAAGAAAAATACACCGTTGAAGATGCATGAAGAGTTCGTAAGATCAGATTCGAAGATTATGGTCTATGATAACATTCGGACCTGTGTATAAAATGAATTTTAGCGGCCAGAGTTGTAGAGTAATCCGAATCTTAGAGGTTAGTTTAAAACTGATCTTAGAGGGAAACGAATTCCGTTGACAGTAGTTAATAAATACATTAATTAAAAGGTTCGTACAAGATGGGAGTGTTTGGTCAATTATTGTACTCCTTATATGATTAGGGAAGAACAAGCTAAATAATGTGTATGTATATCAGAATAAGTCAAACATAATTATATAGGGCAGGAATACATTGAAAGATGAAGGAAAAATAAATGTTGTAAAAATATTGGGAAGATTCTAAAGAGCGACACTCATTTATTTACCTATAATAGGATATTGCTTATTTAGTTAAACTATATTTAATTACTCTTAATTTTATATACCGTTTAATTGAATACTATTTTTCTATTTCATACCCTTAATTTTATTTTACTCATGTATTACAGACCCCTAAGTACTTATAACATATCACTTCACACTTTAGTGTGTTATTGGCTTTCATCCGATTGCTACAGATTCATTTAAAATTTTATCTAATATATATTATTTCTGGCTTCCTCCACACATTTGTTTTTTAAATGACCCCTGAAAATAACGTGCTCTTAGCAATTCTCTCTCATCATGCTAATTCCCTCTGATCCCATTCCCCTATGAATATCAAATTATCAAATATTTATTTGTATGCCTTAAGACAAATTTGACCTTATATATCAGTTCTATTCCACCCATCGTTCTCGCGACTGCTCACCTCCCCAACACGACCTATTTACTCCTCCTGTTACCCTCCGACACATTTTCCTTTTCGTGTGCCTGCTTCTACTTATACTGTATTATCTCATCTCTTATGTGCGTTCTATATAAAACAAACTAATGCTTGTCTTTCTCCCTTCTATTCCGACTGCTTGGTATTTTTGATTGAAGTAATAATATGGTAACCTTGGGCTTTTTGGCTGGGATCAAAGTGTAGAATCTGTTCCGATGGATACTGCACCCCATAGACTTGTATTGTCTTGGCCTTCGGGGATTGATTCACGCCGGTCTATGGGTCTGTCCTGTGCAGTTCTAGGAGGTCCACCTTCCCAGGCTTCGCCTCCCTTCTTTGAGGAGGAGTAAGTTAATTGCTTACTTCCTGAGGCGCACCTACCGGGGAATGCCGACGGGGCTGCCCAGGAGATTTTTAATGGCCAGAGTGCTCACCTGTCGGGTGCTGGCTTTTCAAATCCCACTCTCCCGACCCGACCTTGGGTCACATCGTACTTGTGGGAGTAATATAAAAACTGGCATTGTGCCTAACTCCTGGAGAGGAGTAAATAAATACTGGCGTAATTCAAACTCTTTCTCTCTCTCTCTCTCTCTCTCTCTCTCTCTCTATCTATCTATCTTAAGCACAGGAAGACTATTTAATAATACGCAAGTTTTTTTAAACTTTTCCAAATCGCCGCAATTTCCATCAGGGCGGATTCTTTCCTGAAATGTTTGGGAGCCTTCTCTCTATTACTGCAAACGGATTTTCCCCTATAGGATCTGTTCTATCCTTACCTTTAAGAATTGCATTTCTCTATAACTCTTGCTGAGTGAACACATTTCCTACACATGAACCGGATTTTTCCATATACCGGATCTGTTCTATCCTTACCTTTAAGAATTGCATTTCTCTATAACTCTTGCTGAGTGAACACATTTCCTACACATGAACCGGATTTTTCCATATACAGGAAGACTATTTAATAATACGCAAGTTTTTTTAAACTTTTCCAAATCGCCGCAATTTCCATCAGGGCGGATTCTTTCCTGAAATGTTTGGGAGCCTTCTCTCTATTACTGCAAACGGATTTTCCCCTATAGGATCTGTTCTATCCTTACCTTTAAGAATTGCATTTCTCTATAACTCTTGCTGATTGAACACATTTCCTACACATGAACCGGATTTTTCCATATACCGGAACTTTTAAATCTGATCTTATGAACTCTTCATGCATTTTCAACCATACATTTTTTGCCTACATCTTATATTCTCTTATATACTTTATAGTTTTATAACATTTTCAAATGCTGACATCATGGTTAACTTTATTTTACTAACTTATTTGTCGAATCTCCTCTCACGATAAGATTATATCTTTGAAAAGCCATAGTTTAAGAAAAGAATGATAACATGTTGTTATTCTATACAACCCTTGTTTTGAACAACTGATGATTTAATAGATATTGAATTATCTTCATCGTGGCCGAAAAAGAAAAAAAGTAGAAGTTTAAGAGTGTGTGTAACATTTTTATATAAAAACAACTACCTATCTCAATCGGTCTCTTTCCATATACGTTCCCGCTCTCCCATTTGTCTACATCATTTTCTCTATTCATTGAAAATTGAAAATAATACAAATGTAATTCATCAACCTGAGCTTTCAGTTTTAAAGTTATTAATCTCGGGAAGTACAGAGTTTCTGCCCTATCCACCTCCCCAAAAATATGATGAAATCTATATTTGTTGTAATTTATTCGTGGGCAACACCAAGTTTCTCATCTTCCCTGTCCTTCTTAATAATATAATGAAACCGATATTTATTGTAATGCACTCCTGAGCAACGCTGAGTTTCTTGTCTTCCTCTTTTGTATCAAGCATATACCACATTAAAAATGTACTACTGTATTATCGCACGCGACTGCTCTATCTATAATATTGAACACAAATTCCTGAGCAACGTATTCCTTGTATACTAAATACAGTGAATTTTTCTTCTGGGCAACTCTGCCTTTAAACAAACTTGCTCTATGTCAGTCTGTTCTATTAGGATATTGATAATTCCCGGGCTACGCCAAGTAAACACACCTGCTCTATCTATGATATTGAGTATTTTGGATTACCAATTACCAAATATAATACTCTACTCTAACTTTTATGGTTCCCGGGCAACACCGAGTTAACAAAAGACAGATAAGTGAATTCCCCCGGGTAGCGCTGCGTATAAACACGCGTGCTCTATCTAGGATGTTTTGCATTATCATATGAAAATTACCAAATGTAAAACTGCATTTATTGCTCTCGTTTAGAGGGCTAAGTAAACCATTCCAATTAAATGAAAGAGGAATGCAGAGCATTAGTAAAACAGCCATTACTAAGTTTCTTGGCAACCTCTCCTTAGTCCGTGAGAGGATTTAGCTACATAAAATAATTTTGAAATAAAATGCCGAGCGGAAAGAATACATTGAAATAACAGTGTTTTCTTTCCAAATTATGGCTTAAAAAACTCTATCCCTCTTGACTAAATATGCTCCATAGCCCCCTCCCCAAGAGTGCACTTGGAGATTCAGGAATCTTTCCATTATCTTTCTCAGTTTATTTTACATAAAAGTACACTTCTAGATTTTATCTATATCCTCTAACCTGTTGTTATAGAGTTCACACACACTAACATTGAGTTATATATATATATATATATATATATATATATATATATATATATATAATAATAATAATAATAATAATAATAATCCAGGTAAAACATCCACAGGGTAATAATCCAAAGAATTTCAACCGGGTTTATAAAAAAGTGCTCAATATCAAATAGAGCTTTTATATATCATTATTTTTTATTTACACAGACATGTACAAAATCTGCAACACTGGCATGTCGATGTTATCGATCAACAGTTATTATAAACTGAGATCTCATCAGGAAGAGTAGAATCCGATCTTAACCTTAGATCATATTTGGTTATTTCCAAATATGATCTAAGGTTAAGATCGGATTCTAACTCTGCCTGATGAGATCTCAGTTTATAATAACTGTTGATCGATAACATCGACATGCCAGTGTTGCAGATTTTGTACATGTATGTGTAAATAAAAATAATCATATATATATATATATATATATATATATATATATATATATAGAGAGAGAGAGAGAGAGAGAGAGAGAGAGAGAAGGAGAGAGAGATAGACATATATATTATTATTATTACAATTAATTATTCTCGCAATTCTTAATATATTTTTAATGGTGTAACCTCCCACCCTCTTCATATTCATCTTTTCGAACGCGGGAATCTACATGTCGCACTCGAGAATCTATACAGAATTTCTTAATGAAGTATGCTTCAATCCAAGAGTGGTATATTGTTCTCGTTCCGTGAGTCACGATCGAGTGTTAAGTAATTTTTATGTTATTCTTCACCCTCTAGAAGCCTGCCACTTAGAACTGATTGTCAATCAACGCCTTTATTCGTTGCGCCATCTTTACTTGTGAATAATTCTAATATGAATGTTATTATTTAAATCAAATTGTGTTTAATATTACGAAACGAGAACAATCAACCCAATGAATTACATAGCGTATCCAGTTCGAAATTCCGTATGGATTTCCGAGTTCCACATTGCCGAGATGAAAAGAATGCGCCTGAAGAAGATCGGAGATTACATACACCGGCACATGGTAAGGATAATAGTCAAAATAATCAAAATAATACATAGAAGTAGTACAAAATATATTTTAGTCAGAAAGGATTTATGCATTTCTTACATACTTTGGTTTACAGCATTTTGTTATATGTCGAAGTTTACCAAATAATATTTAAATTTCTGTTATATTTATAATTATTTATTGTGTTTCTTATATTTAATTTCAATGTTAGTAGACTCACAGTTTTCAGAGCTGTGTTAAAGACGTTACCTAAACTTTTAAATACATTTTTATTAGTAGAATTATTTTAAGCTTACATTCAATTGGATTAGTAATATGGCTGAGGGATGGTGCTTGAACAGTTTGTGTAGGTTTATAATTATCTTTTTAACATTGTTCATATGTATTTTATTGAATTAAAGTATCGTCTTTAAGAAGTTTGAAGTGTTTACGTTTCCAAATACCTCGACACTTAGGGGTAGTTTTCTCATTTCAATATATATAGACTTTTGGGAACTGTTCCGCCTTGGTCTTTTTTGACCCATTATTATAGCTAATCTACCATTTCTATTTAAACCTATGCCATCATTTTAAAATATATTTTTCAACATGTAAAACATATATAATCCTACACGTTCAGATGCTTGTTCAGAGACTAAGGCTCTTAACATACGACCATAAATGTAATTACCAGTGTTGGCCCATTGACGAAAGAGATGCTGTTTCCTGGATTCGAATGACAATAAGTCTATCCATATTTCCAGTACTCTAAGATTTTTGCAAGAATCATTGTAAATCAGCTTGGTTTCTCGCAGCACCCGTTTTTCATCAAATTCTCACTAATAACGGCTAATAACGGCCGATGGCTTTCTCTGGAATTTGATCATGTCGAAGTCTAAATTGTGCTTTAACTCCTCTATCACTTTACACGGCTATTTTTTGTACTACAAACCGATCTTCTTGCCACCACGTTCTTTTTAAGTGTGGGTGTCACTATATAGATGTTCTTATATATAAATACAGGCAGTCTCAAGTCTCCAAGATCCAATACTTCTAGTTGTGTTTCCGATGTGCGAGTTTATTATAACTTAACTGTGGCTTGTCCGCATCACCTGGCTATGTGAGTTGGTTTCTGCACTGATGGAGTTTTATTTAACATTTCGACTGTTCCAATCGATGTTGAGGTTTATCTGGTAACAGTTATCAGTTTCACTTCAATTCCCCATATCTTATTTCTTTCTGGTTGACTATCATAATGTACGTGTTTCTTGCCCAAGTGTTTGATCTTTTGTATTTCTCATGTCGCAGAGAATGTTATGCCTTTTTTTTTACGATATTGAATCCGATTTATGACCGTATTATTTGTCTCTGTGGTAAAAGTGTAGTCGTTTGTACAGTTCACAGTGGACTACGTTCCAAATCCAGTCATATCTGTGTTTTTATCTTTTTTCGACTAGTTTAATGTATCCGCATGACGTGGTTTACCGTTTCGTCTCATTGTCTACAGGGTCTATAGTTGTTATTTTGTTTGGTCTTGTCTATTTTGGATGTTATATAATTCGTACTGACCGCGTGATTTATACAACTGTATTTATGTTTGTAATTTCACGTGTCCTTTCAGTAAACACATCCATATTTTAATGCACAAATTCCTTGGAATGTTTCATAAATAATCCGTGCAGTCGCTTCTCTTCCAATTTGTTTTTTTCAATACATTTTGTTTTCCGATTCGCTGCACTTTAATTTCTCCATGCTTTTATTCACGATAAGCAGACTCTCTGTGATGTATGTACACATGTATCTATGCATTATTATTATTATGTACTCACGAGTTATCACACAGGTTATCATCAGTGATTGCTCACTGATAATAAAGGTGGTGTTCCCTTATGTCTGTGTGACAATCCTCCCCAGATTTCCAGTACAGTCACTTTCTTTCGCTAACTATCGCAAATCAATTTGCGTTATTGCAACAGCCGCTTACTATAAATTACTCGCTGGCAACGATCATTGATCTGCTGTAGGATTTGGATGGCAATACACCTCACTACGATGTAAGTATTCTCCGCACTCTTCCAGTGGAGGTCTGGTTAGTGCTATCCTTATTCAGTTATCCCATCTTGCTTGACCCTTGCCAACTATTTTGTTTTGTATTAGCCGAGGCTGGTGCCATCAATTTTTGGAGAGGGGAGCAGTTCATGACATTTCTTGCAGTTTGATTTCGCTTCCTATGTGTTAGTTTTTTTCTATTGCAACTTCCTTGTGACTGGTTAGCATTCGCAGTGCGGGCTGGTTTCCGCATTCGAAGATTATCCTTAAGATTTCTTTGTAATAGTCTCAGTCTTTCCTTTGAGTACTATTTTTCTCAGTCGTTCTTTCAGCTTTTTTCGAAACTGCTCCTAGTGCCTCAAGTATTTTTGGCATTATATAGAATGTCTTTATGTTCCATATCCCTCTCAGTTCTCTGGAGATTTCCGTATAGTTGCTTCGTTTTTCTGTCTCTTTGACCGTCATCCTGTGGTCTGCTGGGATTGCAAAATCGTAGACTTTGCAATATTTTTTGTCCACTTGCTTGGATGAGTTTATGTTTGTATCTTTAAGTTCTAGAGGATTTTTTGATTTTCGATTTTTAGTACTGCTTCAATTTGTGTCTGAACCATTTGTCTGTGTTTTCAAAATTCAGTCGTCTGAATTGTTCTCAATGTACTGATTTCCCCACACAGTCGTGTCTCCTCTTGTATTCTTTGGGGGCAAGTTTCCTGCATTCACTTATATGTGATTTACGGTTTTGTCTCTTTGTCTACATAGATTACATTTGCTGTGTTACTGTGTACTTAGCTCTAATATAGTTAGTTCTAGTCGCATTGTTTTGTACGGCTGTTAGTAGTGATTATGTTTCTCTATTTATGTGTCCTTTCCGTAACCATGTCCAGATGTTTTTGTGAGTCTCTTCCCTTGTCATTCTTATGAATCGTCCATGTCGCTGTTTCTCTTCCCACTTTTGTTTTACCGTCTTTTCGTTTCGTGTTTCGCTACTCCATGACTTCTTCCTGCTGTTGGAGTCTCGTACTGCAGGGTTATAATCTCTGTGTTTTTTAATTCTATTCATGTATCATTCACACAGTTATGTATAATTACTAACCCTCTCCCTCTTTTCTCCTATTCACGGTGAGTTGGTTAGTATTGCCCATTGTCCTTATTCTCCTAGTCTTTTGGTCAATATGACTAAGTTCTAATTGTGTCCAGCCTATGATATGAATGGACCAAAATATCTTACTAGTGTTTTTGATAATGTATTGATTATTTTTATTCGATTTCTATTATACAATTTAGTTTCTAAAAGTTTGTATTTTATTGATCTCAGGTATTTAAAAAAATGTTCTCTTTAATTTTTGTTGATTTGATGGTGCCCGCTTCCAGAACTCCAAAATATTCATAGGTTTCATGTTAACCAATTACTTTCATCTTTTCTTATGTTGGCAGTCCCATGCCCTCCGATGTTTCCAGTTTTCTCCTTTTTATTTCTAGCAATTCACACCTTCTAATTCCGAATTCCATTTGTATGTTCTGACTAAATATTCTGGTCGTGTTTATCAGCTTTTCCAATTTCTTTTTTGCAAATAGTTTCAGGCCATATATACGCACAAGAGGGTTTATACTTTGTTCTGTATCCGTAAACTTGTATCCGGTATCATATTTCCTGGGTATGTTGTTGAGTTGCATATCGTTCTGATAAACAGTAGTGGTGATAGAGAGTCTCCTTAGAATACGACTCTCGGTATTGTTGTCCTCAAACTGTCATTGATAGTCTCCATGTTCGCATTGCTTTCTTAATAATGTCGGTAATGTCGTTGGGTATTTCGTACATCCTTAAATCCTCAAATAGCTATGCTTGAGGCATTCTGTCGTGACTTTCTGTTAATCTATCCATGCCATGGATTAGTTCTTGTGTTTCATTTACTTTCTTCGGGATATCATCATCATCATCATCATCATCATCATCATCATCATCATCATCATTATTATTATAATTATTATTAGTATTATAATTATTTACGCACTAAGAGTTTTAACACAAGTCATTAGAAGTGATTGCTCACTTAAAATTATCGGTAGGGTTTTCTAGGAGTTTCCCCAGATTTTTATAAATTTCGGCAACTTTTGAAAACCTTTGCAAATCAATTTGCGTTATCGCAAACGCCGTCTACGATTGATTTGCTGTTGGCAACGATCACTGGTTTTCTCTGATATTAAAGTGACAATGAGCATCTCTTAAATATCACGGTATTATCTGCGTCATTATAGTGTTGGTCTCTGCCATTTATAGTTCCATTCGGCTCATGTGATGTTGTTTTTTTTTGTTTTATTTTAATTTTAAATTACTTGCGGTTGGTTAACGTTCCTAGTTTATGTGGGCTTAAGCATTTGAGGATTTTCCTCAAAGTTTATGAATCTTTCATCAATGCAATTCATTGTATGGTTTTAATCTTCCCTTTGATTTCAATTTCTCCTAGTAATTTTTCCAGGGTTCTAAGTGGTGGATTGTTCCTAGCACTCTTACAATTACTGGTATTCTATTTAATCTCTTCATGTCCCATATTGCTTACAGTTTTCTGGCACGTTCTATGTATTTGTTTCGTTATTTTCTATCCATGTGTACTATTTCGACGGCGAAATGTACAACATGACAGGGTGTTTTCTTCGTTGACAATTATCACACTGCTAGGATAAGTTTGCTTTGTTCCAGAGAATCTGTGGTTTTTATCTTTCAATACACTCTCTGGTTTGTGTCTGTACATATTATTATTATTATTATTATTATTATTATTATTATTATTATTATAAAGTTACATACATAAACTATATCAATGTTTACTTTGATCTTGACAGTACTGATATAATTTGGCTAATCATTTTACTTCTTGTAATATATATATATATATATATATATATATATATATAGGGTGAGCCAAAAGTAGGTGGACAGTAAAACACATTTTCCTTCTTGATAAACACAGCTTTGAAGTCTACCTCTTACGCTGCGACAAAACATGTTTTTACTGTCCACCTACTTTTGGCTCACCCTGTATATATATAGTTTGATAATTTCATTTACGATCAGAGTGTTTCTAACTATACAGATGATGACATCGAATAAAGAGTTTGTAACGACTGACACTAAATTGACGTCTACAAAGAAAGACACTTAATATTAAGTAAATAATCGTGTAAATATTCTTATGTATTTAGGTTGTAAGTTTTTAGAATACATTCACAATGTCACAAATTGAACACTAGTAAAACTATGATTAATTGCAAAAACGGAGAAGCTGTTACTAAACATATTTTTTTAATATAATTCACCCCAAACAAGGCAGGCCGCCACTGTAACTGTAAGAGGCTACTGAGAATAAGGGTGTAGGTTTAGGGTGTAATCCAGTGTAGCGAGATTTCTGCTTACATTAGTTTTTACACCTCTACATGTCGGTACAGTCAAGGAAAAGGGGAGAAGGAATGGAATTTCAGTGGTCGGCAGCACGAGGAAAGAAGCTATTAGAGTAGTACGCTCTCCTGTATCTGAGGACCTCCACAGTGAATGGATGGGATTAAGCTGATTGTCGAGTTGGTCTAGTGTATTTACGTTGAGGAGGTACCAGAGAAGCCAGTTCATCAGAGCAAAATACATTGAAGTATTTGTAAAACAAGCAGAAGGATGCAACATTGCGTCGATAGGACAGGGGCTGGAACTTAGTTGATAGTGAGAGACCTATTAATTTGGCGACTCTTTTTTGGACCTTGTCTAAGATGAAGTGACAAGTAGAAGATGAACCAGCCCAGATGTGGCAACAATACTCCATGCATGAACGGATGGTGGCTATGTAGAGATACATGATAATGTCAGGTGTTAGGAGTTTACTAGCACCGTGGAGTAATCCCACCTTTTTGCTGCAGCCTTAGCAATGTCTTCAATGTGTTTATTCCAATGCATGTTGCCTGTGGAGGTAAGGCTGAGGAGTTTGAATGTTGAAGTCTCGGGAAAGGTGTTATTTGCCATGACAATCGGTGGTTGAATAGGTTTCTTATAGTTATTAAATGAGAGGATCTTTGTCTTTGCGGCATTAAAAGTTACCAACCATTTATGACATCAATTCACTACAGCCTGGAGGTAATTTTCTAAGGATTCAGTCATTATCTCGGATATTATCGCGTCCGTTTTGCCCACACGACGAGAGTAAAGCGTTGTATCGTCAGCAAATATAACTATCTCTGACTCAATGTCATCAGGGAGATAATTTATGAAAATCGGGAACAATAAAGGTTCAAGGATAGATCCCTGGGATACACCAGCATTTGTGTCATGTTGCTTAGATGAACTGCCATCGAGGATAATATAGATCTTTCTGTTGGTTAGGAAGGATTTAATTATATTAAATATTTGCCCAGCAATACCATATGATTGTATTTTTAGGAGAAATTCTTTATGTCATACCTTGTAAAAAGCCTTGGATATATCAAACGCTACTACCCTAACTTCACCTGCTTTGTAGAGTGTATGATATATGCGTTTAGAGATGACCGTTACGATATCCGCAGTAGATCGTGCTAGTCTAAATCCATACTGGCGGACAGAAAGAAGTTTAGCATTAACATTTGGTTCTTCACTAGTAGCGAATGTTTTATACACCAAATTGAGTAAACTTGCTTTTGTTGTGCAACAAAATATGAAATCTGGTTTCCACCTCCTGGATTCACGGCTGTGCCTATATACATATTCTACTCCATATACTATTCATCCATCCATGAGCAATCCACGTGGACCCATGGTGTATTCTATTTACGAATATTGGATTGGTACTAAATATATAATCAGCCACGCAGTCTAATTTAATAACAAGATTAATGACCAAACTACTAATGTGGAAGCGCTGTAATATATTTACGGGTGGGAGTTAGTAAATGTTATGCAGCAATTACAATACATGAAAATGGTAGTATAATGGAAATACAAAACGTTTTTAAGTGATTTGTTTAGCAAATCAGAAACTGACATTGCTGATCCCCAGGTAAAAATGGACACTATTTAAGTCAAACTTCTTTAATTGTGTAATGCTAGATTAAGTAAAATATTGCACGACATCATTTATCGCCACGTATTCTTGAATCAGATTAATCTATACATTACTTTGGTTTTAGAACAAATACGAAGAGGACAGTTTACTAAGGTTTCGATGAACTTTACTTTGCTGCACACAAAAGTTATCGCTCAAGAATTCAGAAGCTTTCTAAAATATTCAAATATAATAAGCTTCATTACCCGTCGGAGTCAGGTTCACACAATTCTCATTTTATATTGATAAAAGCAGATAGATGAAACGCCGATACTCTTTTGCAAAAATTACTTTTATATCCTCCGTTCTCTAATGAAGACCAACATATATTTATTCGTACACAAAAATATATGTATGTAGGCATTTATGAAGGCTGATTACAATGTAGAAACACCGAAATGGTGAAAGAAAGTATGAACAAAAAACAAACAAAAGGAATACAAAAGTTTAATCGAAAAACAGGGTGAAAAATTCAAGATGGCTTAAGTCTTTTTGAAAACGTGAGGCTCGCAGACAGATGATAATAACGCGGTAAAGGGGGAAATCAAATACTATTACTATAATATGTTTTTATCTCATAATTATTTATTTCAGTTAAATTATTATTATTTAATATGTTCATAAATATTTTTTTAAATATTGTTTTATATTTTCATTTTAAGATTTTTTACATATTTATTATTATTAATATTGTTGTTGTTGTTATCATTATTATAATTATTTCATAATAATCTCAACTTGTTTATGTCTATGTTGGAGTTTTCTTTTTTTGAACATGAAGTCAATTCCGTTGACTTTAGACATTCAAGCTGTACCTTATCACTTTCCCTGTTCTTAAGAGGCAAGCGTTTGCAGAATTAGACAATACATTGTCTCGTCAATATGTTTAATCAATTTAATGTGGCTACATGTTCTAATTCCAAAATAAAAAAATATGATAATAAAACACACTGAAATAAAAGTAAATAATCAAATATAAACATAATAAAAAAAAGTTTTAAATATATATATATATATATATATATATATATATATATATATTTATTATTAAAAGTAACAGTTTATCGAGCACCATACACTTAGCCAACATTACACAAATATTTTTGAACACCAAATCATATATGTAACATAACCTTAAAATAAAATTTAATTTACATTCCCTACGAGACTGTTTTCGTTTTCGCTGCGGTCTACATCTGGCAGCCATTTTGTTTTGTAGGATTCTCTGCACAGTCGGAGAAATTTTTCTACTGGTTTAATTATTTTTGACAAATAGGAAGTCTCTTTTCCCGAAATATTAAATTTAATCACCCGGACATCACACGAACAGCTAAAAACACTCTTGCTGTTAGGTAAGATTTTAGGAAAAAAAAGGAAAAATAAATAGTAAGTCATGTTTCGTATTCGATTTATTGTTATTGTTTTTGTTCCTTACAACTTGCATCTTACCCGGAATTTGCATTGCCCACAGCCTTTCAAAAACTTACTACTAATATATATATATATATATATATATATATATATATATATATGTATATATATATATATATATATATATGTGTGTGTATATATATATATATATATATATATATATATATATATATATATATATATATATATGAAGTTAATCCAACAAAATATATAAGAGACAACTGATATCTTTAATTAGTGAACATCCGGATAAAACTGAAGCTCAATATACTGGATAGAGCATTAATAGCATTATATAAAGTGAAATAATAAAATAAGGTGCGAATCAAATTTTATTAGAATTCAATGTTCAGGCAAAGTACCTTAAAGTATTTGATTCGCACCTTATTTTATTATTTCACTTCATATAATGCTATATATATATATATATATATATATATATATATATATATATATATATATATATATATATATACTTAAAGCTTCTGTTTATCCGGAAATGCAGTTGAAAACGTAGTTCTATACCAAGTTGAAAATAGGTTTTATCTATTTGAATATAATAGTGGTATTAATTTCAAATTGAATGGGTTCAATAATATCGTATAGTGTGCATGTGCGCCTGCCATCCGTAAACAACAAAGAACGTGTTTTGCATTATGTTTTCATAATGTAAGAAAGGTTCACATATATGTTAGTTTTCATGCATCACTGAAAAACGACAATCTGTGTATTTGTTTTACATTTTGCGGCATAAATAAGTATATTTATTTACTTTCTCTGCAGGAGATTAGACAAAAGGTCATAGAAGGTTTCGTAAAGCCATGGCACAAGGTGCAGTGTACTTTGGATTTCAGAAATACCTGGCCAGTCCCATCAGAATTGCCTGATAAGGGTGGTTCAGACGATTAGCAATACACTAACACCTTCTCAGAGATAAGGAAAAGCTTTGAAGCGTAGACATCTCAGGACTGGACAGAAACATACCGCAGCCCGCTAGCAACACTGCTACTGTCAGACTGATTGCCGAGAACGTATGCTCGACTGGCACGTACAACAATAAAAAAAATGGTAATATTGGGGGTTCAGACATAGGAAGGAAAGAGGACAACAAATGTTCACATTCATTTTCAATAAATACCGAGGATTCTGCACCCTTTCTCTCACAGACGTGTTGTTGCTAATCTCAATCTTTTCTATAAATACTATTATGGTATGTGTTCTTCAGAATTGCTGACCTATTCCCTACTTTTTTTGTTACAGCTCGATGCACTCGTTGGTCTAGTAGTCTCCACAAATTTGCTGTTTTGATACCTCATTGCAATAAAGCTTCCAATTCCAGTAGCTTTTTTCCAAGAACTGCAGGATTGTTGAACTGTTTTTCTGCTGACTTTTTCTTCTATTTATAGCCCTGGTGTTTTGAAGACTAAGACCAATAGGCATCGACTGTCTTTGCGATAATCATCTTTCGTTCGTGTTTGCTACTTGCATCAAGTGTCTTCATGCCTTGTCGGGAGCGATTTCCATAAATAAATAGTATAGATAGGATAACAAATTGCGAATGTTACGAAAATCAATGTTTATTGGATAAAACTAATAACCTGAAGACAGTTTTTTGTAAAACAAAGACAAAATAATTTTTTGAAGGAAGAATAAAAATATTTAGTTGTGCTTTTACAAAACTTAGCAGAGAAATGTAATTTATTGAATAATTTGGTGTTTGATGTTTGCGAAAATATGAGTTTATTACGGGTAAATGTCGCTCCGTTTTATGTTCTGCCTGTGAAAGTTGCCATGTTAACGGGCAATTAGGCATTGCTTATTATATTACTTACGTTCCATTGTACACATATGTTATATATATCGATTTATATTCAGCATATATAGAATAATGAGCGTCTCTTTTTTTTCAGATATACACATTTATATATGTGCATATATGTATATATACTATATATACACATATTTATATATATATATATATATATATAAATACATATTTTCATTTTGATATATACATATTTTCGTATATATATATATATATATATATATATATATATAAATACATATTTTCGTTTATATATATACATATTTTCGTATATATATACATATATATATAAATACATATTTTCGTTTTTATATATCCATATTTTCGTATATATATATATATATATATATATATATATATATATATATATATAAATATATATATATATATAAATATATATATATAACTAGAAGAATATACTTCTACAGAAGGGGAACCTATTTCTCTCAGAAACACTTAAATGCCGCTTATCCCCGATTTAACTTAAGATAAGATTATCCTTATCCTTATTTCTTACATCCTTGTTCAAATTTAAAAAAAGAACCCTTTACGTGATTTTCAAAATTTAATCTGCCTTATTACGTAGGGATTGAAATTGAACTAATTTTGCTCAATTGGCGTCTACTGAATATGGATAACATTTTATGTACACCTGAAATATTTGAATTTTTAAATGAGAGATTATGAACATATAATATCCTCTTAAAATCCCATAAAATACTCCAAATAAACTGAAATTTAAAGAATATTATGTTTAATACCTGATCCTAAAATTCCGAAAAAATAAATTTTCACGTAGGGTGTCCACTCTTATTACGCCTTTTTTATATAACACTAAATTAAACTAAATATGGCCGATATTATGCACCCTTACGCTTAGTAGATGTGTGCTTAAATTCACAATGATCGGTTAATTAGATTAGAAGTGAATGATTTACATATATTAAAAATTATCATAACGCAGTAGTTTTTATGCGCCCTGTGATTAGATGAAACTTAACTAATCACATGCCACCTTTCCCCACCACTACCGAACCAACAGTTTTTTAAAAGCAACGACCTCTTACTTTGAACATCCGTCGACTGGAGCAGATACCCCCTTCTGTGGCGTTCCTGCCGATAATACACAACCTCATTGTCTATACATACCATGCTTGATCCAACAATCATGTATGTATATTGCGTGTATTTGGCGCACTTGAGCGGAGAAAAGTTCCCTTATTCAAAGGTACTTTAAATAAGACCACATCAACTAAAGGACCTTTCCAACAAGATGAAACTACAAAGTTTAGTAAGCCAATACCACCTTATTTTGCAACCAACATTTTTTATTCATTTCTTCTTTTTTCTTTAGTTATATATAAAATCTCTATATTAACTGAACCGTTGTTCTCTTTCAAGTCAAGTTACGTTCTTTTCAACATAGCGGACTAGAGGGTTTGTCCCTCGTTGGAACGGCAAATATACGGAACATGCCAGAGAACGGAAAGGAATATGGAACATGAAGACCATTAAGAACAATCCCGACAAAAACTGGAAAATAGACTCGGAGAAATTGGAATTAAAGGGAATGCTCAGACTATACTATGTACGGCAATGATGATAACAGCTGAAATCTTAAGGAAAATCTTTGAATGCGGAAACCAACCAACATAAACTATGAACACTTACCAGCCAGATAACCGTTCAAACGGAAACATTGAAATAACATAACGTAAACCCAACGAAAACTGAAACCGCAAGAAATCTCATAAACTGTAACCACTCCCTCCAAAAAAGTCATCAGTCGTCAAGGGTCAATGAGAATTGAACAAAAAAGAGAGGGAGCATTAATCAAATCTCATAGAACACCAATTACCTTTGCCAGCGAGAAATTAATAATAATTTTTCGATAACGCGAAGTCATTTGTAATGGTTATCAAAAGTGGTAGAGCGTACTGGAAATGAGTGAAGACTTCTAACTCAGACTCCAGGAAACACCACCAGTTTTTATCAGTTAGTAATTTCTGATTATGACCAGTGTCATAACTCTTAGTCAGTAAATAATAATAATAATAATAATAATAATAACAACAACAACAAGACACCCCTTTATAAATCAACTCACACAGTAAAAATCTAGTAAAAAGAATAAACACCTTAGCAGTATAACTATGAAGATACTCTGGACCATTCATAGGCTAAACAAAAGAAGCACTTAGGAATCTTATACCAAAACTAGGAAACTAATGGCTATGGAGAATCCACTACGCCGGAGGAATGATAGTGACCGATTCTACGTTAAAACGAATGATGTTGGAAGTTTAGAAGACTTTGTTGAAGACACAAAATATAATTGAAAAACATACATAACCCAGAACACAGAGAGACTGATCACCGCAGCAAGAGACATCGTCAAAATGAACAATACTGGAAGCAGCGAAAGCAGAAAAAAATACGAGAAAAGAAAATGGGAAGAGAAACGGCTGCTGTTACTATTCATTAGAATTACAATACGATATACTCATAAAAACACCTGGAGATGGATACGAAAAGGACAATTTAACAGGGAAACGGAATTGCTACTGACAGCTGCATAAGAGCGATACGATTAGAACTAACTATGAAAAAGTTAAAATAGCCAACTTCTACTAATAATAATAAACCCAGGAAAACAGCAAATGCAGACTCTGTGGACAAGACGAAACATTAAATACTATAATAAGCGAATGCGGAAAACCAGCCCCCAAAATACAAAAACAGAGACGACTGCATAGAGAAAGGAGAGAACTATGCAAACGATTCATTTTAAACACGCAGACAAATTGTTCAAAAAGAAAGCGGAGATAGTACTGGGAAATTAAAATCACAGTATCCTCTGTGACATTGAGGTACACACTCATAAAAGCATTCAGAAAATGAGATCAGCTACCATAATAGTTAATAAGAAATAAAAAAAACGACCAAATTGTAGATTGTCACGTCCCAGCAGGCTACAGAGTAAAGATCAACGAGACAGAAGAATGAAGCAAATACATGGAACTTGCTAGAGTACTGAGAGGTATGTAGAACATAAAGAAAGTAAATATAATACCAATAATTGTAGAAACCCTAAACACATTCTAGAAACAAAACTATACAACTTACTGCAATGAAGAAAACAGCTGAAATAATAAGGAAAATCTTCGAATGCGGAAACCAACCCACAAAAACTGTAAACACCACACGTAAGTTGCAACAGAAATAAAAGAAACACATGGAATTAACACCACGTTAACCCGAGCGAACTGACACTGCAAGAAATGTCATATCCTCCTCCAAATAAATCAATCCAATGACACCAGTCTCGGTTGATACTACATAAAATGGTCGTGAAAGGTATCAGAGGATGGAAAGACCAAGGAGAGTACGAAACAGACTTTCACTGACAAGGTACGTAAAGTATTTAGACCTTTGAGAAGATTATTTCCACCCAAATCCCAGAGAAGACCAATGGTCGGTGCCAGCAAAAAATGAATGGTAAACAGATGTTGCGATAACGCAAAATAATTTGCAAAGGTTATCGAAAGAGGTAGAGAATAGTATAAATCTGGGAATAATTTTGTCACGCAGACTACAGGGAACCGTTATTGTCGGTGAACAATCACTTATGATGACCTATGCGAGAACTCTGAATGGGCTGATACTACTACTACTACTACTACTACTACTACTACTACTACTATATCGACTACTACTACTACTACTAATAATAATAATAACAACACACAATATTAATAATAATATTAAATAAAAATATATGTGTAAATAACTTAAATGTCTTGGTTGATACCAAATGACACATTATTTATTTCTGATCATCCGTGAATCCATGACATATCTATGTAAAAGATAAGTGTTTTTTTATTTTGTTATTATTCAAATATATATGGATATAATATATCATTAAAACACACACACACACATATCTATATAATTATATACATATGTATTTATATATGTAATTACAGCGATTTTAAGTACTATTGTTATAAAGCAGTATCAGAAATATTATCACCAAAACCACTATGCGAAAGAAGAAAACTACTCAATCCATTTTCAATATTTATATAAAACTTCACTAACAAAAAATGATATTAAAAAGTATCCACTATATTTTAATTTTTGTTGGTGCTGCATCACTTTGCTTAAGATATCGGTCAAACTTTCAGTAAATTTGAATTATATTTAAATCCCGTTTGACAGTAGCGAAGAATTAGATTTGATTCATCTCTGTTGCGATTCCCATATCTGGCTATTTTATGTAATTGCTATATCTATATATATTTAATTTTTCATTATTTTATTTTATAAGCCCAGTAGAAAAACAACAACACACATAAAACAAACCAGTAAATAAATAAATCAACTTTGAGTAATCTTTCTTTTTGTTGCATTTTTAACGGCTGAGAAAGTGAAAAATCAAAATGACGAGTGTGGATTAAAAAACCGGTTCAGTCAATACTTTTTTTGTTTGCCTCATTTTTTCACAGTTTTGCAATATTTGCAGTAATTAATTATTGTCTTGATCTTTCCTTATTTTCTGAATTGCACTAGATAGTAAATAAAAACAACACATAAAAATTAATTACTTTCTTGAATGATATGTATATACATATCTCTATATATATTTATATATACATATATATATATATATAAATATATATATATGTATACATTTTTATTTATATATATATATATATATATATATATATATATATATATATATATATATATATATAAGATAATGATGAGTGGCAAAAATGAATCGTGGACGAGTCCATTGTGGGTAAGACATCGAGAAAGAAATAAAGCGACTTGATCACTGTTAAAAAGGACAAGGTTCGGCAGTGCAAGCGAGACTTAAAAGACGGCGGTTTCAGAAACGCGAGAGGCCGGAGCGATTGGTGATCGGAGTATCACAATATCGGAAGAATGGGAGTTTACTGATGTTTATGGCATTGATGAAGCTTTATTGGCTATGTTACCCAAGCCCGTCTTGCTCTTAGGCTTTCGTGTCCGCTGATTAAAAAGGCGATCGATAAGCTAGTTGGTACTGTGAAGGAATAACCTGACTTGTATTTCATCAAACAGACAATTGGAAGTGCTTGTGGAACAATTGCTTCAGTTCACGCTCGGATAGACAATGCAAAGCAAATTGCTTTCCAATCAGAAACCAAGTCTGTTACCTCAGCAAAAAAAGACTTTCATAAGACTAAAGTATGTCAAAAGATGTTTTATATGTGTGTGCGTAGACGGTGTAAACCATCCGGTGATGGGAAATAAAGAAAACCAAAGTTTTTTTCATATACGTTCTGATTTTTATCATATTTGTTGGATCTTACCGGGTACCCCGACAAAATGGGTAATATATATATATATATATATATATATATATATATATATATATTAAAATAAACATAGTTTGAGTATCCAACAATTGTTTCAGAACCATCTCGGCTCTTCCTCAGGGATGTACTGATTAGCAAAGATTATACCCGCCAATACGCAATCATAAGAAAGAAAGAAAAAAAGGAAAAAACAAGCAGACAAATTACATTTCAAAACTTTTCAGACGAGAACCCCTTTCCACAAGATGACAACTTTAACACCTACCTATCTATGCATAAGAAATTTGGTCATACTCAAACTTTTGGCATGAACGACTAGACTCGACCGTCTCCTCTTCCTTAACCACATGCGCACACACCGAGACACACTCACACATACGCACACCCACGCTTATACGTACACATTTATATACTCACAAACACACATACACACTTATATATAGATGTAAAATTGAAAACATATATACATATATATATATATATATATATATATATATATATATATATATATATACACACATACACCCATATTTATATATTTATACATATATATATACATATACATACATATATATATACACACACATACACACACAAACACTTATAAATATATTTATCTATTTTGCTCAAACTTTTGGCAGGACAGACTAGACATATCCGTCTCCCCTTCCTTACCCACATGCACACACCGAGACACACTCTCACACACACATCCACGTTTATACGTACACATTTATATACTCAGAAACACACATACACACTTATATATAGATGTAAAAATGAAAACATATATACATATATATATATATATCCACACATCCCCATATACCCATATATATATATATATATATATATATATATATACACACACATATATATATTTATATATATATACATATACATATATATATACACACATACACACACACACTTATATATATATATTTATCAATTTTGCGTAATGTATTAAGGATTTAATTTTTTATTTTATCTTCTTACTAAACATTTTCCCAATAAGCCACCAAATATAGTGTTATATACATTAAGGCAATCGATGTTTATTATTTAATTAAAATTCTTAACAAATATCAATCATATTTACCGACGAATTAAGTTAATCCAACCACAATATTATTCCTCTAATTAATTGAGAATTAGAAACCATGTTTTTAATATCGACTAGTTATTATTTTTATCTAGTTTTTTTATGATAATCTACTTAAAACTTTATTTTTTGCAATTATTTTGCGTTATTTTATAAAGAAATTGCGTTTTTATTTTATTTCATTTTAGATTAATTATATTCACTCTTTATGTGTCCATCTATATTGATTTAGTCTAATAGACGTTTAATTGATATTAATTTAATTTCACGTTTTCGCATTATTCAAGGAAGTTGTTGACGATTTAAATTCAGCAACGCTTGATGGCATCACAGAAAAAATCGCATTACGTTTAGCATTTTAAAATATTAATACTAGTTACTCATGTGATGTTATTAATTGTAAGTTCCAGAATTATTATTTTTCAAATTGGTTTCGGAATGTATAATGTTAGTGTTATGAACTAGAATTTGTCTTAAATCAGATGGAGGGCAGTTATGCTTTTGTAGATGTTGGTAAATTGAGCTAGAGTTAACAAAATGCATGGTAAGACGGCGGGATAGGGTAGTGCTTGTAAAACCAATGTAGCTATTTGCTTTATTATGTCTTTTTAAAATTCTCAAAACGGGCATTTAAACTTATACATAACATTGGTTATTTCTAGTGCTTTTTGAGTTTAGGAGTTGCTTTTACTGCAAGATTTTCGGTTTTAAATTTCTTATAGTAAATAATATGTCTAATTTTATTGTTACTGTCAATTGGAGATATGTATCTGTGTATCATATTTTGCATGGCTTTCTCTTATCATCTGAAGTTTGGTTGCATTTGATTACAATAGTATATGTTAATATTGTTCGAGTTGTGATGTTGAATATTCTTATTATTTGTTGTGCTGCTTTTTTAGTCTCGAATAATCAATTTTATTTGTTCATCAACGTATAATTAGTAAATTCGTTGTTATAAGTACTTGTTTTATATTTTTTAATTCAATTAATAGTATTTTATTAGAGAATGAGATTAATTTCGCACAGGTTAATAGATTCTTAACAATAGCTATTTTCCAGCGATAAGGACACTCGCTCTTATAATGTAAAAGACTGGAATTTACGTTTATTCGGTTTTTATAAGCGAAAGTGTTAAACGATTTATTAGAGGCCTCAATAAGAATGTCTAGAAATGGGATTTTACTTTTTACGTTGCGTTTTATGGTTGATTCAAGAAGTTTTTTTTTAGAAAAAGTCTTGAAGTTTGTGTATTTATTCATTGTTATCAGCTAGAGCAAGATTATCGTCGACATAGCGTACGTAAATAGAAGGAGTTTTCAATGTTATTAAATATTTTGTTTTCTAGGTTTGACATATAGAATTCGCTAAGAATCGGACCGAGAACTGAACCTATTTAATCCCCGTAAATCTAGGTGTAAATGTTTCCCTTAAAGTCATAAAAAGGTACTTCGTTGGTGCAGATTAATAGTATCATTTTTAGTATTATTTTTTAATTAATTTTAAGTGGAGGGAGAGACGGGTTATTGTATATATTATTCATGATTATATCTATTGTTTCCTTTACAGATACATAAGGTAATCGGCTTTCTACTTCTAAGGAGGCAATGATTTTATTATACGGTTGTTTGCTTTGTAAAATGTGTAATAGTTCTTGTGTGGACGTAACACTATATTTGCTAGGTCGATACATGCTGATAAGTTCATTTAAGGTATTTGTTAAAGAATACATAGGAGTAGTAATTTGGGATATGATAGGTCGGAGAGGGGAATTAGGTTTATATATCTTAATTGTTCCGTATAAATATCCTGGTTTGTAATCACCTATTATTTTGGGAAGTTCATAATTATCAATTTGTGCATTGGTGGCAGTGATACGTCTGTTAACTTGTATCTTTAACATGTTGGTAGCATTGTTGTTAATTCTTATGAATTTAGTGTTGTCATCAAGAATTGTTTGAAGTTTAGTGTAATAGTCTGATTTATTAAGTATGACAAATATGTTTGTTTTGTCGGCTTTTTTAATAATGATATTCGGATGATTGCGGAGTTGATTTGCGGCTTTTCTTTGATTATGAGTTAATAATGAATTGGATTGTTTTTTATCGTGTCAATATTTTATAGCTTCTGCTTTTAGGAGATCACGTATGCCAGGATGTAATGTAATTTTCTTTTATGTTTCTAGTTTAGTTATGTTTTCATATAGTAATTCCATTTCTGCTTTTTTGTTTTGATGGTTGAATCAATTACAAAGGTAGAAGTTAGTTCCAAGATTTAGTAATTCCTTTTAGGTTTCTTTAAGTTCGTGGTCAGATAAATTTAATTAGTGTTGCGTGTGGTTAGGTAGTAAAATCTATCCCTTGTATAGCGAGTTTATATTTTTGTATAGTAATCGGGTAAAAGTGTTCGTAATAGGTAATGCTATCCGCAAGTCGTTGTTGGAGTTCTGTGTATTTGCCATTGTATATGAAGTCCTTCACCTTGCTTTCGAGTTCATGAAATTCAACAGTATGTTTCCTAATCAATTCTTGAGCGATGGTAATTTACCTTTTAATTAAATTGACTCTAAAGCTTCAAGTAGTAGCATCGTCTTGTGCTGCGGGGTCAAGCAATTTGAATTGTGTGTATTTAGGCAGCATTTTTGAATTTATGCCAACATTGTTAAACATAACAGAATACATCTGTTTAATTAGACCTTTTGTATTTTTTCAATTTGGCTGATAGTATTTTTGTTCGTGAAACCTGTGAAACCTATGGAACATTTATTTTATTTTATTTTAATACAACAGACTATCAGAATAATTGAAAAAATAATATCGGTCTAATTAAAATGACGAATTCTGTTATTTTAACAATATATATATATATATATATATATATATATATATATATATATATATATATATATATATATATATAAGATAATGGTAGTTAGCTTTAATCATTGCTGGGAATAGTAGTAATATGTTAAGAAGGCTGAGGGCAATGCAGAGTGTCGGGTAGGTTGTAAGCTGAAAGAAACACAAATAATAAATCGAAGCGGGGGGACTTACTTGGTCGCTAGAATTTAGCTGAATTTTGTTTATTTATATATGCTATGTTGTTAAATGGTAGCAATCATCGAGCTTTTACCTTAAATAGTTTGGCTATAAAAAATTAAAAAATATATGCACAAACATATATATATATATATATATATATATATATAGTCATCAACATACAGACTGTTTCGCTGTATCGCAGCTCTTCAGTGAGGCTAGACTAGCTAGTTCCTCTAGCCGGGATTGAAACTCAACAGTCGGCGCCTCTACCACTGTGCTATCATACAAGACTGACTGACTGTAAGTGATATGTCAATGTAAACATTGTCAAGTGCTGGGAACTCAGATTAGTTTTACCTAACAAGGTATGCATTTAAGCTAACGGCAGTTGCCGATATCCTTACAAATAAGTTCTACTTAAGAAAGGGAGCTTCATATAGTCACCCACATCCATACTGTTTCTCTGTATCACAGCTTTATAGTGCGGCTATATATATATATATATATATATATATATATATATATATATATATATATATATATATATATACATGTGGAGCAAATAGCCTACATTATTTAGTCAAACGAGAAATAATATTTTCCCCCATTAATAAAATGCAAGGAAATTTAATTCACAATAAGAAATTTAAAATCTACGATGAATTAAACTCTCCCCTACTAAGAAAGACAACACTAAATTTAATACAGCAAGTAATTACGGTCCTTTGATCATTTACAAACAATTATATTACTTAACTTAGTCGACACATCCAACGAATATTCAAATATGAAATAATAATAATAATAATAATAATAATAATAATAATAATAATAATAATAATAATAATAATAATAATAATTATAATAATAATCATAATAATAATAAAATTAATCACAATAAACACACGAAATAAAACAAATATAATACTATTAACAAATAATAAATAAAAATAAATATACACAAAATAAATGTGATTCACGAGAACACATATCCATACTAATCAATCAATTATCTCATGTACAAAGAATAAATATTAACACATATGTTAAATAAATAAGGATAACAAATAATATTCTGCAGAACAGCTCAAAACAACTGAAAACAATCTCGCTTCCAGGTAAACAGGTGTGTAAGCGCAAGGGCCTAATTTGAAAGGGGTAAGCGTCCCAACTCCGTCACACATTTGAAATATATTATTCTGGCCTAACGTTGGATACTTTTAGACAGGCCTCGTATATATATATATATATATATATATATATAGAGAGAGAGAGAGAGAGAGAATTATAAAAAGAAAAACTATACACACATTAAGGTTGTACACATAATAACTTATTTCGACCCCTTTAATTAGGTATCCTCAGATGTATAGACAACCACGTGGTTGTCTATACATCTGAGGATACCTAATTAAAGGGGTCGAAATAAGTTATTATGTGTACAACCTTAATGTGTGTATAGTTTTTCTTTTTATAATTCTGTTTTGCTCTGTTTAAATTACATTGAGCTCTGTTATTCAAATTCTCTACACAAAATTGAAATCTACACACACACTATATATATATATATATATATATATATATATATATATATATATTAAAAAGAGAAACAAGAGAAACAATAGAAATAAATATATATATATATAAATTTATATTTTAGCGTGTATCCTTGAAAAATTATACTTATTGAGATTTTAAAACTGCACTTCGGACACAAATGATAAGATACAAAGAAAGTGTTCGTAAATGCCAATCATATACAAACCTTTTCATTGCATCTTGGCGCGTATAGGCGCGCATATAGCAATTATTTTGAACAGTTTAGGCATCGCCTCCTGTTGTATTAAGGCGCACAGTTTCGTGATGGGCGGTTTTTAAATACAGCCATTATTAAATGTGTAAGCTCACGTTGGCATAATACCTTATGTCCTTATGTGACATTTATATATTTTAAGCGTTGGCATGATGACATTTTTATTCATCTACCGGCAGGCATGTCCAACGTTGCCCAGGAATAAGTGTGAAAACGTGTGTATTCTTGATGTCATACCTGAAGGAGATATGGCAATGTTTCTTTTTTTAAATTTCTATAAGTTTAAATTTTTAAGTTATAACAAAAAAATACTGTAAGACGTTGACTCCCACGTATAATTCTCGAATAAAAAATTAATTATTGGATTTCACGTTGAAATTTATCAGACATACGTTTTGTTTGATCCTGGTTAGTGTAAGCAAATGATTCACTCAAGCCAATTGAATATCTTTATAAAAACATTGCCATTTCGCTTACGAACGGCTAGTGCCTGACAGCCAAATTGATAAGAGTGCCGACTGAAATGCGATATTGCGACTCAAGACATTTGCAAGTCAGGCCACAATGAAGAGCTTTTATACATGGAAACAGTATGTATGTGGATAACAATATATATATATATATATATATATATGTACATACATGCATACATACATACATACATACATACATACATACATAGAATCAAATATGAAACTAAAAGTAAACTAATAGCTGATAGAACTTATAGTGAAATGGTTTAAGCTCAATATACGAGATAGAGCAATTATTAAGATAGATGAAAGAAGAGTGATAAACATGTACGAATAATAAACATTATTTTATTACAGAATATACCTTGTATTGAACAATCGAAGTTTGAAATAAATCTGGACATTCGTACATGTTTATCACTCTTCTTTCATCTATCTTTACATACATACATATACATATATATATATACATATATATATATATATATACGTCTATATATAAATATATATATATACATATATTAGAATATGAAATCTTGATAATGCATCGTTTAATAAAAACCTATTGTGATAATATAACGCTCAATATATTAAGTAGAGCAATCAATTCAAGAGATGAAATATGAGAATTAAAAATAGTATAGATACAATATTTATTAAAACATCAGAATTTCAAAGCAAGGAGTTTCATATTCTTAATCTATGGATTGTCAAATATAAACTCTTGTCATCAGATAAGTACACACAATCGGTAATATAACTGTAAAGATTATTAAAAACATTTAACTTTGAAAGATTAATACACAAAACACAATGTATGAAGAAAGTTTTGTTGAGAAAGAAAACATAATGAATTTTATTTGGCTTATATCAATTCAATTGCGTTTCAGCGAATTAATACTCTCCGGAGCGCAGAAAATATAATCGAAAATAAATTCGGACAATAAGTATATAAGAAAAACGAACCGAAAATCAGAAACCAAAAAAACAAACTCATACACAATATTTACAGCATATTATTTCTGAATACTATATGGAAATCATCATTTACTCTACATAAATGTCCAACCTATAAATAGGGTATATATATATATACAGGGTCGGGCAGATAAATTGGAACTAATTTAAAATGCTAATATCTTTTTTATTTTTGATCATATGATTACGGTTTTTTTTTACTAAGGATCCTTAAACACTTTATTGCAAGATAGCATAATTATATTTACTCAAATTTGTTTTAATATGGCGGAATTAGCACGAAGAATAACTATATGCGAAATGAGACGCGCCGGGAGTTCTCCTTCGGACATTGTTAAGAGCACTGGCTATGCAAAAACGACAGTCTATCGGGTTGTGGCTAATTTCGATGTCGAGTGTAAGGTTGAGAGAAGTCAGCACAGTACTCGTAGTGATCGAAAGCGTACAAACACTTTCCTGGTAGGGCTAAAAAGGTCGATAAAGGCAGACCCAAGTCAGTCGATGTCGAAACTGGCAAAAAAGCGCAATGTGAGTCGCAGAACTATCAGCAGAGTAATCAACGAAGACCTTGGGATGAAGTCCTACGTTAGGAGACGCCATAATCTCCTCACTGCCCGTTCAAAAGCTATCAGAGTTGAAAGATTCCCCAAGCTTATCAACCATCTGAAACACAAAGGAGGACATGTGCGCATTTTTATTGATGAGAAAAAGTTCATCGTGGATGAGGTTCCAAATCGCCAGAACACTCGAGTTATTGCCCGTGACCCTTCGGAAGTTCCTCCTGTGATGCAGAGCAAAAATCCTGCTTCTGTGATGGTTTTTGCAGCTGTGGCAAGTGATGGAAAGGTGAAGCCTCCTCATTCCATCGAAGCGGGTCTTAAAATCAACACAGCGGAGTATTTGAACATTCTTAATAATGTTTTATTGCCTTGGATCCGTAGAAACTACAACCCTACGAAAGTCATGCTCATCCAAGACTCGGCACCAGTGCATGGATACAGGAAAGTCCAAGATTTCATGAAGGAGAATCTTCCCTTGTTTGTTCCGAAGGATATTTGGCCCAGCAGCTCTCCAGATCTAAATGTTTGCGACTATTATCTATTCGGCGTCGTCGAGGGACAGACTAATGTCAATCCACACCCAAATACAAACTCATCGAAGACAGCCATTCAACGAGCATTTCGCAATCTCGATCCCAATAAAATAAAGAGGAGCTGTTCACGGTTTTGTCAAAGAATCTCCAAAATAAGTGATGCAAAAAGCGCTCATATTGAATAATTTTGTTCAATAGACTGTAATAATTAAATAAATAAATGTTAAAATGATATTTTTCCATATTTAATCCTTTAAATTATGAATTTTGTAAAAATAAAAAAAAGTACCAATTTAGCTGCCCGACCCTGTATATATATGATCAAAATTATGGAAATAATATTCAAAGCTGAAAAATAATGAAAATGGAAAAAACTAAATTATTTATGTATTCAGTAATTTTTGTATATATTTCGAACTTCTTAGGATGATTTATTTTAAAAAATAACATGCAAGTACAATATTCAAAAATATTTGGTGCCTTTGTGAGGTGAAAATAATGTTTTGTTTGTTATTTCATATAATGTGGTACGATTATGACGTGAAAAGATGTATTCGTTCTTTTTTCGAACGAACAATGACCTTTAGAATTCAAAATGTGTGTTGCGTATTTGAAATGGAAAGAGTGTTTTCTTTTTTAAATTTTATTATAGTTCTGTTCAGTTAGTATAACAATTTCTTGATAAAATAGATGAATTGTAAACCTCCGTAGCAAAAGCTGGGTAATATTTTTCATTGCAATATTAAAAAGAAAACTATTAAAAAGAGACGAAATCGCATATTGACATTATTCAAGTTCCCATATAGTATTAACTATTTTATTTCAATTTAAAATATAGTGACTAAACGCTGTGACTCCCAAGTAAAAGTTGAATCAGATTGCATGTTGTGACAATAGGTAAGTATGTATTGTCTGGTGAGATACTGGGAATATGCGCCAATAATCCTTTGTTACGAAAAGGTCACTAAATGCTTTTACTGACTTACCCGGATTAAATCCTTTAGTTGCTAACATTTTCATGTACTTAGAAGTGACATTTATGATGGACTTCATATGAACACATGACATCAATTAACCAGCAGAGCGACACAGAAGATAGCAGACAAGGATACACTGTTCGCTAAAGAACGTTAACAAATTAGGTAATACTAGCTGATATTCCCATTGGCCTTCAGCTGAGATGAAGCCTGAAATATTTGTTTCAGGCGGAATTGAGCATTTCGGTGTATTCAGATCTGTAATGTATTAAAGTGCATCTCTCCACGGACAATAAAACAACAGAACTGTGCAATATTGCACACCCTCAACATAAATACCCCCGCAAAATCCGACTAGCAGGAAAACTGGAGAGATTCCCAGATGCCGGAAAACTTTCTACTCTAGTTGCTTCTTTCATCGGAGCGCTTGCTTTTGGAATTCCCTCCCTGTTACTTGTTTCCTCGACTGAATCTAGATGCATGAATTCAAATGCAATGTGAACAAATATATTCCTGCACAACTCCCTACTTAGGATTCTACCTATAAATGTGGCCCTTAATCAGAGTAACCCCATTACGTCTCTGTAACATATGTCTTGCGTGGGGTTAATAAAAAAAACATTTATGTTAGATGAAACACAATCGACTATGGCAATAAAACTAAACGTATACACAGAGGTCAGATTACAATGTGTCCAATGAAAATCAAGACCCGGATTGACCAGTTAACTAATGCATTTCTACAATATCCGGAACAATTTATGACGTTTCAAAAATTTAAGGTGGTGCATAATTGACTTTATGGATATTACTTAGGACTATGCAAGTTATTAGTGATCTTTTGTGTAGTTATTTAGCACTAATATTATTGGCAAGTTTTGAACCTGACTCCCAGCTATGGCTAAGAGATGTTCAATGAATCGTATATAATGAAGTGTTTTCAATAGACACGATATGTCTGCACTAAATAACCGGAAATTGTCATTTTGCTGTAAATAAACATGTGTCCGATTAACTTAATGGATAGTGTCGAACAACAGAATCAGCTGTGTTGTGTTCAAACATTTTTTGAACTAGTGTCTGGTCATTTCCACACTATAATCACGTTTACATATCGGTTCTCGTTAGATCACTGAAGTTAAGCTTGTCATCACCAGATGGATGACAATTTGAAAATACCATGCGCTGTATATGGTAGGATAGTAGCATCACCTTGCAAAACAGTATAAGAAACTAACGTCGTGTAGATCATATCATCTGAACAGCATAAAAAAGTGACTTGGAACTACTTGTGAATTTAGTATTCGCGCGAAACTTTCTCTTTTGGTGGAAGCCGGCTTAACCCATCCAAGATCCGCGCCATACCAGCACCAGGACGTTTGTCGCTGTGAAATGTGCATAATAATATTGAGAAGTATAAGCCATAATTGATAATGATTATGATGATCATGATGATGATGATGGCGATGATGATGATGATGATGATGATGATGATGATGATGATGATGATGATGATGATGATAATAATAATAATAATAATAATAATAATAATAATAATAATAAAAACTGCAAAAGCTAACGTTTTCATCACTCTTGTACCGGGATATATATGGGATTAGGACCGCCTGTGTGTCTTAATATTTCCTAGAAACGTCCTCCTTTTGAAGAAGCTGTGTTATCCCGCCCAGGGTGCCTGTCACAGCAGAACATTATTTACACACTAATTATGATGGGAGAGATATGAACGTTAATTATCCTTTCAGCTATGGATTATACAACAATGTTTTCAAATAATGTATCCAAGGATTTCTGTACAATGGTTATGCAGTAAAAAAACTATAAGAATTTAATATTTTTTGGAAAGAAAGATGACAAGAAATACCGCATGTTTATTATAATCATGTCGTATCCTAAAACTGCTCTCCTCATTATTCAGAGGCGCCAGATGGAACACTGAGGCCGGTTCTGTCTTTATTCGGTGAACAAGCCGAAACAGAATTTTTTTGCTGGAAGCCCAACATTCCCATGCCAGGTGTCCGAAACTTACGACTCATCGCTAAAATTCACAATACAGCAACACAAACAAGCGTCTTGAATTAATTAGCTCTGCGTAGGTTGTTCTTCACTGCATATTTTCAGCCTCCTCATCCATGTATTATATTCTAAAATAAAAATATTGCAAGATGGCTTCGCGTGTTTGTAAATTCTTGTATAGAAATCTATAATCGGCATTCAAAGCTAAATTGGCAGTGTTTGCTGAAAAAGCTGTAGAAAGTAAAGACACAAAAAAACATTGCATCTCTATTTCGTGATAGTTATGCATAGTTATGTGCATCGGCGTAAATAATAACAGCATCTTAAACTATCACGAAAACGAGCAGTGACTTGATGCGTGAATGTGTATAAATCGATAAAAACAAATACATTATTCCCATTTTCGATCGAATAAAATGATCGAATAAAATGATAATATCAGCTACATAACACATATTGCTGTGCGTCGTTTTATTCCGAAGGTAATTTACGTTACACACATTTTTACAACGGGAAAAAGAAAACACCGGTCGTGCAGGAAGAGAAAAATAAATAAAAAAATGAAAAACAGGCAATGAAAATGAGATTAACTTATTTTTAACGAAAACATGAACACCCCTGGATTGAAAAAGAATCCATAAAAAATCTTAAATTCCGATCCTAATGAAATTTTCAGTATTTATTAATTATTAAATTCATCTTAATATAATCCTTTCAGACGTTACTTTCTCTTTGAGAAAGGGTTAGTCTATCGCTAATCGCCAGAGGCGCCCCCATCGGGGAATGCTGATCCAGCTGCTTTGGGCATATTTTTTAGGGCTGAGTGCGCTAATCCTAGCGCACTGGCTTTTCAAAACAACACCTTACCTTGCGTCGAACCTCTTGGAAATGATGTAAATAATATGCTGATATAACGTATTTATTTGGATTAAAAAATAAATGAGAGTTTTTGTTTCGGTCACAAAATTGCTTTTCATTTACATTCTTAAATTTCAGGAATAGATACGTCTGAGTATATCAATAGTTAAAATTCTAGTGACCACATTTACAAATAGGTAACAGCCTGAGGGTGCGAATGAACACATAATTAAGACACCTCTCGATAGAGAATTATACTAAAAAATCGGACTTTTGAAAATTGGGTACTTCCGCAGTTTATGGTATCCGCTAAAACCGAGGTTTCGTCAACATACTCCGGCAGGGTACCTAAATCAGCGAAGAGGGCCATAACGTTTAGCCAATAAAGTCGCTGCAGCCGACAACTTGTAATCGCGAAAAAAATATGGCGGAAAATTCAATATTTTTTCGCAAATTTAAAGTGTACATTGTGTATTTTATTCGAATAAGTACTGTTTAAATGATTCCAACTCTTGCTTTCTTAAATCTCTACCCATCGAGACTAGTATTACAATTGCTAAAGTTTATTCATGATTTTTTCAATAATGACTTCTTCACATGGGCATTGTTCTTTTGTCGAGTTGTGGAAATTTATAATAACCCGACAGAAAATCTGAAAAAACACCCAACAACCTTAACCTTCTTCTTCTTTCTTGTGCCAGCTCCCTCAAAGTTGCAGCTCGGTCTTGGCAAGCCAGGTTCTCGTCTCGTCATCAAGGTCCACTATGCCCTGCTCGCCATTGGGTGGTTTGAACAGCGGGCATTCCTCTATGACGTGCGTAACTGTCTGTTCTGGGTGGCCACATTCACAGGCAGCACCCTCTCTCAGGCCCCATTGTGGACGCAGATAGGCCCACACCAGTTCTCAGGCGGTTCAGATTGGTCCATTGCCTTCGTGGCAGCTAAGCCCCTGGTATGTCGTCTGGGTCGGTGATGAACCTGTGCAGTCGGTGTTAGTCAGCCTGATGCTAATCTTCCTTCCAGCGGTTGTTGGTCCACATCTGCTTTAAGGTGGTGTCTGGGACGGTTTCCAGAAGCTGATGCGCGTGCTGGGAGAGTGCGTGGCGTGATTTGAGGCGTACTGGTGGAAGTGGGTTTGCTCATGATGTTGTGGAGCAGATGTCTCTTGTCGATCTTGGCCTTGGGTGACAGTGCCAGGACAGTCGCTTCTCGTCGAATAGCGGGTGGGGCAATACCGGAGAGGATCGGTAGTTGGTTCACCGGCGTGGCGCGGGGTGTCCCAGAGACTGTGCGCATGGCGGTGTTTAGAGCTGCATCCACTTTCTTGCTGTGGGTTCTTCGGCACCAAACCTGGGCGCAGTACTCGGCCACTGAGAAAACCAGTGCTTGGGTTGATATCCGCAAGGTCTTGGTAACGGCTCCCCATGTGGTACCGGTCAGACGACGAATCAGTGCAGCACCTGATGTCACCTTTGCCATCACTTTTTCGATGTGTTGACGGTATGTCAGTGGGTGGTCGAGTTTCACGCCAAGGTACGTCGGGGTAGCGTCGAACAGGAGGGCGGTGTTGTTTACCATCACTTTAAGCTTGCGTTGGCCTCGCGGTTGTTGAGGTGAAATACCACGGACATGGTCTTTCCCACACTGAGTTTCAGCCGCCAGTTCTTGAGGTACCTGGACAAGGTCGTCATGTCCACAGTGAGCCCAGCCTCGATAGTCTCCCATTTTTTGCCCGTCTGTAGGATGGCCAGGTCGTCGGCGTACCCGTATTTTTTGGCTGCTGTTGTCGGTATGTTGTAGATGTATATGTTGAAGAGCATCGGGGACAAAACCGAGCCTTGCAGGATGCCGTTATTTAGTCTCCGTAGTCTGCTCCGTTGGCCGTCGCTGGTGTGGAGGCAGAAGCTACGATTACTCAGCATCTCCATGATGAAACTAACCAGGAATCGATCTGGAATGGTTTGCAGCAACTTAACATGGAGTCTACGTAACCAGATGGTGTCGTATGCAGCCATGAGGTCAAGTAGGATAGTTCCGGCTTTTTCTCCTCTCTGGAAGGCGCTCTCGATGTCCTGGGTTAGCAAGGCGACTTGGTCTGTTGTTGACTTGCCATGACGGAAGCCGGTTTGTTCCTTAGGTAGTATGATTTCCACGACCGGTTCAAGGTGCGCATATAGTAACCGTTCCAGGAGTTTTATGGGACACGGAGAAGCGAGATCGGGCGGTAGCTTTTGGGGTCATCGAGCGGCTTGTTTGGCTTGGTCAGAGCGATGATCTTTGCTCGGTGCCAGATCTTTGGCAGCCGCGAAGTTCTGTAGCACACGGTGTAGAGTAGACATAGCCATTCTGTTGCGTTCCGTCCTTGGTGGATGACAAACTCCGGGTGGATGTTATCAGGTTCCGGAGCTTTATTCGACTTCAGGCGTTTGGTGGCTACTTCCATCTCTTTCATCGTAAACTCACCCGAGAGGTCAGTGTCGGCACTCGGTGAGGTGTGGAGATCCCTCAGTTTGGTTGTGGTGTCTCTTGTGAAGTAGTTGTCCGCATCTGGGAAGCTACCATTCTTGATAAACTGTGCTGCGATGGAATTGGAAGTGATGGGGCAAGGAGATGGTTTACTTGCCCGACCGGTCAGCTTGTTGATGGTCTGCCAGGCTCTCGGGCTCGAGTGAGTGAAGTCGATCGTCTCCGCGGTTTCTTCCAATCTTTCTTGGCGCTTGGTGTTTAGTCGATCCAGAAGGCTGGTAGCTGCTGCTGCTCCCTCCTCACTATTTGTGGAGTCAGAGTGGCGGCGCAATAGATCTTCGCATTCCTCGTCTCAGCAAGGGGTATAGTTGGTACGTCGTCCGCGGGGAATGTGTTCCTTCGCAGCCTTTAGAAGCATCTCTGTATAGGCTTCATAAGCATCGTTGGTGTTGTCGGCTCGAGGTGTTGGTAGAGCCTTAACTGATGTTTTGACCTCCTTCTTGTAGCCTTGCCAATCCGCTTTGCGGAAGTTCCATCTCCGGACTGGTCTTCCCCCTGTTGTGATCAGCGATGGACGATGTTGTGAGTGAGGGAACCGGTTCAGGATGCGTCTCTCCGGCAGTGCTTGGTGCGGGAGGTTCTTAAAGAAGGCCAAGTCGGGGTTGGTCTCAGTGTTCCATCGTCCCGAGGTGAACGACGAAGGCTTCTTCGAGTCGTAGAGGAGTCTGGCATCTACAGCAGATGCCCATTCAGATAGAGTGATGCTGTCCTGGTTGGTGATGTTGTATCCCCAGTCAGTGTGGCGACTACTGAAATCACCAGCATAAATTGCAGGTGCCGGCACATTCGGGATGGTGTGCGGCTCCAAACGGGAAGGTGGTGGCTTGTAGATGTTGACTATTGTATTCTCGGCCACCTTCGTACTGATCCACTATACTGTGGCATAATTGGTCGACTGAATAGCAGGCGATCATGGTACATTGTTCTTCACGAACGTCGCGAGGCCATGATGTTTGCTGCTGGTGTAGCTAGCGAGTATGAAGCCTGGGAGTTTAAGACTGGTCTCACTGGCTTCGTGTGTCTCCTGGAGGAGGATGACATTTGCCTCGGTGATGGTAATCTAACCATAACAAAAACACTCTAACTCTAACCTAATTGGTAGTGCTTAAAACAGATTAGGCAAAAAAATAAACCTGAAAAAAGATCTAACATGAACCTGGTAGTGTAAAAAAGAAAATAATTATTAAAGAAATTGTTTGCTTTCAGTTGTTACATTATATTTTCTTTGTTAAAAATATTTATTCATGAAACCTACCATAGTATAACTGTGTTATTCTCGATTTGAATTTTTTCATTCATTTTTAATGCTTCTAAATGATAAATTCATATGTTACCGTTAATTTCGCCATTGAAATTACAATACGATGACTGTTTCCTTCTCTATTTACATGCTCTTTCCTTAATTCTAAAATTTTGTCAGCGCCTTCGCCAGAAATATCACGCGGCGGTTTACGTAACCTGTCGATTATACCTCGGTCCGTAAACTGCAAAAGTACCTAAAATCGTTTTAAATTTCCGATTTTGGGCTTTCATTTTCTAGCAAGAGTTGCGTTTAAAAAGAAGCATATTTTTAACTCTCAGCTTCACGGATTTAGATCTTTCTAAATGTTGGCACTGGGATTCGACTATCGGTGTAATAAGACTTCTTTTATCTTTGAAATATGTGTATCCCATTTCATCAAAATGAAATACGCAGAGAAAAGTACACTTTGCAAATGTATTTTTTTAGAATATTTACGAATATAAGTGAGAGAGAAGTGCGTGAAAAACGAACAAAACAATAAACAAACGCACACACGGGGGGTATAATATATATATATATATATATATATATATATATATATATATATATATATATATATATATGCGAAAAAAAAAGTTTTTTTCTCGTCTATCTTGTTTAGTCTGTGTGTTTTAAGGCATACGACCCCTTTTTGGAAAATGTAATGCTGAACCCACGCGCATTGAAACTGATAAATTCTATACTATTTATTGAATGCAATCTGTCGTGTTACATATTGCTGGGAAGATTTAACATGCTTCTGCATTACAGGGCCGAACAAATGTTATCTTTAATTTTGAAGAGTGAGATGAGAGAAGATAATTCAAAGTGTTCCCCCACCCCAGGATTTATCTTCAAATGTATTTTACTGTTATGCATTTTAATTAACTTCAAGTAAAGTCAAAAAATATATGCGTAAGAGGATTATTTAGATATCAAACAATCACAAGGCTTTATGGAATTCGGCGCCAATAAAAATGAACTAAATTTATTAAAATAATAATTTTTTTCATTTACTTATTTTCCTATTTTTTACTTTCTTAATTTATTTTGATGAATCTTTTTAATTTACATTTGTGCCGATTACCATAAAGCGTCGTGATTGTTTGATTCCGACACAATCCTTTAATGTATACTTTTTTTTACATCATTTTAACTTAATTAAAATGGATAACGGTAAAATCCCTTTGAAGATAAATCCTTAGGAACTCTTCAAATCAACTACTTTTGTCATTTAACTCTTCAAATTAAGGATATCATTTTATTCGGCCGTGTAATATCGAAGCACGTTAAATGAACCCAGCAATGATGCCAATATTTTGCCGAACGTTATTATAATTATTTTCGTCGATATACTTCTTTGAGAATATCGTGTTTTAAATATGTTTTGATTTCAATACTCAAATTAAAAGAATTCCATATAACTCTATTTATTAATACATACCAATATACAACTCAAATTCTGCTGAATATTCGTATCTCATATTTCCTTAAAATGCTATTAGCAATTTGATGTTTTTATCATTTTGAATACTTCTGATTCCACCGCAGATGTAGAACGTTCTTAATATGTCTGCCAAGTTATTCCAAAATCTGTTTACTCTATTTGATTAATTTTCATTTTTTTATCTGCTTGATATTCACTTTCAAATTTCAGGAAAATTCTTAAAAACTCTAAAATATAAAAAAGTACATTAATTATCTCTAACATTTCCTTTTTCACTTAAAATAATTATTTAATTCTAATTTTGCAGTTTCTTATTGTAATTATACTTTTTCTTTTTTTATTAATGTTACCGCAGTTTTTGTATTCCTTAGTGTGACATAATGTTGAATGTTATGCATGCAATATTAATAGATTAATTAAATTCAATTAATTATGAAATAATCAATCTAAAAGTAATTAGTTGTTCATGCAATTTTAGTTAGAAAAGTCTCGTCGAAAGCTTATTTTCATTCGAATCGAACGACTTGAATCAAAAAGTTCAAAAAGTTCATCTTTGACTGACAACCAGAGAATATTAGCGTTTTTAATTATAAATAACGTTAGTTCAATGTACAAATCCGAATTTAGAACGGTTGTATATCTTATATCTAAGATTATAATTATTATTGAGAATAAAAAATTGTAAAGATACAATATTTATTAGAACATCAAAAGTTCAGAGCAGGAGCTTTATATCCTTAATCCATAGATTTTCAAAGATACATTCTGCTCATCAGAGGATAGGGAAAAGCCGACAATGTAATTGTAAATATTATCGGCAACATTTAACTTTGAAAATTTTACATAAAATAAAACAAATTAAAAACAAAATAAGCGCCAAAAGGTAAAGAGTCTTATGTTGAGATGAGAGCGTAAAGTCAGGGTGGATGATATCCAAAAAACGTTTAAACTAAAATAAAAATAGCCGTTATTTTGGAAATGAATGTTTGAAAAAGAACAATACTCACATTGTTTAGGAATCCAAATATTTTTTGTAAGAAGCTGGTGGTCCGACGGCAATTGGTAACGTCCATTCTATCTGTCTGTGCATTAGTTTGGTGCTGGAATTATCCGTTTTCCAGGGTTAACATTGATTTTTGTCTGTTACAGTTCGGTATATACCAGCCTTATATTATCATGATAGATTATTATTATTAAACGATAATTCAATTATCGTTATTTAATTCAACATTTAAATATTATAAGATTATAATTATACAGATAGTACTCAAACTGAAATTTGTCATCTTTCAAATTCTTATTTTTAAGGTTTTATTTCCTGAGTTTTAATGACAACTGGAGACTTTTTCATTTTTTTTATTTAATCGAATTATCAGGAAATCATGTTCAGGTAGGATTGCTTATTAAACATAATTTTTAATAGACTAAAATGTGTGTTCATGTTAAAAAGTCACGAGTGTGTAACAGTGACACTTGTTTGGATGACTATACATTTAGCGATAAAGATGGAAGCGATTTAAGTTATGAATTGAAAAAGTAAAAAATGTCCTTTTAACAACAAAATTGTGTCGACGATTGGAAATGTTATGGAGGACAGCAGCGATATTTGATAAATATAATTAATCTGTAAACAAATAGTAAGGATTCCATTCTTGAAATAGGATCGAACCCATATAGTCGCTGGACTTTAATACACAGTTGGTGAGGTGAAACAAAAGGCTCTTATTGACTGAGTGATCATAGGAGAGCAGAAAATGCGATGCGAGTTATGATTGCTTAACTAGCAATAACACTCGCTTCAAATGATAGTTTTCAATAAAACAATTATACTAAGAGCTCAAAATAGAAGAAAAGAAGAGCAGTACGAAAAACAGACATACATACTGAGGGAGGGATCGAACTCGGTGACAGTGGGATTATCGATATAACTTAAATCAGTTTAAATCGATTTTTTATTATAAACAAAACTTAATTTCTCAAGAAAAAACAATTATTTTGTTATATAGTATGGTTAGAGCTTGATTACCTATTCATAGTAGCATTTTAAAAAGAGCCATTGTAGAGTTACTATTGATTCTTTGTCTTTTCTATTTTCATGAATAACAAAAATTGAAAACTTAAATATTTTCACTTCATTAAACACTCATTCTTACTACATCAATGTGGGCGTTAACGTAAACTGAAAGTAAATATAGAATCAAGTGTTTGAATGTGTCGATATCAGGAATTTTAAATTCTATTAATAACGAAAGGAACGTACGTAGATAGTTATTGATACGGTTGAGATAAGACATTTTAAATCCATTTAAAGAAGAATGTCATATTCGATTGAAGGGTAAATAATGCCGTATTATTATTATTATTATTATTATTATTATTATTATTATTATTATTATTATTATTATTATTATTATTATTTCTTACAACTTTCCACACGAGTCATTACTGTTGATTGCTCAGTGGCAAAACAGGTACGGTTTTCTGGAGTCTAAGTGCAACAAGTTTATCAAGATATTCCAGCGTGCATCGCTTCTATCATCACAATTACAAATAACTTTTTATTCTTTCAATATACGTTATAGTATTATTATTATCATCATCATTATTATTATTATTATTATTATTATTATTATTATTATTATTATTATTAGGAGTAGTTGTAGTAGTAATAGTAGCATTAGTAGTAGTAGTAGTAGTAGTAGTAGTAGTAGTAGTAGTATTACACGATAGAGGTCATCGGCAATGATTTCTCACTGACAACAAATTCCCTCAGATTTCAAGTACTATCCAACTCTTTCAATATCCATTGCAAATACATCTGTGTTATCGCAACTGCTGCTTACCATTTATTTCTCGCTGGCAACGACTATTATTTTTCTCTGGGATTTATATTTGGGTGGCAGTAAGCCTCCCCACAGTCCTATTACTCTTCGTACCCTTCAAATTAAGGTCTATTTTTTGCGATATATTATTATTATTATTATTATTATTATTATTATTATTATTATTATTATTATTATTATTATTATTATTATTATAACGGTTACTTTTGGGATCTGAGTGACAATAAGACTCCTTAGGATTCCAGTTCTTATGTTACCTGTCAGTGTAGGTCTGGATGATATACTACTTCTCGACTATCAACGATCGATATGGGTGCCACTGCTTTTGGCGGGTCGACAGAGAAGGCGTCAGATTATGGGATTTTTCTGATGTATTTATCCTAACAGTTTCAGTTTCCTCGATTTCGTGTATTTACGCAGCGTTATTTTATTTCAGCTTACTTGGGATTTGTTGCTGTCACCAGGTCATGTGAGTTGGCTTCAGAATTCGAGGATTTTTCTCAATATGTCGACTGTTTTAATCGGTGCCGTGCATTTTATGTTATAATTCCCTGATTTGATTCCTGTTTTTTTCTGCTCCTAGTGCTCATATAATTATTAGCATTACAGTAATAGTGTTCATATGATTATTCTTTTTAGATTTCCGGTTATTTCACGCCGGAGATCAGAACTGATTCTTGTGTTTTTCATCTCTTCTTCATATTTATGAAATAGTGTTAAACATTTGAAGATTGGATTTTAAAATTAAAAACACAGAGATCAGGTCTTAACACTGATGTGAATGTTTGTAATATGTTACATTTTTTCCGATTGAGAAAGATCTCAATTTGACACGAGTGTTTATTGGTTGAGGGACTTATTTGCCCTCAACAGTAACAGCAAAAAGATGGACGCGCGTACGTTGAACTTAACAAAAAGTATAACTTCCCTTTTCTATTAGCGAGAACGATTCCATGCAGATCGGCTTCTACGTTAACAGAATCAAATGATCGTTTTAGGAAACGGAAAGTATCCAATTTTTTATAAATGTTTCATTTCCATTCAAATTTCATGATACAAATATAATTTTTGTATAAAGAACGGAGTGTTGGAAATTTCAAAATACAACTTCATAATAACACCTATAATTAATGTTTTTATGTTTTCTGTTCAAATGTTTATTATTTTGGCAAATATTAAGTAATTCATCATTTTTTATCCGGGAAACATATATCTGAGTTAATCAACGTTCGTTTCCTTAGGACTTTTTTTTCTATATATTTGAATCACACAACAATTGTATGATCAAATATTCAAACTTTGAGGTGTAGATATGTTTGCAAAGAACTTTCATTTTATTTGCTTTAATTAGCCGTTATTTAAAAATATTTCCATATCTTAATAACTTTCTATCAGAAAGTTTCACCCTCTCACTCTAAATCGTTTGACACTCACTGTTTTTCTGTACGGTATCTAACACTCCCACTTCTCTCTCTCTCTCTCTCTCTCTCTCTCTCTCTCTATCTATCTATCTATCTATATATATATATATATATATATATATATATATATATATATATATATATATATATATATATATATATATCTATCTCTCTCTCTCTTTATTAAGTATCAACGCTAATAAAGAACAGACATACAAAATAGCTTGACATATTCCATTATAAACAATACGGAATATCCTCAGACCATTAATGCTATTTAAACAATAGCCGAAGTAAAAAAAAAAGAGATACAGAGAAAGAGCGAGAGAGGGGGCCGAGGGAGAAAGAGAAGGAGAGACATAGAAGGAGATTAAGGGAGAGATATAATGAATATAAAAGCTAATTTCGTATTTTGTATTTTGTCTTTTTATTATTTTAAAAGTAACTGGCTTTACAAACACACTTGAGTGCCTTACTACATAACCGACTTATTGCACTATAAAATACTATAGATAACCCAAGGAGGATATATCAAAAATGTAAAAAAACTAAATAAATGTCAAGTACGTGTAAACTTGTTGTAGTAAGGAAACAAGTAAATAAATGGAAAGCAATTCCACTCATAAACATTTTGCTCATAAATACATCAATACCGTTTCACTGACTTCATAAAGGCGTGTCTTTTCATTTAAAGTTACGTTTTTTTTGTTTTTTAAATAACGTATTAGATGCCCAAAAATGGTTTTGGAAATGTCCACAAATGGTTAATTGACTAGAAACTTCATACGCATCCTATGGCCACAAGTTGATAATTGTAGCATGCACTTACTACTCGTCCTATGCTATTGCTACACTATGTGTCAATGCCAACTCGCTTGACCGCGACCTCCACATAAAAAAGAAAACACAATATAAGAATATCAGAATATAAAGTGCCCATATGCGTACATAGATAACATAATCATAAAATATGTGGAACAATTTGAAGAAATCACAATGATAACTATATTCCATTGCTGGCAATTGTTAAGGAATACAATCAAACCCTGTTTCAGCATCAATGTCTTGAGGAACTACGTTTGACCACTTTCAACTTTCATACAAAACAAGCTAATTCGATCGATAAAAATCGCCTGGACCTAATGATAAGATTTAACTTGTCCCAAGATACTGGATACAGAATGCAAAACAATGCGAATGCTCGCACATCACATCAATAAAGATCCATCGGTTTTCAAAGAAATTGTATGCCCTGCATATGCAAATATATTTCATTTCCCCATGGCTGCTTTACCGCCGGTTGAAGCCCTGAAGAAAGACAATCTCGGTTTTGTTACAAAGGCAATTAATCAAACCTGTTCCGTTATTAACTAAATGTATGCTATTGTTTAACTGGCTACGAACGATAGGCACGGTACTGTCTTTCCTCACACTCTCAGCCATCGTGCACATCACCATTTGTCAATAGAAAGCAAAGTCTTACGAAACTGGTATCATTACTTAATCGGCAAAAACATTCAACTTATTACTGATCAGCGCAGCGAAAATATCATATTCGACCCTAATTTTTTAAACAAAAAATATAAATAATAAATAAATCACTAGCTGGTGTCTTCACGTGTTTGCTATAATTACATAATTTTACATGTACTTTAAGAGACATTAAACACACCGGAAGAATTATATCCAAAACAATATTTATTAGTTTTCCCGATTGTTTTATGTTTTTATACTAGATGTATTCGTAGTCTGTTGGATAGCAACAACAAGTTCATTTATCCTATTTTGATTTCATTACAAAATGAATAAACATACACTTATCTGTTAAGACATTATTTATTGTATCATTAAAAATAACAAGCCGCGCATGTGTGGTCCCACTCTGTATGTGACTCGATGTGGCGATTGTAAAATGCAATAAATCTGGGCAATTTGGGGCATTTTTGACCCACCTTTAAACCCCTGGGGGCGCTAATCGTAACTTATATGAGGGCTAGGATGCTCATTTTATATCCAGAACAATTGCCTCTACATTTTGGCCAGGTTTTAAAAAAATTGAATGGATGGATCAAACGTTATGAGAGAAAAGTGTCATTTTTTGCAATTTTGGGAGCTTAGACCCCCTGAGGGTACGAACCAGATTTTGTCCAATGTCAGCGATACTTATTTTCTATTAGGAACAAATGCCTCCTAATTTTGGTCAAGTTTCAGAGAAATTGAATGGATGGATGAAAAGTTATGGGACAAAAAATGTCATTTTTTACCAATTCGGGGCCTTTTGACCCCTGGCGGGCTAACCAGATTTTTTTTTCAAAAATCCGAGAATGTCACTTTCTTAGCTGACCAAAGTTAAAACTTCATGCAAAATTTCAGAGAAATTCAATGGATGGTTGCGGAGAAAAATCCGGACGGACGGACGGATTTCTAAAATCGGGGGACCAATTAACCTCTTTGTTTAGTTCTATATCATCTATTAGTATTATTATTTTTCTTAAGATTATTATTATTAGCAAATAACTAATATATATATAACGTAAGTGTTAAGTTAGGTATACACAGGCGATAAAGACAATGTATTGTTGATGTACGCAAGCCCTCTCCCTCAAAGAGGAAATAATGCCGAGGGGGATAGTATCATGAGTACACGTAAGAAACTATACTACCCTCCCTTCCTTCCCAAAAAAGGAGAAAGTAATGTCTGGGGCCATGGTATCATGACGAACGAACATATACTACACTACTCGCCCGCCCTCACAGAAGAAGCTAATATGTAGAATAATGGTCTTATCATAACAAAACAAATAATACACTATATCCCCCCAAAATGTCATTTCTGGGTGAATAGTTCTATGACAACAGAACATATTCTACAGTACCCTTTAATCGAGCATTAAAAAATAGGACAATAGTACATCAAGAAACAGTTATAATAGTTTCGTTTTCAGACAGACATATAGCAAATATCCATTAGTTATAAATATATAAAATAGTATTATTCTTATTATATATATATATATATATATATATATATATAATAAATATGTATATATAATATATATATATATATATATATATATATATATATATATATATAAATAAATATATATATAGGTACAAGTAATTTCCTTAAATAAATGAACGGAGCATTATGAATTTTGGACTAGATATTTTTTGCAATGTGGTGAGTAGCATGGCCACTTTACTTTTTTCATTTTCATATTTAGGAGAGGGTTTATATAATCGAAATATTATTATGAATTTTGGAATATATATTATCGGCAATACGCTGAGTAACATGATCAATTTTCTTTCATCATTTAGAGGGTGACCCAACACAAACCCGCCCCCGCCCTCAAAACTTCTAAAACAAGTTTGATACAGAACACTTCTGTACACCAGATTTTGTCCAATGTCAGCGATACTTATTTTCTATTAGGAACAAATGCCTACTAATTTTGGTCAAGTTTCAGAGAAATTGAATGGATGGATGAAAAGTTATGGGACAAAAAATGTCATTTTTTACCATTTCGGGGCCTTTTGACCCCTAGCGGGCTAACCAGATTTTTTTCAACAATCCGAGAATGTCACTTTCTTACCTGACCAAAGTTACAACTTCATGCAAAATTTCAGAGAAATTCAATAGATGGTTGCGGAGAAAAATCCGGACGGACGGACGGACGGAAATTCCTGAAAACATTGGTCCCCCGATTTATAAAATCGAGGGACCAATTAACCTTATCATCTATTAGTATTATTATTTTTCTTAAGATTATTATTATTAGCAAATAACTAATATATATATATAACGTAAGTGTTAAGTTAGGTATACACAGGCGATAAAGACAATTTATTGTTGATGTACGCAAGCCCTCTCCCTCAAAGAGGAAATAATGCCGAGGGGGATAGTATCATAAGTACACATAAGAAACTATACTACCCTCCCTTCCTTCCCCAAAAAAGGAGAAAGTAATGTCTGGGGCCATGGTATCATGACGAACGGACATATACTACACTACTCGCCCGCCCTCACAGAAGAAGCTAATATGTAGAATAATGGTCTTATCATAACAAAACAGATAATACACTATATCCCCCAAAAATGTCATTTCTGGGTGAATAGTTCTATGACAACAGAACATATACTACAGTACCCTTTAATTGAGCACTAAAAGATAGGACAATAGTACATCAATAAACAGTTATAATAGTTTCGTTTTCAGACAGACATATAGCAAATATCCATTAGTTATAAATATATAAAATAGTATTATTCTTATTTATTATATATATATATATATATATATATATATATATATATATAAATAAATATATATAGGTACAAGTAATTTCCTTAAATAAATGAACGGAGCATTATGAATTTTGGACTAGATATTTTTGGCAATGTGGTGAGTAGCATGGCCACTTTACTTTTTTCATTTTCAAATTTAGAAGAGGGTTTATATAATCTAAATATTATTATGAATTTTGGAATATATATTATCGGCAATACTCTGAGTAACATGATCAGATTTTCTTTCATCATTTAGAGGGTGACCCAACACAAACCCGCCCCCGCCCTCAAAACTTCTAAAACAAGTTTGATACAGAACACTTCTGTACACCAAATTTTTAGTTATATTAAGTTATAGATTTTTAAAAGGATAGGTGCGCACCAATAATATATATATATATATATATATATATATATATATATAGAGAGAGAGAGAGAGAGAGAGAATAGCTTGGTAAAAGCCTAAACTATTAAACTTATTATTATAGAATATGTATTATAACCAACAGAGTGAGTAACGTGTTGACATTGTTTTTTGTTTTTTTTGTAAACTTCACTATTTACCATAATGCCACCGAAACCGGGATAAAAAAAAACATTAACATTAAAAACTAATACAATATTTATTGCTTATTGCCGCCCGGGGACAGTTATTCAACTAGTTTAATTTCTTTTTAATGTCAATCGCTCCAGAAAAGACATGGAGCCACTTGATGTAAAGAGCTAAACAAATACTACTTCAAGGTAAAAATCCTTGAAAACGATAACTGTTTAATGGATCGATTCTGACCACTAAAACAGCAATTATTCCTCCTTTGTCAGACGAAAGGCTCATGGAATGTTTGGACCAAAAATAAAAATAAGGAAAGTGAGGGTTACGAGGTTGCTGAAATTAAAAGTTTAGAATAATAATAGATGTCGTGATCTTTCTATTAACACTTTTTTAATTTTATTTTGAATGGCGATTAATGTACACATATGATGGACGCACTTTCTTCATGTGAGAAGAATTGAAATGGTTCCAGTTAAATAATGGGTAGCAATAAGTCGCATGTATGATATGGATATATGCGCCGTAGACACTAACACCTCACAAAATATATACTCTCAGTATTGACGTGTTACCTGATGCTCTTTCCACAAAGACATGTGTACATTAATAATTGTATTCTTCACGAACAAATCTTCCTACATACACGTAGACCAACTATACACCATTTAGTGTCCTCTCTAATTTCATCTGATGGGCCGATATATTTGAAGTGGTAACTATGACCTACTTAGTACAGATAGTAGCAATACTTCGATATAAGGTGGCGTTCTGCGAAAATAGTATATATATATATAGTCTCGGAAGTTTCTCAACCATTAAAACTATATAAAAAAACCAAAAAAACAACAAAAAAAAAACTTATAGTCTCAAGTCTTCCAGTGGAAAATCACTCATGTAAGTCAATTTATTTTTTACAGTTATTATATTAGTTAGTTTCTAACACTATTTTAAGGGATCATCAGTTGTTTACCATGAAAAACTGTTTCGGGAATTATATATTTATATATCTTCAATCACAACAAAATACGAATCAATATTTTTTCGTAATTGGGACAGATCACAGTGCTGCTAAACTATTATTTTAATTTGTCAATAAGAATAATGGTATTGTGTTTTTAAACATTAAACAATAAGTGTGTTATTAAACTATACAATAAAGGCATTAACTTAACTAATAAAAAAAGTTATTTATCTTTCATGGAAAATGTAAAGATTTAAAAAAGAAGCCGATAGAAAGGGATCCACGACCTTCAATAATGTGAGCGAGCGCTGGTTGTTTAAACTTAAGTTAGTGTTGTTATTTGTCGGAGTCATTTATTAAACTAGCAAATATATACTCCCTCCGGCCGCATACTTTTGCTAGATTGGGAGGATTAAATCATGATAAACGAACAGAATTCACTGAACCCCAAATGACGATATATTAACGAACATACAGTACACTAATCCTCAAAGGAGGAAGTAATTTTTAATACCATAGTATCATGACAACAGTACGAGTGCTACAATACCCCTTCCCAAAAGAGACGGTAATACCTGGGAGGATTTCCCCGTAAAAGCAGAAAGTAATGCCTGTGAGTATAGTATTATTGCAATAGAAAATATACTACACTACCACCTGCCCTCCAAAAAGAAGGTATCCCTTGGGAAGATGACAAAAGAACAGATGCTGCATTAACCCTCCTTTAAAGGAAGATGTAAGACCTGGGAGGATTGGAAAAGGAGGAGGTAATTCCTGGGAGAGCATCCCTATGATAACACAACCGATACTACACTAACGTATCCTCATTAAAAGATGATACGATAATAGTTAAAATCGTTTTTATTGGGGGGGTCATTCATTTACAAATGTTTATCTTCTTAAGTAAAACTTAGCTCGTGTTTTTTTTAAAGTTTACTCGGGTATTTCTTTTTTTTGATCAGAGGTAACTCGCATATTTTTGTTTTTTTGTTTTTTTTGTTTTTTTTAAGGGGGTAAGTTTTAATTTTGATTAGTTGTTTTAGGTTCGTACAAGATTTACCTCGCGTGTGACAACACTAGACCATGTTGTTTGATAAAAGTGTTTCTGTGGAACGAACTGGATTCGAACCCGAAACAACCACGTTCTTTAGTCCGCGTCGTTTACCACTAAGTCACTGTGCTATCCCCAAAGGAAACTGCATTGGTGAGTTTCAGAACTTAAGTATATTTTAGCATGTATTTTGTGTTATTAAAGTATATAGGGAGAAAGCGTTAGGGAAACGAACGTTAGTCAACTCACATTGGGTATAACATTGGGTATAATAATAGATTCCGTGATCATTTTGGTAACATTATTGAACATTTAAAACATTAGACAGTTCTTTTTATTTTGAATGCCAACCAATGTACATATCTGATTGAAGATGGTTCTAGTAAAGTAATTGGTAGACACTAGTCGCAAATATCATTGAGATATATGATTCCTTTAGCAGTAACACCTAACGAATTATATATTCTCAGTTGTCGCACGTGTTACATAATTGTATTAATACACTAATATATATTATATACATAGCTATTAATAGTATTTTTCACGGCTACAACTTCCTACATCGATGAAACCCAAGTAGAGTATAGAATGGGGCCTCTCACATTTCATCTAATACGCCGATATATAGAAACCGCTACTGCAGTCTACCC
>OY744516.1:186082713-186092713 GCA_963556195.1 Sepiola atlantica | reverse complement strand
AAAATCGCCAGATTTTCGCGCACGTTTTCGACCGACGTCGGTCATCCCCAGGCGGATAGATGAGTATGCAAAATAAAAGATTCGTGAATTTATCAAGAAGACGTTTTTAAAAAGATTTCAATACAACTTCAACAACATTTCAACATACCTACGCACCCCCACCCCTCATAACGAGCTTGGTTGATACTATGTTTATTTACTTCAATAAAGAACGCTTCCATTATGGGGAGACGAATACTGCAATATGAGATCCAAAGAATGGCTGTGTTCTCGGTTAAAATATTCCTGAATTCATTTTTGGGGATGCTATGTGTTATCGAGTGTTGATAGATGGAACTTTGAAGGGAGGTGAGATGGCAAGTTAGTCGGCGTGATATGCTAGTTCTTGTCATGCCGATATACGTGTTGTTTGAAGAGACACATTCTCTGATAGGGGATATAACCTCCCCTCAAAGTTTCATCCACCCCAACATGGACGACAATACCAAATCGGCCGTACAACGAATCGAAAAAACGAATCAAAAAATAAATAAACAGTCGCTACTGTTAAACTAAACACACACACATATATATATATATATATATATATATATATATATATATATACATATATATATATATATATATATATATATAGAGAGAGAGAGAGAGAGAGAAAGAGAGAGAGAAAGAAAAGAGGAAGACAGCTGTTGCACCCCTGTGCTTGTTTTACAAGTACTTCCACGGAATGTGCACCGATGGACATGCACTTCCCAACATAAATATCCCCGACTAATGCGAACAGCAGCCAAATCTTTCCTCTTAACTGTAGAGGTCCCCATATGACTGAAAACGTTCTAGTCTGATAACCTCTTTATTCGGAACGCTTACCTTTGGAATTCTCTCTCTGCTTCCTAGTTCCTTGACTGTACTGACATGCGGTAATTTAAATGTGAACAAACATCTGTCTACACAATTCTCTACTTAAGATTTTCCCAATAAATCTGACCTTTAATCACAGTAACCCCTTTACATCTTACAGGCAATGTGCATTGTTTTGCGTAAATAAAATGGAAAACTAAAAACTTTAAAAAAATCAGAGCTTCAAAGATTAAGCATTCCACAGAGGCTCCTGATAAATCTTTGCAATGTTGTTTTAGGATTACACGCACTTGTTTTTAAGATTTCACAAAAGGATTTTTATAAGAAAGCATTGCCTAACAGGAGAGAATCAAATATGACGATCTTATCACTTTTCTTACTGTTTAACTGTTTATTGAACGAGCTATCCAATATTTCTTTGTATCAAATTCCTGTTTTGTAAATTCAACATCGGTCATAGTTTGTCCGTTTTGCGCCTTTTTATCCCACGCGGTACTTTAGAAAAGGTTACCTAAGATGCGAATAGAAATATATTATTCAGTTTTACAAATAAGTTAAATATTTACTTTTTATCTAAAAGCTGCGATATTCCCGGGTTCGCTCAATAAATATACAGCTTGATGTTTCGTTTATAACAGCTCCCTAACGATAATTTAATTTTCTGAAATTAAAGCCATGAATTAATTTACATGATTACAAATTTGAACATTTGCTAACAAGATCTGAAAAATAATTGAAAACATATGCATTTGTTCAAACTATTTGCATATATATATATATACATATATATATATATATATATATATATATATATATATATATATATATATATATATATGTGTGTGTATATCTATCTATATATCTGAAGAAGTGATGTCAGAACCCGGAATTACTCTGATTTGGAAATGATTTTCAATTAAGACAATCAATCTGTTTCCTCAAAAGTTATGAAGAGATTTTAAGAATCCTTAATACGTTAAGTGCAAAGAAACTAAGCTTATTAAAATCTAATATTAATATATTTTCAGACGAAGTAGATTCCCAGGACCTGGCGAATGTTGATAAAAGTGTGATATCTGACAAAGCGAGTAGACAAAAGAATACAATAATAGCGAGAGAGAGAGAGAGAGAGAGAGAGAAAGAGAGAGAGAGAGAGAGAGAAACAGAAAGGAAGAGAGATGCGAATATTGCAGGTCAACTGATTAAACATTCCTCCAGGCCTCTTAAATATCTTTGGAACTAAGTTTAATGATTACCCGTACCTGTTTTAACACTTAACAAAATTATTCCTAAAAAGAGGGAATGCATATAATAGCAGGAGAGTATCAAATATGGCGACCTTTTCACTTTTCTCAACGAGATATCTAGTATAGTCCACATCAGACAAGGCCTGTTATTTTTATCTTCCTTTATTCCACGCTGTACTTTAGTTAAAGTTAATATACTTCCCTCTAACGGGTATTTGAATCGAAATATATTGTTTAGTATTCAAAATAAATTAAGTAGTTTTTTTCCATATAAAAGCTGCGATATCCACGGTTTCGTATAATACATTCACTGTTTGATTTCTCGTTCATCACGGCCCCATAAATATCATCACATTTGTCAAATTATAGCCCTGAATTAATTTTCATGATTACACATTTGCAAATAAGATCTTAAAAATGATTGAAAACATGAATTTGACAAACGTATTTGCATATATATCTGAAAAACTGATGCTCAAACCCCAAGTCAACGTGATTGGGAAATTAATTTCCATTTACACAATGAATCTGTTATGTCAAAAAGTTATCAAGACATTTTATGAATTTTTGATAAGTTCAGTGCAAAGTGACTACGTCTATTATAAGGTAATATTAATGTACCGCTAATATTCGCACGAAGTAGATTTCCAAGATTTACCTCAGCTAAATCTGACAACGATTGACCCGATGGAACCGACCATGTGCATATAACAATTCTCTATTCGTATCTAATGTTAATGGGCAATGAAAGGCTCACAGTTACCCAGGAATCGAGTTTAGGGATGATATAGACACAGTTTAGCAACTGCTATGTGTGGTCGATGTAAGCGATCTTGCTGGTCGGAGACAGTGAAGACGAAGTAAATTGCGAAGCTCCACTTCGCTCATACTATGTTCCACTAGGCATTTATTTTAGTAATAACAAGAAGAAAATAGATGAACAAGAAAGAAAGAGGCGGAGAGAAATAGAGATGGCGGGACGAAAGAGAGAATGGTTAGAAGAAAAAGTTGAGAATCCCTGATACTTGAAATATTGAATTGTCACTCGATGAAGTCTATTGAGCAGTTTAATTTATCTTGCAGAGAAAAGATACAGACTTATACACTGCGAACCAAACGTGCTTTCGGCTTTGAATTGTTATGTTTGATTGTATCACAGATTTTACTTTTAAAAATAATTTACATTCATTATATCATCTATCTGATAACTCATCTTTAGAGGTAGTTAAAATGTAATTTTGTAAATGGTTTATTACAGATTTACACACTTCCCAGTTAACCAAAAGTGGGTTTCCAATACTACGTCTTGTTTAAAGGGTTTGTGAAAAGATTTTAACGACTGAAAATACAGCTAAAATTACGCAATTATTATTAGACGGTAAAACTATTTAGGAAATCTCAAATATCATCAAGCAGGATCACTGCACACTAAATAGATACGTAAAAAGGGAAAAGTGCAACGTAAAATTATAATACAAGTCGTCCACGTAAATTCCCGAGCAGAGATTGAATGAAAAATTATATTTTTTGATCAAACTTGCGTCCTAGGAATATAAAAGACAACACGAAATCGTACTTTCAGGAAACGACCGTTAAAAACATTGAAAATGAAACAATACACACTCACAGGTTAATACGAATCTGTGGATTTTTGTGAACGAGATAACATATAAATTTTAAGACGGTTATATTTTATTTTACAATATTTTAGATTATATTCTGCTTTTATATTCTCTCTCTCTCTTATATATATATATATATATATATATATATATATATATATATATATATTCGTTTATTAAATTTATGACTGATATTTTAGTAAGTTACAATAATTTTTAAAGTCATTTTCTCCTCTTAAGAACAAAATCTATGAATTAAACAAACTTCTGTTTCATATATGAATATTACTTTGATATGTATTGAGTTAAACTAATCGGAAGAAGAGAATGGAATGAGCAGAAAAGTATATGACACTAATCACCCAGACTGTCACGTGACAGATAAAGCCCGAGCAATACTCGACAGATCGGAAGAATAGAAGAGAATTTGACTGATTAACGGTGAAAGTCAACGCTTTTGATTTAGGCGTCTACAGGGAGATAAAGGCGTGATGTTCTCGGCGGAAATTGTTGGTGATGCTTTAACAGGATTATTCAGAGTATCCGAACGTGTAAAACGGAACTCTCGTAACTATTGTTACTTCCTAAAAACACATTAATCCCCGAATGAAATTCACAGAATGGATACCTTCGAAAAAGACTCGTATTTCAGAAGGATAAAGTATCCAGTCATGCATTTGGTTTTACTAGAGAGTTGTTTGCTTACTGGAATTTCAGGGAAGACATTCATGGATTGGCAGCGTGAGAGCCGCGACTTTAACTATGGTCCATTACGAAATGTTTAATTTACAAGAATAGACGCCAATTGACTTTCAAATATAATTTATGACATCATATGTTGGAAATATATTCTCTAATAACAACTTCACATGTGAAGACACTTACTTTATCGGTAGAAAAAGCTTCGTAGAACTTTCTAAAAATGGCAAAAAATAAGATATTAAGATTAAGAAAATATCTCCCTACGCGCTTCTATTTTGTTGTTATCATTTTCAATGTTTTAACTAACACTAAATCATAAATCACATTATTACTGTTCGCTAGAATATTAATTGTCTTACAAATAATAAAGCTTTGCATACACTTTTGGGTCGTTTGATCTCTCTTTATTTGCTAAAAACATTATTATTCACATATTTCTGTAATAAAATATATACAACAATATTGTGATAATACACTAATACAAACTACTTGCTTGTACTTCTCTTGCACTTGGTTCATCGGGTAAATTTTCATGTAATTTTTGAAATTTGATTCATGAGCTTGATTGCTCCTATGATTTTTTGAATGATGAGGATATTCCTAGGATTACAGTTTCTGTTCGTGTTCGCACTTAAAATATTGGTATTTAATTATCTTCTCTCTATCTCTCAGCTCTGTGTAAATCAACCTCATTATGGATACTGACTGCAACTAAGGTTGCTACTTTTTAACTCTCGTACGATATCAGTTTGTCAGGTTTTACAACTCGTATTCTAGTTATTTAACTGTTTTGATTGCATAGTCACAGTGGATCGTGTATGACTCATTTCCAATCCTTTCTGGTATATATTTACCAGGACTTATTACTACACTGTATATTCAATGTTTGACAGAGGTCTAGTAGAAATATTAACATACTCCATTGTGTCGCATGGTATAGTAGCTGTCCCCGAGCAGAACTTTATGTCAGGTAGTTCACACACTACTTCCGTGTGGCTAAACCTGCATTTGTTATCCCTACTGAAGACACTCATCTTAAAAGCATTGGTCATCAAGCCTTGAATTTTAATTAAATTAACCGATTAAAAAGACGGTAAAAAACAGATTAGTTTTAAAAGCAAAATAAAATGGGTAAATAAAAAAATAAACGACTTATAAAACCCTTCTGATTTTATTTTACATTTTGTATTTCAACGATTTCTCTTGATGAGATGTGGACGAAAGGACTCAAGAGACTAAATTTACGGAAACTAAAATTCCGCTTTTATTTAAAACAATGTATTTATATACATATACATACAATTATACATATATATATATATATATATATATATATATATATATATATATATATATATATATATATATACATATACACACAATTATATATATATATATATATATATATATATATACTTGTATGTATATGAGTATGTGTGTGCACTCAATAGATAACAGTCAAAGCTTTTCTTCCGCAAACAGCATAATAGATGTCGAAACGTATAGAAACTATTAATAATGCATTTTAACCGTAATAAGATTCTTTTGTTCACAGTAAAAGTTTGAAGATTTAACATTAAATAAATACACATGGATATGGCATTTAATGTGACTAAGACAAAACCTTTTTCCATGAACATTTAAAAGAAACCTTCTCAACCACTGATTGCCATGGCTAGTAACACTTTGCCTGATAGTTCATCATTTAAACTCCCCGACCTGGCATTCACAGTAAACATGGATTGGAATAAATACGTAGAATACATTGTCAGTCTGTTGCAAAGGAGGTGAGGATACCTCTACCGCTCTACAAAACTAATCACACCTACCAGTATCCTATATCTCTAGAAAGCCAACATTCCCCCATGCATGGAGTACCGTTGCCACATCTTGGCTGGTGCATCTACTACTAGTCTCTCGCTATAAGAAGGGTAAAAAAGAGTCTCTAATATAATGTCTTCCGCACTGTGAACCAAGCTCAAACTTCTCTTCCATCGCCGCAATGTTGCCTTCCTGTGCTTGTTTTACAAGTACTTTAATCGAATGTGCTCCAACGAACTTTTGACACTTCTTCCCCCTGATATAAATAACCCCGACTAATCCGACAAGAAGAAAAATGCCCCCTTACTGTAGAGGTCACAGATGCCGGAAAGCTTTCTACCCTAATATTGCCTTCCCTCGAACTGCTAGACCATAGAATTCCCTCTTGTTTCTTTCTTCCATGACTGCACGAAAATGCACAAACCTCCATACTTAGAGTGCCCCTGTAGGCATGGTCTCTAATCGTAGCCCCTTACGTCCACGTGTCGATTTTACTTGTTTGGGGTGAACAAGAGTAAGCATTTTTTAACATAATGTTTATTACGTGTGCATTAATAGTAATATTTGGTTGTGCGCAGATAGTTCTGTGTGATGAAAGTAAGGATGCCTGATCAGAATAATGAATCATCGAATATTAGATGTCGCAATGGCGTTCTAAAGTGTCATGTCAAGTTATAAAATGACAATTGGACAGTTACATGATACTTCAATGTGGGACATTTTGTTAAAGATGGGCGAATATGATTTCTGCGTCAGTTATTCTATCCCTGAAGAGGCGACATGCGACATGCGTTTTAATTGATATTTCTGAATAGATTTTTGCATTCATTAGATTCGTCGATTGTTGGTAGCTACATAATTAGTAGACACCTATAGCTGGTCATATAACCAAAAAGTCAAACAGACGACATATGTTCATCAGTATAATATCTGATCGTTATAAAATACAATTTCAAAACGGATGGCAAATATTTTGTGCAATTCGATTATAATTTTATGAGAGTCAGGTTTCCTGCTCTTCAGATAACTCTTTCATAAGTACAAGATAGATATGAACCTTTTGCAAAATTCTTCAAGTGAGTATACTGGCAACATCTTCAAGCCGAAAACTAGTGCACATACACACAGACAAACGGATACATGTCTCTCGTACTAGTATATTTAAATAATTTAAACCGAAATCGGTGCGAAACAAAAATTATTTAAAATTTAGAAATGAAAACCTTTTTTCATTGAATAAAAACAACTTGCAAAATAATAGAAATATTTGATATTCACACTACCAGCGATAACTATGAGTAAACATATAATGGTGCTGAAGCAATTCCACATGACACACACATTACTAATGTTATTTTTTTTATTTGATTGTTGTAAAGTAGACATACGTTTTACGAGTCACCCACCAACAAATATTTGTTCATACCTTGCATATAGATTTGCAGCCTCGGTTTGCAAGAAAAACATTTGTAACAATTGAACCGAGGTTAAATCAAACATACCTGCCGAAATCCATTTATAATGAGTGACCTATCAAATGACAGGATGTTACCAATAAGGCTGACAACGCGTATTGCTCAGAGATTTCTAGAAAGATGGGGACATGTACAGGTCTTCTATCCAAACTTAAGTTACATTAATCGTGTCAATAGTGTGAGATGTCTGCTACTGTTATGAAATTGGTCTGGTTCGATACTTCTCTATTAGTCAGACTCCACGGCAATTGTTGATGCCCATATTACAAACAAATAATTACGTTCATATCTGAAAGTATTCAGATTTCTAAGTAGACTGATTCCGTGCTATCGTCATGCTTAAGTCCTCTATAGAAATCGACGCAAATAAACAGTTCTTTACAGAAATCAAATCTCTCTTCAATATACCATTTTGATTGAATGCAAGATGAATAGAAAACCACAATCGAATAAACACCGTATTGTTTTTAAAACAATAGATAAAAAGCAAATGAAGAGTTTGAATGAAAAGTCCAATTTCTTTAAATTGAGAAATGAAACACAAGACTTGAAATTAAATCTTAATTTTTTTGAAAGCCAAAAAATGACGATATTACATCATCTAAAGCAGTAGTTGGTGTTTATTAGAATGTTAGTTTGGAGACTCTTTTCATATCCTGTCCAAAAGGGAGAAATTAGTGGTTGTTGCATCAGGCTAAATATGGGATACTACATCCATGTACAATAGCGGTTTTGTAGACCCCCCCACTAAAATATCAGCATAGACTATTCTGTTGTGCATACAAAGCGTTTCACCAGGAATTAACACGTCGCTTTTCTATAAAACATAATAGCATTTGTATGTGTTTTCCTTTCAGCATTTTTGAATGGATAATTTTGACAACGATTTATAACTAGCCGTAACCCGTTATACTATTTTATAGATATATAACCAGGGATGATAAATATTTATGGGAATTAAAAACCACATCTGCTGTAAACCGTAACCTAAGTTTATGCATAACAATTTCTAAATGAATGAAAGCAAACGTTTGACCTATTTCTCACACGGACGTTAAAGCAAAACGCTGTTTCCAATTAATTCATCTTTACACAATCGACGCACGCTTTTTTTCTATATATACTGCTTATTTCTAATTTAAAAACAAATCACCCCCACGATCGCTCAAACAAATGTGTTTCCTTGTAAAGATTTCTTTAACGTTTAATAGACACACACATCTATTGTTATCAACAACTTTTTGACTAAAATAGCAATTAATTTACGGCTACACACATGCTTAATTCACAGATTCAGAAAGCGGATAATTTTCTTTTTTTAAAATAAGACTTATCTAGCGTATTTAATGTATTTTCTTTTGTAAAACTTTACTTCCTTATTTTAAAAATAATAATATTAAACTTGCGTATTTTTTGTTTGTTTTAGGTGAGTTTTGCTTCAGTTATTTTTCTGTTTTTACAGTAAGATTTACCCTGCGTGTGCCAACAGTAGGACGTCAATTGTTATTGATAACAATACATTATTGACCACTCCCTCCGAACATCTCAGCTGTAACGATATTTTTCTTCGTCTTTAACTTATTAAGGCATTTATTTCTGAATGTCTCTCACTTAATTATACTAACTAGCAATAATATGTTCCCTCCGCTAGTAAACATATACTACATCACTCAACAAAAGAGGATGATTACTTGAAGGATGGTCTAATTAGGACAGAAGGATATTAAACTGATGCCACCCCCAGAAAGGAAGAAGTAATTCCTGGATAAACGGTATCATGACAAGAGAATAGAAACTACACTAGCCTTCCCCTTAAAAGAAGGTAATCCTTGAGCGGATAGCATAATGAACTAGAGCAGACAAAATACTACTCTCGACCCAAGAAGGAGAAGATACTACCTGCGAAGATAGTATTATAATCACAGAACAGACACTATATTACACACTGAATTGAGCATTGAAATATAGTAAGTATTTAGTTTCGACTTCAAACAGATAATTAATATCCTTAAGTAATAGATATATTTTAAGTACATTTACTCGTCTTAGTATTTATAATTTTACTAAATCATTATACATATTAATTTAAATGATGATACCCACTATTTTATTATCACGTTCGTACAGCGTTTATATTTTAATATTTATTTTTGATTCTGTTTAAGCAAGTGTTAATACAAAATACACAAACTAAAACACGTGACACAAACAACCTTCCAAACGGAACCCATTTAATCCCACGGTATTTTCAAGAATTTGCCGGCTGGCACGC
>OY744516.1:186032713-186080213 GCA_963556195.1 Sepiola atlantica | reverse complement strand
ACATATATATATATATATATGTATGTATAAACATATATATACATAGATATATACACATATATATACATACATATATATACACACATACATATATATACATACATAAATATACATACACATATATATACATATGTATATATATAGATAAATACAGATATACATATATATGTACATATATACATATATATTTTCATATATATATACATATATATTTTCATATATATCTATATATATACATATATATATACAGATTTATATATATATATATATACATAATCATATACACATATATTCGTATATATACACATGTATTTATACATATATATACATATATATACACATATATATGCATATGTTTATACACATCTATATATACATATGTAGATATATATATAATATATAAGCACATAAATATACATATATATACATAAATATACATAACTATCTACATAAATATACATGTTTATATATATATATATATATATATATAAATTTACATACATATACATATATACTTATATATACATATATATATATATATATATATATATATATATATATATATACATATATATGTATACATATATATATATATATAGTGTGTGTGTTTAAGGAATTATTTCCGATATTTGTGTTAATTGTAAAATACACGAAATTAATGTCACACATTGTTGCTTTTGTCGTAATAGTATTGGAAAAAGAAGTATTTCGTGTTGAAGCCAGTTGGAAAGGCATGGGCGAAATAACCGCGTTCTAATATTAGGGATATGTTTTAATTTAAAAAAAAATTCGATACGGAAAACACACACACACACACACACACATATATATATATATATATATATATATATATATATATATAACATATATATATATATATATAATAGTTATTAATAAATATTAATTAATTTAATAACTGCAAACATCGATGTTATATGCTAACTCTGTCGCTTTTCGCTTTTCTCCTTTTCGTACATAGAAAAATAACTTAATTTTTGACCCACTGCGACAATGACAGCCACTAAATGGGACACGGCTATGATGATGATGGACCGCGAAATGCAACACACCGCCATGATGACAGCAACAACAGCGAAGAAGCATGCCGGCGAAGCAGAATACAAAAAGGAAGAGAAGAACGAACACATAACATATATAGCATGTATCACAACTTAGTTAAACAAATACAAAGTGCTCAATCATAGGTTTTACAAGAGCTAATAGAAACTATTTTATTCAAAAGCTATATATTACAGTGATTGTTGGATGTATCCACTGTCCATTGATCTGGTCATGCTGGATGTGTTTGCCCCCTTTTTTTCTCTGAGTATTAGCCTCACGTGTCGATCTCTACCCACGACTCTAATTCTATCCCAGATCCAGCATTACTATATCGATGAAACACGGACACACCCAACATACACTGTAATGTATAGCCGTAATATATATATATATATATATATATATATATATATATATATATATATATATATATATATATATATATATATATATATATATATATATATATGTATGTATAATTAAACATACTGGAACCTATCTTCATTAGAGCACAATAGCCTACAATTAATAGCATTACGTATGACACCAATAACAACATTTAAAGATACTTAATACAATCTTATACTGTGACATTAATTCTGGCATCCCTGATTTAAATTGTTAGCGTTTTTCCTGGAACTATGGAGTTCGTTTTCTTGAAATCGAACTGGTTTTATGTTCTCGGCTGCTTTTTGAAATTCGTGATATGGAACATAAATTGATTGTTTTGGTTCTAGCCCAACAATTCATTGGAAACATAAAAAATAACAAAAGTATGATTTCTGTAATCATGAAAAATGTTTGCTTATATAAAAGAATGCTGTCTAACTACACACAGACATTCATATATATATATATATATATATATATATATATATATATATATATATAGTAAGTCAAAGAAAATTCATTAGACCAGCAAATGGAAGCAAATCAATATCTTCAGTTGTTCAAAACAAGGAGCAGTTTAGTTAATAAAAAACATTTATTTTTCTTCTCTTGCATTCCTTAAACCAGGCTTTTCAAAGATTAAAATCTTATCATCAGAGGAGAATTATGATTGCTAAGTTGACAGAAGAGGACTGTCAAAGTTCTAAATTTGAAAGAGTTTTAAAAAAATTTTTAAAGTTCAAACGGGTATGAAAGTCACCAATAACGAAATCCAAATAGCGTGAGACACAGAAATATTAATAAATCCTGATGAATCTGTATAAAAATCCAAGGACGATGATTCCACCCAGGTCTGTTGTCCTTGGAGGGGGGATTAAATAAGATTCGCCATATTAAGAAAACAATATTCTTCCTGTCTTCAGTTAAGCGGATTCCAAGGCAAGCACAACGACAAGATCTCAATGGAGTCAAAGCGAACTGTTGCAATGTATAAAAATTACTTGGGAATTGTCGGATAGAATTAAATTAAGGGAAGAGAAAAAAACGCAAGACAAAATATAGAGACAAAAGAAAGGGTAGGAACCACAGAAGAAAAGAAAAAAGAAAAAGGAAAAGCGTGTGAAAAAAGAGTGCAATCCGACAAGTGGGGGGAGATGTTAAGGGATTCAAATCAAAATGATATTTAGGCAGAAAAAGGGAGCGGAAGATAAACATAAAGATACAAAATAATAAAAATAAATTCCAAGGTGGCCGAATCCAAGATGTCTTGTCAGCACAGTGAAATTGTGTTCCCGTGGGTAATGTAAGTAGATTAAATACAGATAAGAGACAAAAACTGGCTTTTAAAGAAGATTTGGCTAAGATAATTTTGGAGTGGGAAAAGAATATCGGGACAGGGTTTTTTTATGGGGGGTTGAAAAATAGAAAAGCAGTACGAAAAGTGTATCGGCAAGATTTAATAAAAGCGAAATAATCATAGTGCTCTTCGAATGATTTCTAATATAATATGTCTGTAATATGTACTTGAGATTAGCTTCTATTATTTCGATTATCCCCCCTTTGGAAACCTCTTCTGTGTCTACTAATGTTATAAATACGGAACACAAATCTATCTAGACTGTATGCTGAATTAAGCTTTCTCAATCTACTGCTGTTCCGGTTTCTTATAACAAAGTTATTTACCCTTTAATATTAATCCTTACTAGCTAACCCTTACCCGTAGGTTAATCTTAGTTAGGGTTAGATTTAGGGTTATTTACGGTTAGGGTTTATGAATATATAACATATCGTAATGTAAAAAAAACTCGGTAGACCACAAATTGGATTAGAAACAATTCGGTAAATCACACCATACTTCAGATCACATATTTGAAGAGAATCGTCACTATTTTACATTCCGGTATGCAACAAAACTAATAAAAAATAACAAATTATCGAAAAAAATAACCACAAAAAGCAAACATTTTTCAGTTAAATCTTATGTACGTTAAAAGTGAAAACTAATTTTACTTCAGTACAAAAAGTACCATTTTACACTAAGATAATATTCGATTTATTTTATATATATATATATATATATATATATATATATTAACGGCGAGGAATACAGACGTTTGGGACATTTTGGGGAGGGTAGAATGAGATTAAACAAATATAAAAACGAGAGAAAACGATTAAAAAGAAATGAATTAATGTACTGAACCGGTTTTCGTCCACACTCATCAGAGTAAAACGTGGAAGTGATTAAATACAGCTAAAACCTAAAAAGAATTGTAATGAAAACTAGTAGCATGTTTAGAAGAAAAAAATATGGGGAGGAGAGTCACAAGTGGATCACATTAAGTCCTAAAAGCCACTCCTTTTGTTTACAAAGGGAGGGTTTGATTGACCTGATATATATGGCTTCCAGGACTTTGAGGTGGAATAGAGAATGCGATCCACTTATGACAGAAAACCAGTCACTAGTGTACGTCGACGCACATTCGGCGCTATTTATAAGATGGTCAGCAATAGCAGACCCGGATGTATTGACTAAATTATTTAAATTATTTAGTCGGCCCTGGCGTATGGCGGGGGGATGTGTTGTTTGATTCTGAATTCAAACCTTTGCACTGTTCTTCCCACGTATACGGCATCGCACCGACATTTAAATTGATAAATAATATTACTGATATGCTGGGGTGGGAGAACATCCTTATGAATAGATTTGAGCAAAGGTCGAGCAGAAAAAAACAATTCTAGGATTAGATGCCTGGTAACACCGACGCACAGCTACAGAAATTTGATTAGCAAATTTTATGCTAATATTACCCAACCAAGGTAATCTGAGATACGCCGGGCATTTTGAAGGACCAAAAAGTTTAGGCTTGTTAAAGTGGGCGATCTTAGTAACGATATTAGAATTAACAATATCGAGAGGGTACCCATTTTCAACGAGCACCTCTTTGATAAATTCAATCTCCGAATCAATCAGGGATTCAGAGCAAATCTTTAAGGCACGATGAACCAAACATTTAATCAGATTTATTTTTCTTTGTATGGGACAAAAAGAGTCCCAGTGACAATATAAACAAGTAAATGTAGGTTTTCGGAAAACAGATGTTAGAAACAATGAATCAGATGTATGCACTAATACATCTAGAAAAGGAAGGGTGGAGTTGTGTTCATTCTCACAAGTGAACTTTAAGGCTGGGTGTAATTGATTGAGTGCATTAAGGAATAATATGGAATCTGACTCATTGTTAAACACGCAAAATGTATCATCTACGTATCGAAAATAAGTAAGTGGTTTATTGATACGGGCCAAAAGATTATGCTCGTGAAAACCTACAAAGATATTGGCCAACGCAGGACCAAGGGGTGACTCCATAGAAATGCCGTCGATTTCCTGACACATGACATTATCAAAACTGAATTCGACAGACATTGTAGCAAACCGCATCAGTTCTACGAAGACCTCCTCAGAGATAATAGGACCAACTGAGAAACCGCGATATAAAACATCAGCACAAATATCGATGGTTTCTTGTGAGGGAACGCATGTAAATAAACTGCTGATGTCGAAAGAACACATAAACTTATTCTCAGCAGAAAAAGGGCAATTACGTATATATTCAGCAAAAGTGAATGAATCTTTAATACAGTTGGCCGAATATACTTCAAGCACAGGTTGAAGCAATTCAGCCAACCATTTAGCAAACTGATGCTGAACCGACCCGACCATAGAGAGAATCGGTCTTACGGGTATATTTTCCTTATGCATTTTTGGTAGGCCGTAAAGACGTGGTTTTATAGACCCTATTGGTCGGATTATATCGTATATTTTCCCAGGAAGAACACCTTTCTTAACTAATTAAAGCAATCTTTTTTTTTAATTAGTTTCAATGGAAAGGGTCTTGTCATGCGTATTAACAGGTCAGAGTCTTTTAAATTTATCGACGTCATCCAAGATCACCATCATTTTTGCCACATACTCGCCATAATCCAGAATCACTACCCCCGAACCCTTATCTGGTTTAGTAATGATAAGTGACTGATTTGACCGCAGAGATTTAATGGTAAGAAAATGTTCATTTTGCCAATTGAAATTAGAGCGGTCAATGGGAGTACCTGCATAAGCGTAGGCAAGATCATTAAGTCTTGCCTACAACGCTAAGGGCTGGTCGACTGAAGACGAGGACAATTTCAAAATTTGTGAAAATAAAACTTCAAATTCCGAAAAGATGTCCTCACGTTAGATGGATATGGGTGGAATACAGAATTCCAAGCCATGAGACAATACAAATTCCTCAGTGTCCGTCAATTGATATGTTGAAAGATTAAGGATATTTTTTAAGTTAGTCGTAGAACGACCAAATCTCTTTTAGGGCTTAATGTGATCCACTTGTGACTCTCCTCCCCATATTTTTTTTTCTCCTAAACTTGTCACTAGTTTTCATTATCATTTTTTTAGGTTTTAGTCGTATTTAATCACTTCCACGTTTTACTCTGATGAGTGTGGACGAAAACCGGTTCAGTACATTAATTAATTTCTTTTTAATCGTTTTCTCTCGTTTTTATATTTGTTTAATCTCATTCTACCCTCCCTAAAATGTCCCAAACGTCCGTATTCCTCGCCGTTATTAAATTTTGTACCACACAAAAATTATTTAAATTATATATATATATATATATATATTCCATGATAAATGCCAGTATACTGAAATCATATGCCCTTAATAGGGTTAAGATGAAAATTCATATACACTAAATGTATAAAAGCATGGAAATTCCCCAATTTTTACACGTTAACCCTATTAAGGGCATATGATTTCAGTATACTGGCATTTATCATGGAATGTCCCTACTTTTGTCAAGGCTATGCCTCAATACAATGGTAATTTTTTAGGTTTTTTGGAATTTTCTGAAAAACTAAGGTATATGGTAAATTGAAATTAAAATGCCATCAACTAGACCCTAGAACCTCTATCCCTGCCAAAAATCAACTGAATCCATCAACTAGTTGATGAGATACGTACGTACACACGGATAACACAAAATCATGCCTGACCTTTCTGGATCTCTGGGTTGCCTTTACTAATGATGCTGAAATTCTACACATTTATGAGACCTATCAAAAAAAAATTTGTGCAAAATTTTAACTAATTTGGTTTATTTGTTTTTGAATTATTATTGATCAAAAAAATGAGATTTCTAGCATAGGCGGTTTTTGAAGTCTATTAAGGGATAGAGCACTCTCGCCCCTCCCTTGATATTCATGCAACATGTAAAATTTTACCTTTTACCTCCATGTTGGCAGCAAAATAAATGATATGTTCTTATCTGTGCGATTACATTATTATTAGTAGTAATGCCAAAAGTAGTCATTCCTTCTCTCCTACTCTATAAGGCGAATAATAGGGTGATATTTTTACGTAAAGTTTATATATAAACGTGAATCCCAACTGTAAAATATGATTGTCTCAAATATTTCCTGAAGTGTAATTGCACGGAGAAAAACAACATCTGTTTTTCTTTTGTTGACCATGTGGGTTAAATTCATTATACTTTACTGAAACAAGCAAGTTTTCTTTTGAAAAGAAGTAAATGTATTTTGTAAAACAAGTTTAATATCCTGAAGTATTTAATGACTAATAACTGTCGGATATAAAACGCCTTACAAAAAAAACAATGTAAAGTATTTTATGATTTTATTTTACTCTTTATTTTATTTAACAAACAGTATTAGAATACCCGTCCTATGATGCTATATACCATAGATTTATGTAAAATATTAATCACTGTTAAAATGTTTTTATTTCTTTTAGGGTCATGCTACAGTTTGGTGGCACCCCTCTGAATAGTATAGTTAAAAAAATAAGTTTCCCACGTTACCTAAAACAAATATTCCCTAATTCAGAATAGGGGGTGGATTTTACAAAGCACATACATATTAGAGACGCACACGCACCGGTATTTTAAGAATGTATTACTCAATATGAATCAATATTTAATGTAGAGCAATTCTTGTTTCTATTATACCTTTTGTATCTAACTCATTAAAATGATTTTTGGGAGCAGGTGCGAAGTTGTTCGGCCGCACCCTCTAAATGGTGATGTGTACAAACATTTAATGTGTCTCACTGGATTATTGAGAATATATATTCCAAAATTTATAATGATAGGTCCATAAAACACTTTATATATATATATATATATATATATATATATATATATATATATATATCCGCTAAATGTTAACAGTTTAACAAAATAGGTGCCCCTGTTACTCATCATGTTGCGCAGAATATATATCCAAAAATTATAATTATATGTTAATTAGTTTAGGAGATTACCATATATATATATATATATATATATATATATATATATATATATATATATATATATATATATATATATAGAGAGAGAGAGAGAGAGAGAGAGAGAGAGAGAGAGACAGAGAGAGAGAGAGAGAGATAGATAGATAAATGAAGAAAGAAAAATTAATTAATTTAGGAGGTTAGTTTAGGAGATTACCATATATATATATATTATATATATATATGTATATATATATATTATATATATATATATATATATATGTATATATATTATATATATATGTATATATATTATATATATATATATACATATATATAAATAAATGAAAAAAGAGAAATTAAAAAATGTAAGAATGACAAATATATTTCATTTTCAGTTGTTCAATGCAAAGTGTATTCAATAAAAGCGTATTTATTTTTATTTTCCTTTATCCAGGCTTTTCGAAGATTGGAATCTTATCATCAGAGGAGTTACATAGATAGATAAGTTGGCATGTAGGTGGCCAAAATTCAACATTTTAAAAATATGAGAAGATAATAGAAAGGTGATGTAAGTCTGTGATAAGACTGTCAAAATGCAAAACACGTCCAGATAGAAAAATAGTCTAGTGACAAAATGTCCGGTAAGGAAAGGTTAAGAATGTAAAGACAAAAAAATCACCATTAAAAGTTCGTGGAAACTGCATCAAATATGGTCAAAATATTGTAAATCCAGGAGGGATTAATTTAATAGAATGATACGTGGTTCTGTCGTAGAATAAATTCTAGTTACGTTAAAGGTTGGATATATGAATCCATCTTTAAATCCTCCATGGACCCTAGTAAATAAATTGCTATGGAATTGAGTTCAAAATATTGGGGAGATTTCGGGTAAAATCGAAAGAATGAGCCAAGTTATCTGGAAATTAAATGTGTATCTGGTGGCTTCTAGAGACTGCAAGAAATTGTTAGGTTCAAATCGAGGCTGGGTAGAGTTCAGGATATGATAAGAAGAGGGGATGTAGGAGGAGAGGGTTGAGCGAGGGATACTTCGGCTGACGCTTATTTGAAGTAAAATGGAGAGATACTTAGATACAGTCCATAGTAAGTAAGTAAAAATAGACTTTAATAACTGCTGCTTGATTTTGTCCGAGCAGTGTAAGATATCAGTGAATAGTTTGGGTTGTGCGTATGATTAAAACTTATACAGAAGCATAGCCCGCATCAAGGGAAAAGTTCGGGAAAATAATTTATTCGTATTAAGAGGAATTTAAAATTGGGGTTATAGATATTATAGGGGTAGAACGCGTTATAAGTGAATATCTAATGGGACATTTGTTGAAGCACTGTGATTAAGACAACATATATTATTCAGAAAGTTTAAAATGGTTCTTGTTGTCTTGTAATGGACTCAATTGTAAGACAATTAGGATCTTACGTGTCGAAGAGGTAACTATTTAGACATTTTATGTATTTCAAATTTTGAGAAGTTTATACATTTCAGAGTTAGTTAAAGATTGGCGGCAACAATGGAAGGTAGTGTATATGTAGGCTATTTCCCAGATCCAGATGTATAAAGGTTTCATAAGTTAAGTTATATTCGAATAAATTGAATTTAAACGAATAGGAACTGAGTTCGAGGGGTGGGAATTGCCAATTATAATACTTTAAGATATTACTAATGTAAGAAAGAGGGTGTTGTTTATGTGCTTAATTCAGGGGAATCAAATACTAGGTTATAGGGTGGGTTTAGGTTGTTTATGCCAACACGTATAACATGAAATACTTTAAGTACATGAAGATTTAAGGGGAAAATTAGGAAATTATAAGGGAAACCTGGAAGCGGGGTTAAAAGATCTATAAGGAGTGGACTGTCAGTGGTGAGCGTTGCATAAAAAATTCAATGCATTATATTCAAAAGGAAGGTAAGAAAGGCAATGCATAAGTTGTGCAAAGAGGTTTACCAATAATTGAAGATAGATTTAAGATTTAAGCTTCTGGGGTAGGTAGGATTATCAATTACACGTGCAGTAAAGTATAATATCGGTTCTCAATATTCGCTAAGGTGATGAGATGCCCAGAAAAACACGTCATGTTATTGGGTTGATTTGTTGTGAAGTTAAACAGTTAATAATTTAACGTTAAAGGTAAAACTATTGTAAGAAGAGGGATGGTTAGTTATTGGCTGGGTGAGGCATGTCAAGAGAAGCAATTAAATTCATATATTCAATATTTCGTTTGTCCCTGTGCTTCGAAAAAGGTTCGTTTTTAGAATTAATAATATTTTTACTCTTGGCTGCTGTAGCTATCATAACCGTTTATTTCATACACAATCGGCAATATATATATATATATATATATATATATATATATATATATGTATATATGTATATATAAATAAATATATATATATACATATATACATACATATATATACATATGTGTACATATACATATATATATACATATATATGTATATACATATATATGTATATGCATATATATACATATATATACATATATATATATACACATATATATAAATATATATACATATAACTTTTTTGTAAGATGGTAGGAAAATCTATATATACATATATATACACATATATATACATATATATATATATACGTGTGTGTGTGTGTATATACACCTACCTTTAGAGAGAGAGAAAGAAAGAGGAAGAGAGAGATCCGTTATTTTTTCCCCAAAACTCGTAAAAGCAAAAGCGCAATCATTCCGCTAGTTGTATAATCCACTAAAAACTGAGTGAAAATCTATTTACGCAGGTAAAAAAACGTAGCTTTAAATTGGGTAATTTTTCGCAAGCGAACAAAACTCATCACTATGCTAACACTGTTTTTTTGTAGGGTTGCAAATTCTATATACATTATGAAAATTGAGAGACAGCTTGTCGCGTGACTGTATGTGTCTTTTACGCATATCTACATCAGTTATGATTATTTCTTTTTAAATTTTTATTCATTATTTATGGAAGCTAAAAATGCAGCCGCTTCAAATAACACCAACTTTTGGAAATTTCTTTATAAAAATGTAATTGCAACATTGAACCTACGAGAGTGTGTTCATGTATAATTGTTAACAAGTCAGCATTTTTAACTGTTGGTAATTAGTAATAGGAAAATAATTATTTTGTGATCCTACTAAATGTGAAAATAATTTGCAAGAAGAAACACACACCTTAAAACTCTGCAAGTTCGAAGACTTTCGCTATAACGACAGTCCATATGAAAATATGATTATAATACGTAGATGTGGTTGTGAGGTGTACGAAGGACGTAAATGAAACGGAATTTATTGAGAAAATAAAGGCGAAGAACGAGAGAGAAATTAAATTTTGAAAGGAAAAAACTGAAAACAAACGAACTTATTTTTTACCAACTACTCTGAAAACTACCAACTTTTTTAAAACTGTACTCTGAAAATACTTTGAAGTAGTTTTAACCATTTTAAGTAAGCAAAATACGTACTCGTTTATGTTATGCATGCGTTGACTGAAGGTCATATTCAAGCCGTAATTTACGGTGGCCGTCTTATGTGTGTTATTGTCCAGTTCGCTAGTAGACGTTCTTTTTTAGGCGGATATGTCGTGAAAATTTATTATTTCTGGTTAAAATTAGCGGGGAGTACTCAAGTGACTGCCTTTATGATCCTCGTTTTTTCCGCGACTCAGGGTTTTCATTTAGTTGATATTAGAGTGTATTCTTCTTGTTCGGCAATACTCCATTTAATGGGGAATGGAGTGCTGCTCTCATGCAGATGCCATGCGTACTGGTCAGTGCCTTTCACCGATCTCGTATAAACACATCTAAAAGATGCTCTGTGGGCCTAAAACCGCTGTTTGAATTTGCTCTTCATCATCCCAATATATCTCTGGCTTGTTTGGTGTAATTTTTACTTCGTATAAAATACATTTTATTTCGCATTTTCCCCCTTACGGTGCGGATAATAATATTGACAACACTACAAGCTTCAATCTAGCTATGGATTACACTTTTATTGGTTTCCATCAGAAACTGGCATCTCTCTGCCCAGGTCCAAATTGACGATGCCCCTTAAACTTTCACCCTAATTCTCAGTAGACGATTACGTCTACAGTTGCAACTTGCCTTTTTTGGGGTGAACTACGCTAACAAAATTGTTGCATTAATTGAATTTCTGCTGTAGTGGTGGTGAAGTGTGTGTGGAATGTTTTTTTCGAATAATGTCTTAAACATTTTCTTTATATATTTAGCGAACAGGGTGAGGCTAACCATATGTTTTTTCTTTTTTTGGTCCTTTTGCTACGGTTGTTTCGAGATGGGTTGGGGATATAGTGTATCTGTTCATTGCAACCGCTTTCTCTGTGATAATATAGTGTTGATTTTACGGCCAGAGGACAATCTGTATATTTTACGTGTCTTATGGAGTACGTTTTTAAATATTATAGGTAAGTGGCATGATTCAATATTATTGTAACTAAGTTATCCATTTGGTTTGTGCTATGACTTGTTGGCGTAGGTACTTAAACCTATATTTCCATTTAGGATGTTGTTACTTTAGACATCGTTGTTACTATTTAAACATAAAGCACGGTTCTTCGATAAAAGTAATTGAATCATCTAGCTTATCATTATCGTGGAAATGTATTTAACATACTGGCTGCGTTTAGCGTCATTGGTAGACAATAATATAATCACATAATATTAAGGTGTACATTTTAAATATGATTTGTATTTTATTAATAGTAATAACCTTGAATATGTACTTATCAAAATTACGTATAGGCAGGAAACACACACAAACATACGTACTTGTGTCTGATAATTGAGAAATTGAAATAAAATTTGAGTATTTTCTTTTATTCTTTCTCGTATTTTAAAAAGGGTAATATTGTTTTATCTCTTTTATTTCATACGCTATCTATTTTAATACCACTCGCACCACTTAAAATCTCTTTATTAAAAATACAACAATTTCTGATTACTTTACTTCCTATTACTACTCCCCCCCTCTCTCTCTCTCTCTCTCTTTCTCTTACTGAGTTAATAGATAGTAATACAACTTCTTATGACTATATTGATCAGAAAAAGTTATTTTCAAACACCTGTAAAAATCCATAAGACTATTTTAAATTACGAGTTGAATAAAAGTTAACGTCTTAAAGGAAAATGTACTGCTATTCACCTGAAATAGTCTGTAATTAATTTTGTAACCATCAACAAAATAATGAATGTTATTTATTGATAGATCAACAAGCAGGGGGCGAATATAATCATCTAATGAGCTTGTCTATGACATGTTATGGTGGCAACTTCGCCACGGAATTAGAAAACTGGCCGGCTGGCAATGTCCGACAATAGTTTCAACAACTGATAAGGTGCAGTAACATATCTGTAATTTGATTGGCCCTATCATTTTTCTTCTCTTCATCCTCTCTCTCACAGATGTGATTCTGCTAGTCTCAGTCCTTTCAATAAATACTATTTTGGCATGTGTTCTTCAGAATTATGTGATATATTCCCGCTTCTTTTGTTCCAGCTCGTTTGACTCATTGGTCTAGACGTCTCCATCAATTAGTTGTTTTGATACTTCATTATAATAAAGCTTCATATTTCTGTAGCTTTTTTCCAAGAACTGCAGGGACTCTCTAAGTTTTGACTATTTTCATCCCACTTATAACTTTGGTCTTTTTAAGACTAAGGCGAATAAGCATCTGTTGTCTCTGTAGTAACCATATTTGTTCTTGTTAGCTCTTTACATCAAGTGGCTTCATGCCTTGTCTGGAGCGATTTCCATAACAAAACTGATTTTCTATGCTTGAATTTAAAATGTTGGAAATAAAGTTGTTTTCTGTTTTACAATGATAAAAGATACATTTGTTTTAAAGGAAAACACTTTGAAAACACTCATGAAATAAAAGTAATAATTCTCATGGGATTTCCTTTTATCTGGTTTCTTTAACTCTCTACTTCTATTGCTTTCTCTCTCTCTTTCTCTCTCTTTCTCTCTCTCTCTCTAAACAGAACATATACTTTTTATAATATCCAAATAAATTAAATCATTTGGTTGTTTTTCAAATGATTAAGCTTAGCGACTGTGGCAGGTATACGCAAGAGACACAAAGAAAGAGTAACACTGTATGTATATGTTCTTTATACAAACGGAAAATAATTAAAGATGAGAATTCTGTTTAAATAAAAGTGTGTGAATTTCTTTGTTGATGAACACCATAGACGGATACATATTTTAAGCAACGGTCGGAGGTTACATCGGTCGAAACGTTGTGAGAAAAGCATCCAAGGAAGAAATATCGTTTAAATAATCCCAATAATATAAATGTGAGTTTACGTTTTTCCCTAAGGCTGTTTTGCTTTCCTATGTCCTTTAATAACAAAATATATGTTAAGTATAAGTTCTTTCTATTTTCCCGTTCGTAATATTTTTGAAATCCGTTGTTCTTAGACTCACATGTATTTTAACCGCTTCTATGAGACAAAAAACTTCGAATTTGTAAAACGGTTGACACACATGTAATAGTTTTGAACAAACAGACGTGTTGTCTATAGAAAAACTCTTTTGGATTTAACGCACGAGTTTCTACAAATTTACAAACGATAAAGATAGTCTGAACGTGGCAATATGACACACATTTTCGGCAAACAAGAAACCTTATAAACCTCTGACCCCAAAGTTACCAAGCATTATGTTGGTTACTTTCGGCAACTTCCGGGTTAGCCTCACCTTAAACGTTACAATTTTCACCCGAGGGAATAACAAGTTCTTAACATTATTCGCTCTCTGATCTATGGATTCGCATTCTAGACGGTCATCGTTGAATATATTAATGACAGTGTCGCTCTTACGGTCTGTGTAATTAGACGTCGCAAAAAAAAGAAATTGCCGGTCAAACATAGCCATATCACAAGGATTAAATCGATTACCGTGACATCTTGTTTTGGACGGGAAAACGATCAATAATGTCTGGTCAACATCGGAGAGTAATTTTGGAGTCGAATGTAGATATATCAAATAAAAAAGATAGAGTCAGCTATGTGATAAATTAACATACTTAATGGAAAAGTGAGGTGGAATAAATGACGCAATTGAAGGAGACATTTACTTCTGTGGTTCTACTTAAGTAAACGACGTAACGCGTGCGTATTGCGGAATTGATCAAACGGATAAAATAGCCGTAAAGTTAACCGTCTGTGTCCTTTTACCGCTGACTTTGGTCAATACATACGGCCATTCATCAACTCTCTTTATTAAGGAAGATGATTTAACAGCACTATAGCATTGGTAGCATATCATTATTATACGATACAGGTCTGAGAATTACCAGAACTGGTGGCACACACGTTAGAAAAATGATGAACCAAGAAGAACGGTAAAAAGAAAGAGGTCTACAATAAATAACACCTATTTATTGGCGACAAGGCTTCCTGAGTAGACCTAGTATAAAATTGAATACAATATGGACACTGATAATTATAAATATACGGTAAGACTAGGATTATTATTATTATTATTATTATTATTATTATTATTATTATTATTATTATTATTATTATTATTATTATCATTAATAATAATAATAATAATAATAATAATAATAATAATAATAATACCCCCACCGCTTATGGTCATGGCTGATGGGAAGATTGAATACAGACAGCAGTAATCAAACCTCCACTAAAAGAGTGAGGAGAGTACTATGACCTTGGAGAGGCTTATTGCCACCCAAATATCAGAGGAGACTAATAGTTGTTACAAGCGAAAAATCAATGGTAAGCGGCTGTTGCAATACCGCAAGCTCATTTGCGGTGGTTATCGAAAAAGAGGTGGAGAGTATTAGAAATCTGTGGAGACTTGTTTTAACTTAGACTCCAAGGAAAATCACTGGTTGTTATCGGTGAGCAATCACTGACGATGAATTGTGTAGCAACTCCTAGTGAGTACAAATAATAATAATAATAATAATAATAATAATAATAATAATAATAATAATAATAATAATAATAATAATTTGGAAGAAAGTTCATAAACTTCCCCTGCAATCAAAGCACCAGCCTCGGCTGATATTACACATAATAGTCATCAAGGGCCAAGGAGAATGGAAAGACCGAAGAGGGAGAACACTAATCAGACGTCCACTGGAAGTGTGTGGGAGAAGACTTTGGTAAGGCGTTAAATGAATTGTACGTGTCTCTTGCGATTTCGCAAAATCTATTGCATGGATATCGATAGATGTGGAGAGTACTGGAAATCTGTGGCAACTTGTTGTCAATGAAAACTTCTATTGAGTAAATACTTCTACTACTACTAATAGGTAGTAGCAAGTCGCAACACTACACATCGAAAACATGCTAGAGCTGTCAACATGTACCCGTGGCGCAACAGATTAAGTGCACAATATAAGCTGTTCTAAATGACAGTTTTATGGTGGTTGATGGTTCAATCCTCAATAAAGGCAATACTAAGAATATAATTCCAATAACAATTACATTAGACTTTTACTCGATCATGACTAAGGGGTCGAGAATAATTTCTTCCAAGTGGATTTTATAAAGGGTTCAGTTCGAAATTTCGTACAGATTCCCAAGTTCCACAAAACGCACCTGAAAAACGTCGGAGGTTACATCGGCCGAAACGGTGTCAGATGAGAACAGTCGCTCGAATAATACAACTAATGAAACAAACGATTTTGTTGAAATCCTTTTCAAAGCTTTTTTTTACTATTCAGTCACCACTTATCAATTGTGATCAATTGTATTAATAAGGTTAAGATACTTACTCATAGAGCGTTTTGGGACAATAATTTGTTTGACATTAGATTTGAAGAGGAACAAATTGTAATCAGAAGGGAAACATTCCTGCGGTGATTTGTCTCACAGTTAGAAAGTCAACTCTAAATTATTTCAGTTTCTCAAGACGTGTTCACTACATGAAAGTCAAATGTCTCCGTTCTATAATAATAAGACTCAAAGAGGTCAAATGATACGTCATCACATCTAATTTGCTAGTTATTAATACCAATCCTCATAAACAACCAAATTTACTTATGAATAAACTACAATGTAGCAAATCTGTTCTCATCATAATCAACTGTCATTACATTGTAATGGTGTCATACTAATAGAATGTTAAGGACAGAAGTATCTTCATTCAATAGAACGTGTGTAGCACTGAATATCTTCTCGCAAATGGCATTACTCTTTTCAGGTGTCTTCCGGGGATTAAAATCAGCAAAAATTGTTCACTCGAACGGTCTTTATGAACTATAATAAAATGATAATACTTAATTACACTGAATTTTGGCTACCTATCACAATAGAACCGTAGCATGTAATTCTTGTGTAATCCTAAGACCACAAAATACAAAAACGGACACAAATCCATCTTTTCGCCATTTTCTCGAAGTAAAAAATAGCATGTAACAAAAATCACTACAGATTTTTGAGTGGCATTCAGCAAAATTCAATCTGACAAAAGTTTCTATATAGAAGTTTTAAAATTTAGTCAGAGCCCGTACTGATTTTTTGACACACAATTTGAATTTTTACACAAAATGCAGTTTTTTATTAAAAAAATAGTAAATTTGAAAGATTGGTATAATTAAATCCAACTAAACTAAGGATTTCATTTAACAACATAATGTATTTAATGGTAATGGACTATTAAAACCATGTTATATACTTTTGATATTCTTTCAGAGGCATTTGAAAGAACATTTTCTTCCTACTAAAAATCAAATTGATTATTGTTCTGGTGATGTTACTTTACGCTATAAAAAGGGTTTTAACGCTGTATACGATCTCTAAAGTTCAAAATTGTACCCTTTAATCTCCTATACCCTTAAATCCCCCTAAAACGCTTAGTTTATCCTAAATTTAAAGCTTTTCCCACTAATTTCAATACTTCACCTTCAAAATAACCATACATACTCGTACATTTTCTGGCCACACAACATATTGGAATTCAGATTATCAGTATTACAATTCTTCAGAATATAGGTAGTGCTGTAAATAATTTCTACACACTTTTTTCAGTCAAATACTATTTGTATCTTTAAGACTGTCGGAGGTTTAAACGATGGAATATTTTCTGTTTCATCGGTGGCCTACAGTTCCAGTTCTTCTGTTATTTTTTAAAGTTAGAATTTCACATTAGATAAATATTTTTGCTATACCGTTTCAATTATTCCCTCGATGATGTCTATCATCATCATAAACCTGAGTAATGCCATTTAAAAAATATTTTATTGCAACTTTAACATTTTTTTTACGTTAAATAAAACATATTTTATTTTAATCTTGTAATTATTCCATGACAAGAAATACAATTTAAAACCAACAATAAATAAACAATCATGGCTGCCATTGTGAAGACAAACCAACACAAGTCCAATTATTTATAAAACAATAATGTGAGAGCAAGAGAATCAAATAGACGGATACAGACATAGGTATATAGAGAGGGATGGAGAAAGAGAGAGTCAACCGATGACGATTAGAACGGAAGTGACCCCACCGTTACTGATATAGCGTTGCCACGAACGATAGCCAGGGAGATGCGTTCGAACAACCAAGCTGACTCACGGGGCTCGTGCCTAGACGTTATTGCAACTTGTGTCACAAAACAAAACTTTTTCATTCGAACAGACGTGCAGAAGACAAAGCTTTCAGCAATCCAGCATTGACGGGTAATTCAGTTCGTATATATATATATATATATATATATATATATATATGTGTGTGTGTGTGTGTGTGTGTGTGTGTGTGTGTGTGTGTGTGTGTGTGTGCGTACACCTTCCGTAAAAATCTACGGAAAAATGTGTCTCACGAGTCGCTACTTATTTATATATATTACTAAAATATTCATATAAAATTATATAATTACGTCAGTAATGCAATTTTTCATATATACATTATTATCATTTCAGGTGGCCTTCAGAAGAAGAATGCACCCACTTGGCTTTTAATTATAGTCGAACCTTTCTTTTTCAATTCATTTATAGTAGCGGTATAAGTCACTACTTGAAATTATGTCTTCCATGGGCGGGGAAAGAGAACGTGTTTTCCTGACGGGATATGAGTACATATATTTATTTATATGCAAATAATATAGTTTAAAATATACGCTCTAAATATGATTTATTAAATTTATGTTTTTAAAAACCTAACAAACTGTTATTTCTACAGAAGATCACAATGTTACATAACAGTCATTGTGAATGTATGAAAGAAATCATATATGCCTTTGGCTTCCAGCCAAACAGATTCACCATGTATAATACGCAAAGTTTCTTGTTCAGCTTACACTCATGCGCCTGAAGGAGTCTTCCATTATATAAAGGACACTCGTCTGTGTGTTTGTGTGTGTGTCTAGCTTAAAGAAAACAAACTACACAGTTTTCACCATTACCTTTAGCAAAATATATAGCCATATCTGTTAATATTTATTGTTTTGGGAGGCATCAGCACCAGCGTTGCTAGAGGTGCTACTATTAGAGCGATTTTTAAATGCTATTATGTACTACTCAGTCATCGATTTTTTACACTTGTCAGAGAGAGCAAAATATGGGTGATATATATATAGAAAGAGAGGTGTGATAGAGAGAGTGGTAGAGAATAAATGTGGAAAAGAGATGGGTACCGGGTGAGAGCGAGGGAGAACTAGAGAGAAATGACAGATAGGGAGAAAAGGGAGAGAAGGAATAGAGAGGAGGAGAAAAATGGGGATCAGAAGAGTGGGAGAAGTCGATAGGTGAGACGAAAAGGGGAAGGGAGGAGTGGAAAAGAGAAAGAATAGAGATGGAGTGGAGAGATTTTAAGAAAAAGATTCTACACACATTTTGATAATCTTCTATTTTGTTGTCCATGCCCCTGGGACAAGGAAATTATTTTAATAAAGCATGACTGTTTGTAATATAAGTTTTCGGATTGCCATCGTATCTGAAACCTAGATACCAGTGTTCATTCAGTAGACAGTATTCTATCGGTCTATTAACAATAGCTCTGTATGGTTCCGAATAGATTTGTAGTTTATATAGATTTAAACACTCAGAAATGGCCAGCAATAACTATAAAGGTACTCTGTAAAGTGATATACCGCTTTTTTGGGGACAGACTCGTAGCGTCAATGTTGACCAATTTATGATACTATCGTTCTTATTACTGGCAACGTGAGAACTAAAACTTATAACAAATACATTTTCTTGATCAGATATTGTTATAATAATCATTTATATATTATGTCTCTCTATCTTATATATATATATATATATATATATATATATATATATATATATATATATTTCTAAATAAATATTAATTATTTATTACCTAGATACATCGATGTTTCATGCTTACACAATCTTCAGTGAAGGAAGATAATATTAATATATATATATATATATATATATATATATATATATATATATATATATATATATATATATATATATTATAAGGTTTTGATTACGGAATGAAAACATAGCGATCTAAAATGCCGTAATCGTATAACATGTACCCAACATCAATGGAAATAAAACGCTACACTGGATGGAGTACTCTGATAGGAGAAGTGATGGTTTCAACTCAGCACAAGGTAGTAGTGTAAACAATAAACAATGAGTTCTCGATATTACCAATATCGCATGTTTGTAAACAAATGAAAAACATAATCTAACCGCTATAATTTCCTCCACTGCTAGGAATTATTTCGTCAGCTCAGGTGATGAGACTGCCGACACCACTGGACATATTCAAAGTCATCTGGCTCCCAGGTTAGAATATCAGAATTGATACACCTGCTACGTCTAGACACGCTGACAAGTCGTAAAAGAACGACACCGCTGTCTGTTGAAGAAACATATATATATATATATATATATATATATATATATCAATTTATCAATTAAGTTCAAATATATTGATAACATTTAATTAAAATAAACGATGATTGCAGGTTGGGCATAAAACACATGGGTATATGGGTCAATTAAAAAATATTATTCATAAATAAGTATGCTAACCTCTCGCAAGATTGAACAGTTGAAGTAAACAACAAACTGCATTGATAGCGTAATGCGATACCGGACTCTTTTGTGTTCTGTTGACGACTTGCTAGATGACCGCTGAATTGGCCATTTAGACGTTAATTAAGTCTCTTATTTCCCAAACAATGTCTGGTGGGCACGGTACGGTACGGTACGCGCTCCGACTACGTATTTCGTATTGGGGTTCAGACCCTGTTTCCAGATGAGATTGCTTGCTCCCATACTCATGATTGAAGGTTTGGCATAAAACACATGTGTATATGGATTAATTTCAAAATATTATTTATAAATAATTATATATATATGTGCGTGTGTGTGTGGGGTGTGTGTGCTGTTTTGGCTTACATCGACAAATCGAGGTTTCGATCTTTACAACCTTGCTCAGAGTCATTATTCTATTCAACTATTCGTTGGCTATAGCTGTTCTGGCGAGCTCGTAAAAGCCAACAACTCAATGTAAGCAAAATAACCCACGTATATGTACCGGCTTTACAAAAACTACGTTGGTATCTACCACTATTAACATATATTTAATCGAAGTTCCTCAATATAATTATTTTAAACTATACAATAATAATCATAATAATAATCATCATTATAATAATAATCATAATGCACAAACTCTCATATTCTTCCCACTTAAAAAAACACTATGTGATTGCACCAGCCTCGGATGATAACACAACATTGTCATGAAGAGTAAACGAGGGTTAAAAGACCGAGGAGAGAGAGAGCACTCAGAAGACCTCCACTGGAAAGGTTCGGATAGAATTAAGGAACTGGAGAGCATTTGCTACCAAAAACCCAGTGAAGACTAATGCGGCTGTTGCGATAATGCAAAATCATTTGGAATCGTTATCGAAAGAAATGGAGAATGCTGGTAATCTTGGGAGACTTGTCACTTGGACTCCACGGAATACCAACGGTTACTGTTAGTGAGCAATCACTGACGATGACATGTGTGAGAACTCCTAGTGAGTTGTTGATAATAATGATAAAATTTGAAAAACAATGAAAATACAGAAAGAAAGAAAGCGAACGGGCAAACAAGAAAGTAAATATGATTTTAAAATATCGAAAATACATTAAAACAAACGGGAAAGAAAGAGAAGAAGACAATCCGGTCACCACTGTTGTGTTGAAGAACTAACCTCTTTGGTGATAATTATAGATAAAAGGGGAATTGCGCGATAAATTCTGAAGAAGGCGATTTCATTGACAGAAACTCTTAATCAAAACTGACCTTGTAGACGTTTCGCTTCTCTTCGTGCTATTAGTTTGACGCTTTGTGAGAACAGATTATTTACAGAGCGATTTAGTTTGACAATGATTCAATCAAGTTGGCTATACCCCGAGAACTTGGTAAACATTTGCTTTGGCCTCGCTGTTTATATCACCTAAACAGAAAGTTGATTAAATGCGTATAAGAACTCCTAGGTAAAACACGTGATTGTTTTAAGTGCCTAAGTAAACCCTATGTCGTATGATAAAGTTATTAATGTATGTTCTTATGCTTTTTGTGTCTTCACAATATGATTACAATATTAACATCTACTAAAGTTACGAGCTGCCACCCACAGGCCTTGTCTGCGAAGTTATGACAACCTTGAATATTCATGCTACGAGCTACAGGTCCCCAGCTTTAAACTACATATTAGCATTTGTATGTGTTCTTTTTTACTAAAATATTATGTAAAACATCGTGTCTGCTGCTTATGGATGTACGGAGAGAACGCATAACTGACCAAATTATTTTTAGAATAAAACAAAGACAATATGAAACTCTTGTTCACTTTAGAGTGGAAACTTTTCACATCAAGGGAGGGAAGATTTCTCAACTTATTTTTAGATTTTTTTCAAGAATTGATTCTAACAAAGATTTTCCGTCTTTCTTCTATGTTTTTTTTTTAATTTAACGGATTTTTATATATTTTTAAACAATTGATGTTAACAAAAAAATTCTTCCACATTTTGTTTTATTTACAAAATCGACACAGATTATTTTGATTGGTTTTGAAATGGAAATGAAGAAAACATTTTTTGGGGTTGGTAAAATAAAACAACTTTTCCATTGGAAGACTCACTAATAATGGAAGGGGCGAATTACCTAGTAAGCCTTGAGGAAAGTGCGATATGAACTTCATTTTCAATTGGTTACTGCACATGCGAAAAAGTATAGTCGGAATTAACAATATATTCCTTAGTGGTACGAGGATGTTCTAAGTCAGAGAAAAATAAGTTGAGATGAGTTATTTCATTTCATCTGACAAGTTGCCACCTTAAAGCATAAAGAAGACCTAAATCTAATACCACCTTTATACAAAGTTTCTTGATTTTCGTATAGGTCTTTGTTTTCAATTTCATCATCCCCGCGAAACGATGATTGTAATCGATTATTTAATCATAGTGACCCCAGATGGAACCGAAGGATGGGAAATATATTAAACATAAGTGAGATTTTTTATATATACGAGATTTACTTTAATTGCAAGTGTTAGTTACTGAAGTAAACACCAAATATGGGTTAAAAAACAAATCTGAAACAAATAAATGCTAGAAAACGCACCCTTACTCTTCTGCTTAACTGGATAAGTTTATTTGTGTTTAAACTTAGTTTGAAGCTTTTTTCTTGTTAAATACAATAACAAGGTCGACTGTCCAGTTAAAACGAAAACAGAGATGGCGCCGAGAAGCCGTCCACGAAAACCACTGATAATCGCTCAAAAATCGAAAATTAAACAAAATACTGCTTTAACATTACATTATCGCAAGATTGGTGGCAGTTATTGGATTTTGTTCATTTTCCGATTTTTTGCGATTATCATAGGTGCTTACACGCGCAATCTTTTTTTTTTCGTTCTAACTAAACAGTCAACACAAAAATAAAAAAAAACACTTTAAAATAAGTTAAAACACAAATAACATATACAGGTGGGAATAAGATAAACTTAACTTGCCTTTGGTAATATTTATTTGTTGAATAGTAGTTTTTAAATCTTTTTGCTGTTGACTTTAGTAAATAATCTCCTAAATTTAAAATAACATACTACATGGTAGGCCTATTCAAATAAATCTCTTTGTATCTATTACAGTGTCTCGTCCTTGGGTGATTTTAGTTGCTTATTTTACTCGATCTATGCTCGGAGAAAAAAAGAACAAAACTGGTCAATTTATCGTTTTCCTTAAATTACTGTTTAAATTTAGTTTTATTTTGGCTAATACATTTTGAATGCGCTTTATGCTTCAAGTTATTTATATACAGAGAGAGATATGTGTGCATATTATATTCGACTTCCTCACGTAATTATATGCTGTATATTTAAGTCCAAATAGCATGTGTATATAAGTCACATGTGTAATAGCTAACTATCCCCGTTTAATATTTCACAATTACAGTTAAGCCCCCTGTTTTTGTTTCACTGTTATATACTTGAACCCCCTTTTGTATTTGTAAATTTTCCAGCGGTAAGTCGATTATACAAGTGCTAAGTCTGCGATATTTTGGATTTAGTTAGTATCCCTTGGAATTTAAACTATATATATATATATATTTATATATATATATATATATATATATATATATATATATATATATATATATATATATATATATATATATATACACGATGTCTACTCCGCAAGAGACAACCTATCGACAAACTCGACACGTTGTGCTTGTACTGCGACTATGAGACATGAGATGAACTCGCTCCTCTGTGACAGCTAAACACCTTCCGTGTGATTACTCTTTTCAAACCGGCAAAAGCTCTTGTGCAATTGACAGTTTACTCCGAACCAACAGACGCATTTAGCCAATGTGTGAAATTCTACCTAATAGAATTGAGTATGTCTGATTGTCTGTACGTGTGTCTGTAATTCATGGACAACCTAACCCGCTGGACAAACAAAGCTGGGACATTGATCCTTTCTGCGCATATTGTTTTTATTTTCTGGCGAGGTTACTGAGGTTAGTCAAAAGTATTTTTTACCTTGGCCATACCATGGAAACACATAGAAGAGCGAGTGCTATTATAATCATTAGAAGTTGATGGAGTAAGTGTTACCACTGTCAGCCAAAGAAAAGAGTCTATCCGACATGTGCATGAAGTGTATGGATTCCCGCAGACCCTCTTCAAAACGGAGGAGGTAATTCCTGGGAGGACATTCTTATAACAATAGAACCGCTAATACGCTGCTCTTACCCCCATTAAAAGATATTCCGAGTCAATCGAATTTTTTTTTGCATTCATTTAAAAATGTCTTAACAAAAATGATTATTTTTTTTATTGTTTAATGGCTTTTTTGCTTATATCAAAAAGAACAAAAATGTGACAATAGTTGCAGAGGTATTGTAATTTTTATTAAAGATAATGTGACGATTTTTTTGTAACGTGGTCGTGACATATATCAATTGTTTTGTTTATTTAAGAAAAGGAATAAAACGGCATAACAACCGATACCTTCTTAAAGAGCATTTGCACTTTGAGCTTTAGTAAGTATGGATGTCCAAAAATACAATAATCAGAATATTGATGTTTTAATTTATTATCGGTGTTTATTGTTGTTGTTTTTGTTCATAAACTTAATGAAAAACAGAAATAAAATGGTGTGCATTGGTTTTGTACGAATTCTGTTTTTCTTCTTCGAATTCAAGATGCAGTAACCAACGGAAACAAAACAACTCAAACTTATCCATCCATTAATTTTTATAGATTATTCACGATCAATTGTTTTTTATCTAAGGAATGATGAATATATAATACCGTAATTACTTTATAAACAAAAAAAACAACACACCTAAAAAACAAAAGCACAGCTTATAAAATTTAACATCAATATTCTGATTATCGTCATTTTGTACATCCATACTTACTAAAGCTAAAAGTATAAATGCTCTTTTCTGAAGGCCGCCATTGTTATGGCGTTTTACCATTTTTATTAAAGAAAACTACGACGTTAATGAAACACAGTTTAAAACATATTGTTTAGCTTTTTAACATTAAAACACAAAATGTACGGAAGGTGTCTCCGAAAGTCTGTTACAATTAAAATAAAACGAGTCGTAATGCTGTTCACCTATTTCCGTACATAATTTGGGACGCGAAAATCAACGCAGCTTAGACGAATTGTTTTTATTAAAGAAAATGCGACGAAAGCTGCAGAGAGTATGTAATGGTTATTAAAGATAATGCGACTATTTTTTCGTAATGTAACAATGTTTTTAACATGTTAAAATCATTTTTAAGTTATTTAACATTGAACAATACAATGTAATAAAAGCGTCGATAATGATTTTTATATCAATAAATAAAAACAGACGTAATGATGTCATTGAACTTATGAAGTTTATTTTAAGTTGTTAACATGTAAAAATAAAATGTAATAAAATCATCGATAATGGTTTTTATATCAATAAATAAAAACAGACGTAATGATGTCATTCAACTTATGAAGTTTAATTTGGGAATCTAAAACCAACGCAACTCTGAAGAATTGTAATTTTTATTATGAAAACAAAACACGAAAACTTCAGAGATATGTTAATTTCTATTAAAGAAAACTGATTGTTTTTATATATGTATGTTTTTTATACATGGAAATAAATTTGAAGGTGTTTAATATTTTTTTAAATTGTAAAGAATACGTCCATTCATGTTTTTGGTGTAAATGGAAGAAATACACAGTACAGTTATTGTAATTATGTTGATGCAGTGAATGCGAAGGAAATTAACTTACGATAATGCGATGTGTAAGTAAAAGTGTTCATTTTATTTGTTTTTGTTACTTTTGCATTCTGGAAAATGATGATCTTTATTCTTAATTATCAGACGGAACTGCTTAAGTAAAAAACAATCTGATATTCTGTCATTCCGCGAATGCTAGGTGGAATGTAATTGAATTGAAGGTTACGAGAATAAAATGAATGAAGATACTTAATTTAAGCGATGTCATTCAATCTGATATGTCAGTATTAGTCGTAATGTGTTATATTTACATATAAATATGTAGTAGTAACATGTAATAGCATGTATGAGCAGTATTTCTGATAGGTATTACTGACTAGAGGGAAAGGTAGACGTCATGTTCTATTTGTTTAAGTTTTTTTTGTAATCGTTCGGCAATTATATTCTCTTACTCTTTATTAGGCTTGTAACTAACCAATCAAAGCGCCGAAAATAACATCTTCAGCTTAAGGGAGCGACTCGTATTCATTTAGGGAAGTGTGACAGAAGTGTGACGATAGCTGAATTGTGAAATCACGTAAGGAAAAAATAAAAGAATCACGGACAAAACTGTGAAGAAAGTGCCCTGGTGGTTCATGGGAGAATGTTAGTAGGTCTTTGTGTGTGGGTAAAAATTACTCCTACCTCCTCTCAGTATGTTAATTGTTAGAGTAAGTTAAGTAAGATGTAATATTTAGCATAATATAATCGGATGAAACTGATTGATAATTACTTTACTTTACATATATAGACATATTCTATAAATTATTATATATATATATATATATATATATATATACATATATATATATATATAAATTAATACTTGCGAAAGTATTTTTAATTTATCATTCCTATATTATAATCAAAACGGGTTACTGTTATTTAAATCAATAATACAGCATACACTATTTATATTCTGTGTATATAGTGGAGATAAAAGTTCAAGATATAATATTTTAGCTGCTTATTTAGCATTCCAATTTTAAACCATTCAGCATTAATTAATGTTTAGTATTATTAATTTGGAATTGCATTGATTTATGTTTGCTATCTATATGAAATAGTTTCGTCTATATTAACAGTCACTAATTAAAGTTATTTAATACATAGGAAAAATAACTAAAACACCTTAAGGTTTTATTCCACGCGCTCGCTTCCGACCTTACCGAACGTTGTGGCTCACTACAAGCGAGACAAAAGCCAGAAGAAAAATGCGGAGTAGGAGGGAGAGTGTTGCTGTCTCGCTCGCTCTATCTCTTTATCTGCCTCTTTCTTTCGCCATCGTTTTTATTTATTTTATTAATGAACTTAATGCCTAATGTATAAATTTAAACAACAAACTTATTTTTTAATGTTTACAAATACGTTTTTAGTATTCTCATTTAAAAATAAAAACAAAAGTTTAGTAGCACTGTTATCCGTCCAGATTACAAAAAGATAAATATTAATATTTTGGTATGATTGTAGATTAACATACTCCATCCACCCCCCAAAACTATTCTACCTTTTTAAACTTGATATAAAGTAACTAACAACAATTATTTCATAATTTTAAATGGGGAAAAGTTTTAGGGCTGTTTATAAAATTCTTTTTGTTATTGGAGTTTAATCCGGTGATTATTCTTGAAGGGGGTCGATACTTTTTTAGGAGATTACGTGTGCTTTTATGTCCCTGCTACACGGACTAAGGGTCAGTGATAACATGTTTTTGTTAAGTTCCCTAAAAATACAGTGGTCCTGAAATGTGGGAACATTTTTTGTTAAATATACAACTGATCCCGCACTCTAAATTATAATTATTTGTTTTCTTTCTTTCCGTGTTTCATGGTGTTAACACGTAATCCCTTAAAAAAGTAGAATGTCATTTTTTCGCAGTTGTGGGGTATTAATGAAGGGTGATAATCTGAAAATTTACCCATATTTTTTAAACTTTATACTTTTTTTTACTATACGTCTCCTTTTATTTTTAATTTAAAGCAATTGCTTTTAGTTGTGTTTACGTTTCAGGTGAAACTTAAATAAATAACTTTAAAAAGATGTACCGAATTAAATATCTTATTTTTATTGCATAAATAAAACACATCGAAAGTTTGGATATAATTGTAGAATTGACTCCCCACCCCACCACACCCTCGATTTAATGAGATTCTACTTTTTCACGCGATTACGTGTGAATTCGCTAAAAAAATTGGCCGAAAGAGTAACAACAACAAATAATTTAGAATTAAGAATGGGGGATCAGTTTAGCATATAAACTTTACATAAAATAATCCTCTATTTTAATACCATTCTTGGATTTTATGCCAGTTTATCAATTATTTTTGCCCATGAAGATAAATTGTGTGCGTTTTTTTTTCTAGGGAGGGGAAACCTTTTGTGGCGATTGCTTGCGGTTTTACGACCTTGCCATAAGGTCAGTGTTGAAACCATATTAACTTCCCTAACAATCTAAAATGACCCTAAAAAGAATCTCAATTTTAAGGGGGGGGGGTAATTTAACTGAGGATGTTAATCTAGTAATTGACTAAAATTATGGAAGACTGAGTAAAAAACTTTTTTTTTATTAACGCTTCCCTTCGTCCCAAATAATTGCTAACCGGAGGGCGGGTAGGTTTTGCTTATATATATATATATTTATATATATATATAAATGTATAAATACGAAAGTTCCGTCCATTTCTCACACTAACGGTAAAGTCAAAACGTTCCATTCCCAATTAATTCAACTTAATTAATAGACGCACCATCTGTTTTATATACCGTTTATATAGCTGTAATATCAGATGTGTAAGGTAAACTATTATGTCTGTTGGTACTGATATCGATCCTGAACCAGTTTTCGTGAGGTTCGACTCGGAAGCGTTCGGCTGTCCTACGCAAACGTCCGAGAGTTGACGAGCCGATTTGTTCCAGGCGACAATTTTGATACGGTGCTACGTCCTATGATAATAATGTTTTGCTTGTTTTGTTTTTTGTTGTTGTTGGGTTTAGGGTTAGGGTTAGGGTTTAGGGTTAATGTTAGGGTTAGGGTTAAAATTATTTATTTGATAACATTAATTTCGCTCTGTTTTGCTAGTTTTATTTGTTTTGTTGTTTACAAAATTTCTTGCAACTATAACTAAAAATTATAGGATGCAGCAACGTATCAAAATAAAGAAAAAAATTATTTGTAAACAGTAACTTCGCTATGTTTTGCTTGTTTTGTTTTTTGTTGTTTCTTTTAGAAAATTTCTTGAAAATATAACTTACAATCACAAGACGCATCACCGTATCAAAATTGTCGTCTGGTACACTTCGGCTCGTCAACAGTCGGGCGTTTGCGTAGGACAGCCGACCGATTCCGAGTCGAACCTCACGAAAACTGGTTCAGGATCGATATCAGTACCTTTCTTTTTGTTTTATAATTCAATGATTTTTGTCATATAACAAATGCTCTGTTTGTTTTAATTTTTTGACAAATATTTAGTATGTGTGTCCAAACGTTTTCTAACGTCATTCAAATGTTTCAGAAAAATCGAGTCGATCGCTCTTTCTTTAAAGCGACCGATTCGATTTTTCTAAATTGTCAGTGAAATAGACATTTTTTTCTTTTTTAATCCTTTTCTTAATACTAGGTTTATTTACTTGCATAAACAACGCTTCCATTGAAGTGGTATTGAAATGTTTTTTAAAATATGGCGATTTTTAATACAACATGGACGACAATACCAAATCGGTCGTACGACGAATCGAAAAAACAAATCAAAAAATAAATAAACATAAGCTGTTGCTACTGTTTAACCAAACATGCACATATATATATATATATATATATATATATATATATATATATATATATATATATATATATATATATATATATATGCATATATATATGTATATATATATATATATATATATGGTAAAATGAAAAAGGAAAACCAAAAAAACTGGATGTTTTTTTATGTGTACATCAACGTTTCGTCTTTATTTATAAGACTTCATCAGGATGATGATATAGGGAAAAGATATCATGCAAGCACGGATACATGTAGGGTAGACATGTTGGGAAGAAAAATAAAATAAAATGAAAAATAATAGCAGCGTCTAAGCTGGACGTCCGTACTTGTTAGAGAATGAAAAATGAGTGGGAGAAAAAAGGGGAAGGGTGGAGGGAGCAAGGACTACTGTGGCTGGCGATGGGAGAAAGAGGTGGGGGATGAGCAGGGGTAAAATGGATGGCAGAGGGAGATTGGAGGAAAAGGGGGAGGGGGTGTCTGACCAGATGGCTGCGGTCGAGACCGAAGGGGAAGAGTGAGTTGGAACGTTTGTGTGTGTGGGGTGTGTGCAGGGAAATGGGGATGGGCAGAGAGGGAGGGGGGGGGGCTGTGATCTCGGTGGATGGGCGAAAGCCATAGTCCCAGAGAGCGTTTGAAGAAAATGAGGGAATTTAAGAAGAGGCATGGGAGAAAACGGATGAGAGGGGGAAGAGGGAGGATTTGTCGTGATAGGGTGTGAAATATTTGAAATATTTGGAAAATGATAGCAATGAGTGGGGGATTGGAGTGGGTGGGGGAGGGGGTGATTGAAAGGGTGGGAGAGGAATATATTTGAAATATTTGGAACATGAGAAAGTTTATTTGGACTGTAGTATTAAAAATGTGAGGGAAAGAAAAATGAGGAAAAAATAAGAGAAGATACAGGGAGAAAAGGGAAGGGTGTGGGTGAATGGAAGAGTGTCATGAGGTTAGAGATGAAAATAAAAGTTAGCCATGATCAGGCAAAAGACTTTGTTCAGTGAGGATGATCTTGCTTATTAAGGGTGATAGGTTAAAGAAACCATTTCGCTGCTTGATAGTAGTGGAGGATGTGATGAGTGCAGTTTCCAATAATCTTCGCCGAGATTTGTTGTGGATGTGTTTAGTGATTTTGGCTTGTTCAAATTTGAATGCATGACCATATTCTAGAGCATGGGAGAAAAGTGCACTAAGAGGGTTGTTGTTTTTTATATCCCTTTTATGTTCATTTAATCGTTTCTTTAATTCGCGTTGTGTTTCTCCCACGTAGAATTGATGGCAATCATTGCAAGGGACAATGTATAAGCCGGCATGGGATGTGGGTGTTTTTTGGAAATGTCTGGATGTGTTTAAAGTTTGTTTTATGGATTGAGAAGTGGTTTGTACTATTGGAATGCCTAATTTGTTGAGCGTGTTGCATATGGATGTGTTATTGGAATGCGTGGGTAGGAGAAGGGGTCTGTCTATGAGAGAGGTGTTAGGGGTTTGATTTTTTTGTGTGGTGTTTCTGGAGAATATTTGGAAGGCTTTTTTCTTGGCATTTAATATGAAATGTGTGGGGTATTGCAATGTTTTTAGGGAATTAAAAATGTATTTTATTTCTTCATCTATGTGTGGGGGGCTACATATTCTAAGGGCGCGTAGGAAGAAGCCTATAATTATACCTGTTTTGATCTTGCTATGATGGTGGGAGTAGAAATGTATGTAGTCATTTTTGTGAGTGTTTTTGCGGTGTACCTTAAATTCTAGTTTATTGTTGGACTTAATTATAAGAGTATCAAGGAAGGGAATAGAGCCGTTTATTTCAATCTCATGGGTGAATTTTATGGAGGGTTCTACTGTGTTGAGTTTATCCTTAACATGAATGATTTGTGTGTCTGTGGGGAGGAAAATTAAAATATCATCTATGTATCTAAAGTATTCGATGTTAGGAGGTAGTCTATATTTGAAAGGACCGGATTCTAAGAATTCTAAAAAGAGGCAGGCCAATACACCGCTAAGGGGGTTGCCCATGGGGAGTCCAAATTTTTGTTTGTAGAATACTTCGTTAAATTGGAAACAAAAATTTGGACTCCCCATGGGCAACCCCCTTAGCGGTGTATTGGCCTGCCTCTTTTTAGAATTCTTAGAATCCGGTCCTTTCAAATATAGACTACCTCCTAACATCGAATACTTTAGATACATAGATGATATTTTAATTTTCCTCCCCACAGACACACAAATCATTCATGTTAAGGATAAACTCAACACAGTAGAACCCTCCATAAAATTCACCCATGAGATTGAAATAAACGGCTCTATTCCCTTCCTTGATACTCTTATAATTAAGTCCAACAATAAACTAGAATTTAAGGTACACCGCAAAAACACTCACAAAAATGACTACATACATTTCTACTCCCACCATCATAGCAAGATCAAAACAGGTATAATTATAGGCTTCTTCCTACGCGCCCTTAGAATATGTAGCCCCCCACACATAGATGAAGAAATAAAATACATTTTTAATTCCCTAAAAACATTGCAATACCCCACACATTTCATATTAAATGCCAAGAAAAAAGCCTTCCAAATATTCTCCAGAAACACCACACAAAAAAATCAAACCCCTAACACCTCTCTCATAGACAGACCCCTTCTCCTACCCACGCATTCCAATAACACATCCATATGCAACACGCTCAACAAATTAGGCATTCCAATAGTACAAACCACTTCTCAATCCATAAAACAAACTTTAAACACATCCAGACATTTCCAAAAAACACCCACATCCCATGCCGGCTTATACATTGTCCCTTGCAATGATTGCCATCAATTCTACGTGGGAGAAACACAACGCGAATTAAAGAAACGATTAAATGAACATAAAAGGGATATAAAAAACAACAACCCTCTTAGTGCACTTTTCTCCCATGCTCTAGAATATGGTCATGCATTCAAATTTGAACAAGCCAAAATCACTAAACACATCCACAACAAATCTCGGCGAAGATTATTGGAAACTGCACTCATCACATCCTCCACTACTATCAAGCAGCGAAATGGTTTCTTTAACCTATCACCCTTAATAAGCAAGATCATCCTCACTGAACAAAGTCTTTTGCCTGATCATGGCTAACTTTTATTTTCATCTCTAACCTCATGACACTCTTCCATTCACCCACACCCTTCCCTTTTCTCCCTGTATCTTCTCTTATTTTTTCCTCATTTTTCTTTCCCTCACATTTTTAATACTACAGTCCAAATAAACTTTCTCATGTTCCAAATATTTCAAATATATTCCTCTCCCACCCTTTCAATCACCCCCTCCCCCACCCACTCCAATCCCCCACTCATTGCTATCATTTTCCAAATATTTCAAATATTTCACACCCTATCACGACAAATCCTCCCTCTTCCCCCTCTCATCCGTTTTCTCCCATGCCTCTTCTTAAATTCCCTCATTTTCTTCAAACGCTCTCTGGGACTATGGCTTTCGCCCATCCACCGAGATCACAGCCCCCCCCCCCTCCCTCTCTGCCCATCCCCATTTCCCTGCACACACCCCACACACACAAACGTTCCAACTCACTCTTCCCCTTCGGTCTCGACCGCAGCCATCTGGTCAGACACCCCCTCCCCCTTTTCCCCCAATCTCCCTCTGCCATCCATTTTACCCCTGCTCATCCCCCACCTCTTTCTCCCATCGCCAGCCACAGTAGTCCTTGCTCCCTCCACCCTTCCCCTTTTTTCTCCCACTCATTTTTCATTCTCTAACAAGTACGGACGTCCAGCTTAGACGCTGCTATTATTTTTCATTTTATTTTATTTTTCTTCCCAACATGTCTACCCTACATGTATCCGTGCTTGCATGATATCTTTTCCCTATATCATCATCCTGATGAAGTCTTATAAATAAAGACGAAACGTTGATGTACACATAAAAAAACATCCAGTTTTTTGGTTTTCCTTTTTCATTTTACCATCACGTCGGATTACCTTCATCCTTCTCTTCCCATATATATATATATATATATATATATATATATATATATATATATATATATGTATATATAAGTCAATTAACCGGTCGTCGCAAACACTTGTTGTAATATTACTTTCATGATTTCACTAATCACCTGTCCGTTGCAGAATATGACGGAAGCAGCACTAGTGGTTACACACCTAGGTCTAAATTGGAGTTTCTGCAAAAAATATTCTGCGTTAAGCATTACTACAGGACCGGCTTTGTGAAAAAAGATAAATACACTTTCCTGGATCTGCTCAAGTGAAAAAGCTCACTTCAAAATTAGCATTGAACTGGGCCGAAAATATCAATTGTTGACAGTGAAGTCTACGCCAAAATAAAAAGTCGGTGATTAAACGAAAAAAAGAACGACTAATGAAAGGAAAGAGCTACCTTCTGTCTTCATCCACAAAGTATAGTATAAAATCATCAACATAGGAAGAATCTAATAGTCTGCAAGCAGTTGTCAATGAAATTGGTTAGGGGAGATGTCTCAAGGATGACGCAATTGGCTCAGTTGCGAGAAATGTTAATTGACAATGATTGAATTGGAGAAAACAGGTAAAATACTACATAATTATGTAGTCTGCATCGGCGTTTTGCCCCGTAAGTTTTGGGGGCGATTTTAATATAAGCCGGTGATCTTCGTATCTGCATCAACATATTCCCCACTGTGGAGCCAACACTCCTGAGTATAAAACCTTAACATTAACCTCTCCATCTAAGCGCTTTCAATCTTTCTATATTTCTCTGTAACCTCGCTCTCTCATCTTGTATCTGTTTTCCCTCTCTCTCTCGTTCCCCTTTTCTTTTAATTATTTAGATCATTCAATTTCTCTTATTATTTTAAAAATAAATGGTGAACGTCATGTACAGAAGAACAGTGCACGGTGACACGCAAGCAAGTAAGATAACAACATCTTCAGAGTTTTTGTAGTATATAGATTTTGCTTATTTCCCTTTTATTTCATTTTTTTAATCTGTACTGAACTCGATATCCGGGTGTCTATTTCAGAGATGAACTCTGGGAATATTGATATTTATCTTATTTGATATTTAGAGAAACGCTTCAAACTATAAGAACAAATGTCAAATTGTTTTAATGGCGTTACTATCATATTTATTTTTGGTAAATACTTAAATTCTTGGAACTTACACGCTGTCCGTTTCTTCTTATCATAATGCTTTCTTAATGCAGGATTAAAAGCTGACATGTTATTCTTGATGCATGGAATTAATGTTTTGCTTACTAGTGAGATATAATAACAGTAGGTTGGAACGGAGACTACCATAAATCTTGTGAGGCTGTATATTACTCAGTCTCTAGGAGAAAACGCCAATTTTATTAGTGAGAAATTACTGGCAATGATTAACCTGAAAAACGCTAGGACGTAATAAAAACACTACATATTATTAGGTTGGCCGAAAAGTTCATTTGTCATATTTCCGGCATACCAAATATCGTGTCATATTCCTATTCTTCAAAGTCTGTATTTTTTTCTAGCGAGTATGTAAACGTCAGTGTGTAATAAACCTTCGATCAGAAGACTTCTTAAATTTTTGCTTGTATTTCAGGCCTATAAATTGAAGATCAACCAGAGAACTACCGCATCTAATTAATTTTATTACAGCAAAGGTACTACATAAACCTCCATAAATATATGCCATGTGTATGGGGAGAATCCTGTTATAAAATGGGTGTGCCAGAAATGGTTTGCTCGTTTTGAAAAAGGACATTTCTCAGTAGGAGATGCTCTTCGATCCTGCCGGACAAAAATGATCGAAAGTGAGTAGGTGAAAGGCTTAGTTGAACAAGATTGCCGTTTGATAACCACACAAATTGCATACATTTTCAAGATTTCCAAATCGAGCGTAGAAAATACTCTGTCTTAATATCAACTTAAAAATACGAACAAACGTTTTTGTCAACCAAATATTTAAAGACTGCCAAACTTACCGTGAAAAAAAGCATATAGTGAATGCAGCAAGGAAATCAGGGACGAGGATGAAAATAAACTATTCCCACCAAAGAAGAAAGATTTAAAGAACCTAAAAGCAGAAATTATGAAGGTGTAAAGATTCCTCTGACCCATTCCATCATACACTATTACAGATTGTAACAACTTAATATATGCTGGAATCAAATTTGAAATTACAGTGCTAAGAGAGTAACACGCCCCCGCCCAAAAAGAGGATCAATAAAACTCGGATAGTAGACTACACTTAAATTAAAAAGAACTTATATACACCATAGAATAATAGAAAAAGAACACATACGACATATAAAAATGGAGGTTGTCCAAGAAAGATGAATAACTATAGCAACATATAGCAAAATAAGGAAGAGTGGGAAGATATATTCCAGCAGTACTAAAAATAAATAGAATATTTGCGAACAATTAAAAAAAAACGTAAACGTGGAAAGAACAACATCAAAAAAACTAAACCCGTCAGAAATAGACAGGTTAAGATTAGGGTTAGGGTTAGGGTAAGCAAAATATGAACATGACGATAAGACAATAAACATGTCAAGTGTATGAAATAAATGAAGAAAGACATCCAGGAAATTGAAGAATTTACAGGAACTGAAATGAATATTAAAATCATCAAGATGATCTTACTGTAAATGATAAATTTAAAAGCACGTGGCCCCACCGGAATACATGAGTGATGAATAACACATCCACTGGTCTACATCAAAGACTAGTAAAAAAAAACTAACGAAGACCGTATATGAAACAGATATATCATAGTACATGCTTAAAGGAAGAACTATGTTAATCAAAAACGGAGAACGATAAGAGCAGAATCGTAAGCAACTAAAGGATGATGTAATGAATTGACAACATGAGATAGAATATAATGAGGCTGATTAATATTGGCAAAATCAACGACAAGGTGAACGATATGGAGAGCAGCGAAATGAGAAACAAAAAAAAACAGGAATAGAAAACTGGAAAGAGAAAAATCTACACATACTATTCATAAAACGTATAAATGAATTGCGCATCAGAAAATATGGGCATGTCTATGGTAAAAAACATTTAGGACGAGAAATGAAATCACAACATAAACACTATAAAAGCAAACCAAACAGAGTGTGGATAAAAAGGCGAAACGATAAACAACACCATAAGTTCATGCAGTAAGCTAGTTCAAAAGATATATATATATATATATATATATATATATATATATATATATATATATATATATAAGAAAGAAAGAAGAAGATAAAAAATTGTACAAAATTACATAAAGTTATATAAATTAATGCAAATTTTATTACATCGAAAGTTCAGATGCAAGGAGTTACATTAATCTTTAAACCATGTTTTTTCAAAGATAAAACTCTTCTCGTCAGAGGATGAAAAAAATGAAAAATGAAAAATATATCTCCCTATCTGATAGCTTCATCGCACTTAGAAACCTCCTTTAACCTCAAAATATAAGCAACTGAATTCCCCCCACCCACAGGCACACATTAGCTGACCACTCAAACTTGAATTAATAGACTACACTAACCCCCCAACCCCGCTCACTCCTTCACACTACCCTTACAATATTAGCTGCACTCATTATTCCTTTTTGACCTCGGTGGATACGGTTCTATTCTCTTTAGTCGGCAAAGCTCCCTACCCTAAGCAGAATATTTAAGATGATATATATAACTTTTGAAACATTTCTCTGCCTAGGAAGCCAGGAATTGAAGGCAGATATAAACTTTTCCACATAACGCCTTTCAACAGACAATCTTAATCGCGGATTTGCTGAATTGGATATTTAAAATACCAATACAGGATTTTTACTTGTAACTCCACGGAAATATACTATAACGGAGTACGAATCCATACGGACTAAGTGAGATATTTTGAACCCTCAACCTTTTATTTGTTAAAAAACATTCTTCAATTCTACAAACTGTTACTTTTACTATTAACTATCTACACCATAACGCCCCTTTCGTCTTAAAACAATCACTTCGCAATACTGCTAATTTTTCACTTCCCGGCCTTTTATTTCTTTATCCCCAACCTTTTTTGTTTTTTTATTCTTCATTTTTTCAAAGTGAAATGCAACTAGGTAATATTAAATTGTTATAAATACCATATTACCAGATTTTATCCTCTGACGAGGAGAGTTTTATCTTTGAAAACCATGGTTTAAGGATTAATGTAACTGCTTGCATCTGAACTTTCGATGTAATATAATTTGTATTAATTTATATAACTTTATGTAATTTTGTACAATTTTTTATCTTCATCTTTCTTTCTTAAAAATTGATTGCTCAACTCAACGTATTGAGCTTTATTTTATCGAGATAGATCACTCTACGATATTTCACTTATCGTTAATTCTATTATCATTAGTAAAAATATAAATATACTTATAATCATAATCATATATATATATATATTTGTTATCATATATATATATATATATTTACAATCATATATATATATATTTATATATATAAACATATATATATGTATTTATAATCATATATATATACTTATATTAATAAACATATATATATATACATATATTCATAATCATGTATATGTATTTAGGTTTATGAACATATATATATATTTATAATCACATATATATATATTTATAATCATATATATATATATATATATATGTTTATAAATATATATATGTATGTATATATATATATGATTATATATATATATTTATAATCATATATATATAAAATTATATATATAATCATATATATATATATATATATATATTTATAATCATATATATATTTATAATCATATATATATAATTATATATATATATATATATTTATAATCATATATATATATATATATGTATTTATAATCATATATATATAATCATATATATATATATATATATATTTATAATCATATATATATATAATCATATATATATATTTATGATCATATATATATATATTTATAATCACATATATATATATACATATATATATATATATATTTATGATCATATATATATATTTATAATCATATATATATTTATAATCATATATATATATATATATAAATATAATTATATATATATATATATATTTATAATCACATATATATATTTATAATCATATATATATATATATATATATATATATATATATATTTATAATCATATATATAATCATATATATATATATTTATGATCATATATATATATATATTCACATATATATATATACATATATATATATTTATGATCATATATATATATATATATAATCATATATATATACATATATACATATATATATATATATATATATATATATATATATATATATATATATATATATGATGATAAATATGTTTTCTCGACATACGTATAAGTTTCAGTTTCTTTGTAATCGTAAGCGTAGATCATTATTCATACCGGTTGCCGCATTCGAAATCTCAGAACACGAGTCATGTTATAACCAAAATTCCGACACATTAACCTACTCGGGCACTACAAAGATTCTGATGAATTCGCGAGCGTTTAAACCTGTTATAGACAACCGTTGTAAAGAATGTTCAACTACTGAATGAACATATATATATTGGATATTAACCAATTATTTCAGTTGTTTATGATTGGTATTTGAGATTTACTTATGTCCTACTGTTCTTTTTATGTTAGGATTAGTATATATTATATTCAGAAATTAGCGTGATATATATATGTATATACCGGAAACCCAATAATCTGTGTACGTTGTGGTTTTTTGCCTTAATTTAAATCTTCACTTTTGCAAGACGTTCGTTCATTTGACCTAAACTGTTTAAATCTCCTGTTTTATTTGTTTACGCTTCCTGTTGTTTTCGATCCTGTATTTCGTACATTCCGTTTGTCACAACTTCTTTTAAGCTTTACTAAGATTAATTGATGTCATTTTTTCATAGCGCAGACGTGCAAATATAATACACATTACAAAACTCAATAAACATATAACGTTAAATAAAAAAATAAAGTTGGAATTAGTCAGTTAAGTACATTTTATAATTGGTCTTAGCCTAAATTACAAATTACACGTGCAAACATTGTTTTGTTTAATTTTCTCATATTTAAATGTGTACAAACATTTTACTTCAACTATGTTGCTTTTTGGTATGAAACTTAAGTAAAGTTCAAAAATAGAGTAATAATTATACTGTACAAATTGGTAATTGTTTATCAGAAAGCTGAAATAGATAGCTAAATGACAACACAATTTTATTAAGTGCTTAAGCTGTTTACATGAGTAAGAGAAAATATCTCAATAGTACCAATATCTATCGCCGATACAAATTTTATCAGAAAAAATACGAATATATGATTGAATATATATATATATCTATATATCTATCTATATATCTATATATCTATATATATATATATATATATATATATATATATATAGTATATTTTTTATTAATACAAACATTATTGGTTTCATATGTGCATAAATATTTCAGTTGTACTCTCCCATAGAGAGGCAACTTTTTCAGACTACAAAGAGAAATATAAAAGTATACGGATTAAGTTGACTCTCTATAGTACAATACAACTGAAACATGTATACACATATGTCACCATTTATTTTGGTATAAATAGAAATTTATACTAAAAAACAGCTCAAATTTTTTTTGATCACTTTTTATAAACACTGGAGTTTTAACGGATTAAATCTATATAAACAAATATAATATATGTACTATATATATATATATATATATATATATATATATAGAGAGAGAGAGAGAGAGAGATCGTGTAAGAAAACTGACATAATGGCTCAATTAGATGTGTAAGAGCAATATTGAGTGTTGTATATGCAATATTTTTAGAGACGGATCCGATATTTGTGTATCCTAGCAAACTTTTGTCTTCGCTCCATATCCCAATGATATTGGACACATAGTTATTGCATTTTGTATATATATATATATATATATATATATATATATATATATATATATATATATATATATATATATATATATATATACATATATATGTGTGTGTGCGTGTGTGTGTGTGCGTGTGTATAACATTTATTTAAAAATAAGTTGAAGGTAATCACCTGTAATCTAAACTTGTTTTATCTATCACTACTCACGTATTTTTAGCAAGACGTTTTATTCCAAAGTATTGTTTTTTTTCTGCGAGAAAATGTCTGACTGAATCTGTGTGACATTTTGCACTATTTCCCTTTAGAAAACGGCAGAAAACTACTAGAGCAAAAACAAAAATAATAACAAATGTGAAATGAAATGTCAAATTAGGTAACATAAATAAGAATGTAAGGTATTCACTATCAGAAGTTTTCAGGAGAAATAAAATCTGTTTTTTAGTAATACATACAAAAATATACTCACTGTTGGCAAAAAATTTTTTCAAATAATTCGTACATTGAAGCAGGATTCGACTTACCTGTAAAATAAAAAAGGAAACAAATATTAGTGTTAACCCTATGTAAAACTCATCGATTATTCATATGATAAAGTTATTTTAACATTACTTTTAGTCGTAATAATGTTTTTGAACTCATCCATCTATAAGTCAGAAAGAAATTTCGAAAATTCATTATAATAGTATTTGTCTAGGCTTAGTCCGACGTTATAAACTGTTACTCACCATTTGGATTCATAGACTCGCCCAAAGACAAATGTATTTAATAACTATTAATACAGATGTTTGATCTATCCGAAGCTTAAGCTATACAATCACTTCTATTAATTGTACAATTGTACTATGTTTAACGCTCAATTCAGTTTTTTTATTCAATTTCATACTAATGCACTATCTTTATATTGTATTGATATGGTATAAAATTAAATACAAAATACAGTGGGCATATATATATATATATATATATATATATATATATATATATATATATATATATATATATATGTATATATATATATATATATATATATATATATATATATATATATATATATAAGCACAAGTGAGTTTTAGTAATAGTAGCAAGGAAAAAAATAAGATATTAAGGGATTAAGCTTCTGAGTCGAAGGTCAATTTTATAATTATTTGTTTGAAAACTATTTGACGGGAGTTCTCCGCTAACCATTACGGGTCAAGCAAAACCATTGCTCTTCCTCAGCAACTGTAGAAATATTAACACAGATCCAGTGGTACCACTTGTCACAGCCATCACAGAATATCAAGTGTCGGTGATCCTCTTGCCGGATTCACGGTAATCGCCTTTCAATTTTCCTGCACATGGGAAGCCGTCTCCTCTTCTGTATGAGTTGCAACAAACTGAAAGGGAAACAGGTGCTTAATAGTGTGCGATTGAACACTACCATCTCCCTTCCCGATCTGACCTACCCACCATCGCCGAGAATGAGGCTCAATATTCGCCCCATCATCAACAATGGCATGAGTTTGTTGGCATCTTTTATCAGAACGATATCTCCAATTTTAATTTTATTTTCATACGCAGTCCTCAACTGATCCCCTCCAGTCTCTCGCAGACTAATGAGCTATTTTTTATACAACTATTCAAAGTTTTTCAGCACATTTTTAGCAAGGCTTAAGATGTTATTGGAAGATATGAAATCCAATCCCGAATCTGAAGAACATCTACAAGTTAGTGGTCGTTTATTCATGGCGGTCTGAATTTCAGAAAATATAGTCAATGAATGAAAAAAATCCACCCTTGAACGTCAAAGAGATTGTACAGGCAGGATTTCACTGTACGAATAAGACGCTCCCAAACACTGCCAAATTAAACGGCGTTCAGGAGAATTGTCAAATGTTTTATTTGATAAGTCCCAGACGAATTGGTTTACTCATTAGAAAGTAAAACTTTTTCATGAGCTTTTTAGCAGCTACAAAAATATTTGACATTAAATATGTCTCGGATGCCCTATAAATATAATCGTATAAATGCCAATACGAAAGAACGTACAGTCATGTCCACTTACAATTTCACATGTAAGATCGAATACTTAAGCAGGTAAATATTAGCAGGTACATTTTACGTCTCCCTCCAGTAATGTTCACCCAAATGCGCCCATTAAAATCCACACCCGTATGTAAATGGGATCCTGCTTATTTCCCTTTGTTATTTTAGGGGAGGTTGGGAGGTAATCCTTTTTGGGGTAAGCTAGATACAGTATTACATTTCCTGTGAAATATACATTCCGATGTTACAGTTTAAACGACCCGTCTAGCCTGTACACTCCAGAATCACGAAAGCCGCACTTCATTCAAGATGGACCAATACTTAGGGGATAGCATATAGCGTTCCAATCAAAGATTATAAGTCTAGTCAGATGGAGCTTTTGCAAGGAGAATGGGATGTGTCACTTCGTAATTACATTTATCTATCCTTCCGTTAGAACGGACTATCCCCTGACTATCACGGTACAAATTCAAATTACCCCGACAATCTTCCATCATCAGATACATCTTTAAACTGCCCATGGAGAAGTGAAAGGTCCTGATATACCAATGTTCTCTAACTCATAATCGAGCATTGTCTTAGCTCTTTTCTCTTCTCAACCTCCGGATTTCTCTGGACACGTTATAGTGATCTCTTCGTCTAAATGCTCTAGGCGACATGGCCATCTTTTAATATTCCATCGGTGTTCATGGAATACACCTTTTTGATTATGTAAATATTCCAAACCTTTTATCTTCCTGCGAACTTTTAATTTAAACGCAGTTTGTTAACGTGACATTCTTTTAAGGATCATTACCTTTTCAGAGAGAAGGAGGACGATTCTTTTTACAAAGCTAATCACATAAATAAAAATCTCCCACCCCAACCAAAAAGGAAAATCCGAATGAAATAAGATGTCCAAAGTCAGTGCCTTCTTTTCAAGTCAAATAACCACTTTTGTAAAGTCTAATAGAACAGGAAGTGTGTAAAAGGGTCCAAGTTACCAGAAAGGGTCCGAATGCAAAGAAAGGTGCACTCCATGACGATTTCAAATATGTTTTTTAATTTGATGCGTTTTTTTTGTTGCAAAATAAAGCAATTTAAGCTTTGTGTTGCGGCTTGTTCGCCGAGTAGAACTTGTTTCCCCTTCTCCCTGTTCTGGCACATTTTAACAATGAGGGCGGCGGTTCCAGGACATCACGTGATTATAAAATACACGTGCTATTACTTTTTCTTCCCAAACCCATCGCCTAAAAAATATTAATTTAAACACCTCTCAACTATTACATTCTGCTTTTTAAGTAAAGCTAGTGTAGGATCCGTTCTGTCGTCATGGGTCTATCATCCCAGACATTACCACCATTTTTGGGGGTAATGTATTATATGTTTAATAGCATGCTCTAAGGCATTACCTCCACCTTGGGTACGTTGCATAGCTTTGCTGGTTTATTTACTGTTTCGATAAACATATAAAACCTGTTCTAAAGTAAATCTTCGAAAGTGAAAATTCGTGGGTTAATGCATATATTTCGTCCTCGTTGTTTACTGATGTAAAATACAATCTTTTTGCATAAAATTGTTTAATTTAAATATATCAGAGAGTTATATTGTATATGCTTTAATAACATCGTTACAGCAATACTGCATTCAATATAGAAAGAACACTAATAAAATTAAGTACTTAGTGAAACGTTATCATTGTAAAAGAATTTAGAAGCATTTACATTATCGAATATAGTTAATATTTATTTTAAAATATCAAAGCAAAACCAATTAACTTTTTTGTTTTAACAGGAGAGACATCGATGTGTATTATAGCGCCTCTGTTATCGAACTTTTCTTTAACAAAAGATAAAAAGAAGAAAATCAAATAATGTATGAATGATATTCCCTAGAATAATGAAAATAAAGATAGAAATGTTAGTATCAGTCAATAAAAATCGATTTATATGTACACAAATTCAATGTTTTAAGATGAAAATGTATTACTATCCGATCGATTTTATAAATAAGGAAATGCAGCACTGTGTCATTGTTACTCTCTCGCCGATCAGAGCAGGATAATAAGCTCTGAAATTGTACCGTGTTTCCGCTTCTGAAATTGCATGTAGACCACAGTATAAGATAATGTAATAAAGATAGTTGTTGTACCAATTATGGCGATATACAAATATGTGTAACAAGATTTCATATGTATCGTAAACAGTTTACAGTAAACCTATCATAGCTTGTAAAATGCACAAAAAGTTTGTTTCATTGAGAATGAACGCAACTAAAGCTGTGATGTGATTAGCTAAACATGACTCCATGTGGATAATGAAACTTAAGCAATAAATACGTTTATTAAAATAAAAATAGTCTATGAATAAAAACCGAAAAATTGATGGTCAGAATAAAATATTTATATCAGAGTAATTATTATCAATGACACCCTCTTAAAACGAGAAATATAATTTGATATATTAGATAAAAATGTAACATAAGATATACAAGTATAATTCGAGGTATACCAACCATTTTTATATTAAAGAATTTATACTGTTTTTAGGTTAGACATATATAAAGTAAAGTAAGACATTCTCTAATTTAATTGACCGGAATAGATTTTTAAAAAGAGTTAGAAAATCAATAAGTTTCTTCAGATTTATTATTTCATCGATTTTCATATTTAATCTAATCGATATTTTACTTTCATAAATCATGAATAAAAGAAAGTGATGTAGTATTTACAGCCATGGTCACACCTGCTACGCCCGTCGCCAATAACACTAGGAGGAAATTTGACAACATAAGGTGTTTTATCCGTAGACAACGTTTCGTTGTCTATCAGTATGCCTTTCCTATGACATATCGTATCTAGGGAGAGAGAGAGAGAGAGAGAGAGAGAGAGAGAGAGAGAGAGAGAGAGAGAGAGAGAGAGAGAAAGAGAGAAAGGAAGATAAATAGATACATACAGACACATATATGTATTTTATGTATTCAATAGCGTGAATGTATCTCCATTTGCCGCCATGGATCATTCGGTTAGAACGACGCACTCTAACTCTATCTATCGATTTTCATATGTAATCTAATCGATATTTTACTTTTATAAATCATGAATAAAGGAAAGTGATGTAGTATTTAAAACCATGGTCATACCTGCTACGCCCGTCGCCAATTCCTAGGAGGAAATTTTACAACATAAGGTGTTTTATCTGTAGACAACGTTCGTTGCCTATCAGTATCCCTCTCCCTTAACATATCGTATCTCGGAAGAGAGCGAGAGCGAGAGAGAGAGAGAGAGAAAGAGGAATATAAAGAAATACAGACAGATACAGATATGTATTTTATGTATTCAATAGCGTGAAGATATCTTCATTTGCCGCTGTGGGTCATTCTGTTGTCATTTCGAATCCTCACACGAGACATACTTATTTTACTTAGAAATTTGAAATTTCAATATTAAACAGGTTGTATATTTTACTTGTATTATTTTCTTTAATTTACGCAAGGTAACCTGGCTGATACTATACAAAGGTGTGAGTTATTTGATAAAAAGATCATAAACCAGTTTTTTATCATATACGTCCATTCAATCGGTGCGTTCGGCGATTAAAATGCTATTTGAAACTTTAAAGTGACAGACCGACGAACAAACTGACAGATGGACTTATTTTCTTATAGACGTGCGTAAACATGACACTTCCACGCCTGACAGACGGACAAACATATTTCTTTAAAACACGACAGTCCGACCGACGGATCGATTCAACGATCCACCAACAGACATAGTTTCTTACAGAGATGCGTGCAGTATAATCATGTTAACAAACCGGTTACTGATTGAATAGATCATCGAAGTTAAACAACGTTGAGACTGATAAGTATCAGATGGGTGACCATTTGAAAATACCATGCGCTATGTGAGTCGATGGCGGCACCTCCGTACAAAAAGTTGCAAAAACTAACGTTGTTAAATTTGCTCGCATGAGCGGGATGCGCAGTCGACTTGGGACCGCTTATGAATTTAATATTCCATCAAAACATTCTTCATCGGAGAAAGCCGGCAAAACTCGCACATTTTAAAAACAGTTTATTGTTAATTTTTCTGTTATTTTTTTATGATAACAAAAAGTCTTCATCAGCGCCTTTTATCCCATCACGTGCAGAAGCTTTATGAAATGAGGCACAAGATTTTCGTATAAAAATGTCAGTCCAACTGACAAGACTTTCGGATTGAATGAATAATCAAATTCAAGATAAAAAAATTTGAAA
>OY744516.1:186005213-186027713 GCA_963556195.1 Sepiola atlantica | reverse complement strand
AAAATTCAATTTTATTGGTTTGCCTTTTAAGTGAAAAACGTTTTGATTTCACACTATGTATGTTTTTAATTTTCCAGGAAAAATGTTGAGCCCTTACAGAGGAGATGATTCCTTGGAAGACGGTCTTATGACAACAGAACTGATAATACACTACATACCCATTTAAAAGATATTCCGGTGAAATAAAGTATTTCCTTGACCTTCTGACTAATATAAAAGTGTAGTATTTGTTCTCCACACCGCAGCGACATTTAACGGTAGTTTCATGTAAATTATCTCCCTTAAAATTAAATTCTAAAAGTGTGTACAGCTCTATCCATTTTTAATAAAATCTCTTTAAATATTTTTATTAATAATTAGAATAATACTATAGATAAAACGATTGCGTGTATAAGAAATCATACAATAAATAACTAAGAAATTTATATTAGAACATATTAATTCATTAGAAACTTAAACACAAATAAATATGCAAATGACGCATACCGAGATTTGTTTGAGACATATGGATATTTCTATATAAACGATGTTTGGAAATATTTGTGTATCATTAGAATGGAACAAACCCAGTCAGTGTTGATGCTAATTTAGTTAGATTAGATGGAAAACACTTTCGCATTTATTCATTTATATATATATATATATATATATATATATATATATATATATATATATATATATATTACAGATGGACAGTTGGTATCTGTCGATGTTAAGTCGAACCGATTCTCTTATTTATGTTAAATGTATAAGGGTGCAAGTGTTTATGCTGAGTTAGGTTTACTATACAAATCCAGATTCCTGTACGTTCTTTCAATACTCAAATAATAGTGTAGTATGTGTTTGGTTTGTATTTACTTTCCACCCTAAGAGTGCAGAGTTAGACACAAGATTGGTTTTTTCATGTGGAGAAAATCAGTCTCCACAAAAAAAGTTACTTTGGGATTGGCACAAGAAAATTGCCTCAGTCTTTACTGGCCGATGGCATAATATACTACGTGAGGCATCAGAACAGATACTAACCTTTGTTACCATACTAAAGGCCAAGTTATTGTCATGAAAGACTCCTATCACACATTACCTTTTCAATTTTTAGGGGATAGTGTGTTGCATCTGTTCTGTTGACATTAGACAATTCTCCTTGGCAATACCTCCTCATTTGGGGAGGGAGTTGTGTAGTATATGTTTTGTTGTCATAAGACTATCCTAGGAATACCCCTCTTTTTTAGAGAAGGTAGCGTAGTATATTTTCGTTCGTCAATATTTTATCCTGACATGCATTACTTTCTTTTTTGTGGTGGTGTAGTATCTGTTCTATGGTGATAATACCATCCTCCCATACATTAGCTTCTCTTTATTTAAGGGGATAGGGATATGCTAGCAAAAATAAGAGAGAAAACGAAACATGGTGAGAATATATAACGATTCTACTAAATTAATGCGTCTGACGGGATTTATGCATTTTGTCCATATTTGCGCAGATACGGACAGAATATAACACAATATGAGATTGACCAACCATACACTTCGTGAAGTACACGGATTTAAATGACCCGTTATTATATTCTCACATATATACCTTATATAGCCATTTCTTTTTTTTAGGCGCCAGACATATAGGACATTGGAAACATTTTCACCACGCTGGTTATTTAGCTGAAATCCACATCAACGAAGTGAAGAGCTAAATAACAAAATACGAATTTATTTAGATAATACTCAAATTATTAAACCTTACGCAGAAAATCTGTATTCAACATATTATTCTGCTTAGGATTTATTCTTTCAGGCATCGATAATTGTGTCTGGAAATACACGCGAGAATATAAACGCAGTCTAGCAATATTCTCTTCTAATGTGAAGAATTTCTGTTTTATGTCTGACATTTATTGTCTACAAAAAGTCTCACAGACAGTGATCTTCTTTTTTTCAGGTGTTGATGTGAACCTGATTTCTATTGGTGCTATAATGCTGATTGAAATTTATTTCTGAATTGAGTTCGCTTGAACTATTTTATGGTAACATAAGCCATTCTATTTTTAGTGTTGAAATAAATGCATGGCTTTTTTGCTATTGGTCAGCTATGATATATTTCTGCATGTAATGCGCATGTAACTCCCTTATCAATACCGTTTTATAATTTTATTTACTTATCGTTAAAACTTTGTAATAATAAGCTAAACAGAAATATATTGAAATTGGATTTGAACATGACCATGTAGTTTCTGCAGAAAAACAGTCCCGTGCTAACGTGTTCCTCAGACAGATAGTCCTTACGACCAAGCACTGTTCTTAGAAATCTTGTATAACGCAAAGCACACGGAGGAAGAAAGGAAAGTTTTTATTAATCGTGGGGGTAGATAAACGAGTACTTGCTTTGAATCTTTCAAAATATATGACCAGAGAATGAAGCTCAGTCTATTAACTTCTATGGAAATATAAATAGATAGATAGATACATTATATATATGTATATATATATATATATATATATATATATATATATATATATATATATATATATTATAATATAAAATGAAGTAATAAAATAAGGTGTCAATCAAATTTTATTAGAATTCAAAGTTCATGCAAAGCATCCTTAAGTCCTTAGCTCATGAGTTTTCAAAGATAATTCTTCTCTTCAGAGGACCATTACCGCAGTTATACTACTACAGGCAATAACATTACGCTTTGAAAATATATAAAATTATATACACAAATATATAAAAATACATAACATCAAACATATCAATCCAAAAACATACTTTTGTTGAATCCATACAGTCCATCCAGGTCATACAAGTTGAGAAGCATAATCAGGAAGGACATTACTCCAAGATACAAACAGCAGTCCAAATATGTGAAATTGAAGGGGCCGGCAAAGTTATCCAGTCGCGAAATGTGTCCATATTCAATGTTAATGATAAATAAATCAATCAAAATAATACAAAAAGTCCAATCAAAGTTCCGAGATCCCAACATGTGCAACTCTAATCAAATCCAAATTCGTTGTTTAATTAGAAAACCCGCTAAATCCGAATTGAGCAAAATAAGACGGACTCCCATCACATCTAGCCAGAAGAGCGAAAAATATATAAGTGATCTTCTCACCAGACATGACAAATCCCTAACGGGAGTCCGTCTTATTTTGCTCAATTCGGATTTAGCGGGTTTTCTAATTAAACAACGAATTTGGATTTGATTAGAGTTGCACATGTTGGGATCTCGGAACTTTGATTGGACTTTTTGTATTATTTTGATTGATTTATTTATCATTAACATTGAATATGGACACATTTCGCGACTGGATAACTTTGCCGGCCCCTTCAATATTTGTGTATATAATCTTATATATTTTCAAAGCGTAATGTTATTGCCTGTAGTAGTATAACTGCGGTAATGGTCCTCTGAAGAGAAGAATTATCTTTGAAAACTCATGAGCTAAGGACTTAAGGATGCTTTGCATGAACTTTGAATTCTAATAAAATTTGATTGACACCTTATTTTATTACTTCATTTTATATTATAATATTAATGCTCTATCCAGTATATTGAGCTTCAGTTTTTTTATCCGGATGTTTCACTAATTATAAGATATTAGTTGACGCTTATATCTTTTGTTGGATTGCTTCATATATATATATATATATATATGGTAATTTTTATTTACACAGCCATGTACAAATATTTCCAAATATGATCTAAGGTTGAGATCGAATTCTAACTCTGCCTGCTGAGATCTCAGTTTATAATAGCTGTTGACCGCTAACATCGACATGCCAGTGTCTCAGATTTTGTACATGTCTGTGTAAATAAAAAATAATCATATATGAAAGCTCTATTTGTAATTGAGCACTTTTTATAAACGTTGTTGAAATTGTTTGGATTACTACCCTGTGGATGTTTTACCTGGATTATATATATATATATATATATATATATATATATATATATATAGAGAGAGAGAGAGAGAGAGAGAGTTTTGATATCTAAGGAGGTCATATCCATGTAGTACTTCTTGTCATTCGGTCTTTCTTTTGCGAACCTTTGTTCGTGAGAAGCCCAACGATTGGCTAAGAGAACAACAAATAATCTGATTGGTTAACTGGATAGTCGTGTATATGAAAACACCAGGCAAAACTAACTCCATGCATTTTAGTCTGAAAATTCTACCAGAGGATTAAACACGAGATCCTCTGTTTAGCTTAATTGCCATAAATATATTTTCATAACTTACTACCTAGCTCTACTTACATATCGAGCACTGTTGAAGTAAATACTGAAAATTGACACATAAAAAATTATATATATAAATATATATATATATAAGGAGATTGTAGTTTGCTTGAAGCATTGCTGGTAAATATAAGTGTAGGTTTGTAATCCGAGGCTGTAGCAATGCGATGTAGTTGCCGGAAGGTGGAGAGGGTGAACAGAAACAAACGAGGAGAGAAAACGATTCTCAAAACGATTTATTGATATTTCACGTAAAAACTGATTAAGTACCAGAATAGCAAATACTGTCAGGTAAATACAAAGTTCGGCAAAAGGTAATCTTAAATTTTCGAAAGAAAAACTTTCATTATCAAAAGACAGCAATTAAAGACCGAAAGGGTCGAAAAAACGGGAAAAACCGGAATCAAACTGTTGAAACACTTCAGCAGACTATTGGAAGTAGGAACGCAGAAAATGTCAAAATGTAATTAAATAATTATTCAGCTAAAGTTAACATCTTATTAACATTTGTTTATTTATATACTAATTATTATAATTTTATTATTTTTTTTATTTTATATGATTTATTAACTTTTCTGTATTTATTCAATTCTGAATTTAAATTTACGTGTAGGCCGTTATTATTATATGAGCAGTCAAAGGGGGATAACTTAGAACAAACGGAATATGTTTAGAAATGAGATTTGAAATTTGAGAAGAAATTTAAATCAATTGTGGAAGGAATTAATGGCATGATCGTAGGAAGGAACCGTTGGAACGGGGGGATAAGAGGAAACGTTGGAAAGGGAAGGGGGAATGAAGAGATAAAAAATATATACACACATATATGGAGATATATATATATATATATATATATATATATATATATATATATATATAAAGTGTAAATATCTAAATACATATTTATTTTATTTAAGGGTATGTCAAGGGTATAATACTCCTAGAACTAAATTTATATAAATTTATTCTATTTTCTTTTTTTTAAATTTCATTTTCCTTTGTTATTATTATTTATTTATATAGTTATTTATTCTTTTATTATTATAATTTCTCTTAATTTTTTAAATTTATTTTATTTTTTTTTCCTATTTTAAATTTTATTATTTTATTTTATTGAATTTCAAACTTTAGTTTAAGGATCATAAATGTTTGTTTGTCTGGTTGTCTTGTTTTACGGCATATCAACCCTTTTCAGGTTATTTAATGCCGAATGCAGTCATTTTGGTGAAAGTTTTTATGCTTCAAGTTCTTTATATGTCTAAATATTTATTGATGGTGTTTGGTTTGGTTGTTAAATCTGTTTCTATTTAACCCATAGTTGGGACCCTAACAGGTACTACCACTCCGGGTCAGGGTGGACCTGGGAGCAATGGTAATTAAGAGGAGGCTCCACATTCCCCAAAGTCCGTAAGCCGGATCTCACCATCGGATGTAGTTTAAGGTCATATCCAGGACCGGGAGTAGGGTAGGAAAAATAAAATAAAAAAGGGGAGGGAGAAAGGGAGAGGGGCTGTTGTTTTTGTTTTTGGTTTTGTAGAACATAATTAAGTTTTACAAAAAAAACAAAAAAAAAAACGTCAATGTAGGTGAATTTCGTCTCAGGGAGCTACAGGGCAGCCTGATCTGGTATCACCAGAGGATCATAAATGTATCCACATATGCATATACACACATGAGAATACACCCATATATACATACATGTATATATGTATACACATACACAAGGCCTACATATATATACATAAAGTGTATATTATTCCATTCATGTTTACATTAATGTCCATAATTATAATGTTTTATTTACAAATATGTAACGTAAAAATTAAACACAGGATAAGAGGCATTGAGGTGTGGGTGGATGGCGCTGGGCAAATAAAAGGGAGAAGGAGGAGACAAAGGCAAGGAAGTTTGGGTGGGAGTGTGAGGATGTAAGAATCAGAGGATGAAAGGGGAAAAGAACTCAAATCTGTTATTCAAAGTTGGACGAAATTTAGAGATTAGAATAGCTTCCGAAATTCGAAGCTGACCGATATTGCGGACAGAGTTGAGAATGCGGACCCTAATAAAGCGATGTGTGTTGCCACATGATATTAAGTGTTTGTGGAAGGAAGAAATGTGGGTGTTCAGATGCTCTTTAATCCGTTGGTGTAGAGGCCTAACGGTACTACCGATGTAGAACTTTTGACACTTAGCGCATTGTAGGTTGTACACTGTATAGGTGCGGAGGCAGAGGACAGAGTTGGTGATGGGGCAATTAGCTTGAGAGCAGGGCTCCGGGGTGTAGTGGGTTTTTTGGATAAATGTTGTCGGAGAGAAGTGCCTGTATGAGAGAGCTTCATTTTAAGGTTCTCACTACGTATGGCATTGCGGATAGCGGAAGTGATACGGTCGCTAAAGAAGGGGAGCTTAAGGAAGCAAGTGTTGGTGAGTGTGTGGTGTCTACGTCTTTTGGTGTTGTTGAGGCTGGATATGGTAGTGAGGGGGAAACCGTTGGTTAATAGGGTCTGGTGGAAGGCTTCGGTGTGTGTTGTTTTATCGGAAGTAGACGAGCATTTGTCCTGTATGCGGGTGATTTCGGTCTGTGCGTAACTAATGGACTTCCAATATATTCTTCTCGAGATACGTTGACGACATTTTGATCCTCACTTCATCCCAAGAGGAAGCTACCCCTATCTTTAATACATTTAATAATACTGACCCCCACATTAAATTCACCATCGAACATCCCAACACCTCAGGCTCTCTCTCACTTCTAGACGTTAAACTTAGCATTAATGACGACGGATCTCTCCACACCACTTTCTATAGAAAATCCACCTGCAGGAACCTCTTTATCCACTACAAATCCGCACTACCCCTCGAATCGAAAATTAGTTACGCATTCAATAAAATAAAATAATAAAATTTAAAATAGGAAAAAAAATTAAAAAAATAAAATAAGAAGAGAAATTATAATAATAAAAGAAAAAATAAATATATAAATGAATAATAATAACAAAGGAAAATATAGAATAAATTTATATAAATTTAGTTCTAGGAGAATTATACCCTTGAAATACCCTTAAATAAAATAAATATGTATTTAGATATTTACACTTTATATATATATATATATATATATATATATATATATATATATATATATATATATATATATATGTATATATATATGTATATATATGTGTGTATATATTTTTATTTCTTAATTCCCCATACCCTTTCCAACGGCTCCTCTTATCCCCCCGTTCCAACGGTTCCTTCCTACCCTCATGACATTAATTCCTTCCACAATTGATTTAAATTTCTTCTCACATTTCAAATCTCATTACTAAACATATTCAGCTTGTACTAAGTGATCCCCCAATGACTGCCCATATAATAATAACGGCCCACACGTAAATTTAAATTCAGAATTGAATGAATAAAGAAAAGTTAATAAATCATATAAGATAAAAATAATAAAATTATAATTATTAGTATATAAATAAACAAATGTTAATAAGATGTTAACTTTAACTGAATAATTATTTAATTACATTTTGTCATTTTCTCCATTCCTACTCCCGATAGTCTGCTGCAGTGTTTCAACAGTTTGATTCCGGTTTTTTCGACCCTTTCTGTCTTTAATTGCTGTCTTTTGATAATGTAAGTTTTTCTTTCGAAAATTTAAGATTACTTTTTGCCGAACTTTGTATTTACCTGACAGTATTTGCTATTCTGGTACTTAATCAGTTTTTACGTGAAATATTAATAAATCGTTTTGGGATTCGTTTTCTCTCCTCGTTTGTTTCTGTTCACCATCTCCACCTTCCGGCAACTACATCGCCTTGCTACAGTCTCGGATTACACACCTACACTTTATATATATATATATATATATATATATATATATATATATATATATATATATATATATATATATATATATATATATATATAAACGTGAAAGCGTAATTACATGTATAAGGCCCGCATCTCTTATTTTGATCAATAATCTTATTCTAAAAAACATTATGATTCCATACTATTTCTGCATATATAATTTCATATATATATATATATATATATATATATATATATATATATATATATATATATATATATATATATATATATAAATGAATTAGTGTGAATATTTGTTTATTCATCACTTCTATATTACAATCAACATTAGTTACTGCCATTTAAATCAATAACACATCAGGACGTTCTTAAATACGGCATATATAGAATTGAAGCGATTCCTATTGCCATCTGCATGTCTGTCTAATTTACATGAGTTTTATTTTAACAGTCTATAATTTATTAATCTTGGCTACATTCATTTGTAATTTTATTTTGTTATGTTCCCTCTATATCTGAAATAGTTTCGTCAATAAACTGAAGTAATTGAATAAAAAAGTATACATTACAAGACCCTTTTCTTAAAATATCAACGGATATAAGTTAAATGAAACTAATATGTCTTAGCTAGCTTGAACAATATACCGATGAAGCAGAAGAGTTCACAAATAGGGGAGGTAACTGATCTCTCTCTCTCTCTCTTTCTCTAACTGAGGAGAAGGAGGAGAGTCTATTGAAAAAAAAAACTATTTAAAAAATTTGGCGTCGTTCTCAATCCCTCTTCTCCCCCTTTTCTATACCATACTCCTTCTCTAGCGACGATACATTTTTTATTGTTTATATATATATATATATATATATATATATATATATATATATATATAATCGGCTTTTACTTAGAATACAAACCAATACCATTGAAAGTTATTTTAAATAAAAGTTTTCTTGCATATATTAATAAATCCTAGGATAAAAATTTCTTGCCACCCCTAACCTCGTAACCCAATAAATAATTAAATAAATAATACAATACAGCCATGCTGGTATTTATTTATAAAACCCTGATGATACCACTCTATATTCTGATGTTTCTTCTAGCCCATTTCCCTCGAATCATGCAGCTGTTCTAGAAGTTGACCTGTGTTCAGTTGTTGATTGAGGTACGAAATGGAGTGTTTCTATTAAATCCAATTTAGACTCAACTCGTGTCTTTCAATCGTAGTCGTGCCCCTTTTCTTCCTGAGATTCTCATGTATGGTTCTGCTCTTGAGGAGACATCGACGTGGACAATGAAACTTGCGATAACTTATCTTTTCATTATATCTAAATAAATACATGCAAACGTTTTACCCACCTATCATAACTCTATTAACATTAAAAAAGTTTATACTTAATTCTCTGATACACCATCTAATAAATTAATATTCTATAATTTAAAATTTTCATTATCATATATATATATATATATATATATATATATATATATAAGGCAGTTCATATTATATTCCAATAACCATGGTTTTATTGTATTATAAAATAAAACCATGGTTATTGGAATATAATATGAACTGACTTATATTTTTGCTCTGTTATCAATAATTGGCAAACATTGAGCTGAATCTTTTAAGGAGACTATAAAGTAAAAGGAACTGATGTTATATGCTAATACATATATTATCATTAATACTTATATATATATATATATATATATATATATATATATATATATATATATATATAATTGTTTAGCAATAACTAAAACGTCTGATGTCGCTTTTTTGATGAGAACAGATACTACACTTTGAAATATTTATTTAAAAATTAATAAATAAATGTAATACAATTCAGCACAAGGCCATCAAACGTGTAGGCAAAACTTATGTCGTTGTTCATCCTTGGTCTAAAGTAATAAACATGTCTATCCTACTTTTAACTAGAATCATTTCAGTCACCACAACACCACATTTACTCTCGGCGCCATCCTACTTAACATACCCATAAATTGGTTTTGAAGTTTTATTTTTAATAAATATGTTTATATATATACAGACATTCATCGGATTAGTATGGGGATGGGAGAAAGATAAGCAAAAACCAGTTAGTAAGATCCTTCCAACCTTTTCTAAATAATAGCCCGCCCACTGATTTCAGTTTTGTTCAGAAACGAAAACAAGTATCACTTTGATCCCACTTGTATATTAACCAAAAAGCAACGGAACTATGCAAAAAGATTTTATGACGAGGCATTTTTATTAAAATAAACCCTGATTTAATCTATTATTGTACTATTTTTATTGGGTGTGGGTAGTATAGTAACGGTTTTGTTGTAATAAGACTATCCTCCCAGGAATTACCTTTTCCTATTTTAATGGTCGGGTTTATCCTCCTAAATATTACTTTCTATTTTGATGGAGGTGACTAAATTCTACTTTTTTGAGGGGGGGGGCAGAATTAGGTAGTGTAATATCTTTTCTGTTGACATGATACTATACTTGCAAGCATTACCTTCTCGTTTGATGGGGTTATACTCCCAGGTATTACCTTCTCGATTTTGGTGGTGACATTGTAGTATCTGTTCTGATGTAATGATACCGCCCCACCAGGCATAACACCTCCTTTTTAAGGAGAGCTCCGAGGATCTACCTCCTCTTTTGGTGGGTAGTTTAGTATATATTCATTCATCATGATAGATTCGTTCCAGGCATTAAAGATTATCTTCTTAGCCTAGCTAATATAAATAAATAGTTTAATATTATGTAAACGTAAGCAAATGTGAAGAACACATTTTCACAAATAAACGAAAAAACAGTTTTTTATTCACATACAATTGCTATTTGCATGCACATATATATTCTAAGCAACACGGTGACTAATATGGGCACATTATTTGTTGGTAAATATTAACATTTAGGGCGTGCATCTGTATGAGTTTTTTATCATTATTTATTTTTTTTACAAACCGACCATTATGAATTTAAGAATCTATATTTTTAGCAACCCGGTGAGTAATATGAGAACATTAATTTTGTAAACTGTACAATTCAGGAGGTGCACATACCAAAACTCGCATCCCCTCCCAAAAAACCTTTACAATAAGTTAGATACAAAACAATTTATGGTAAAATAGAATGCTCTAGTTTAAATTCAGTGATATTAAGTAATACATTTATAAAGAAGAATGAGTGATAGGTAACATCATAAACTATTGAACTTATTATAGATTATAGAATATTTAATCTCGGTAATAGGGTGAGTTACGTGGTCAAATTGTTTATTTTGTTTGGAAAATTTACCATTTCAAGAATGCCACCGAAACCGTACACTAATCTTCAAAGAGAGAAAAAGACATAAAAATTTTAAACTAATGATATATTTATTGCTAATACCTCTTCGGGGACGAGTATGCAACTAGTATATATATATATATATATATATATATATATATATATATATATATATATATATATATATATATATATATATATATATATATAAAGAGAAAGAGAGGGAAAGAAAGAGAGAGCGAGAGAGATAGGGAGAGAGATAATAGAAAATAGTCTCATGACAATAGAACAGATACTAAACTATTCTATAAAAACAAAACGTGTAAATAATGACTGAGAAGATAATATGCTTACAGAAAAAAATAGATACTACACCACCTCCTAGATAAAGAATTCAAAGATAGTACATTCGTCTTAAATAGTATAGTTAACTGAATAGAGCATTAAAAGATAATATTCTAGTCCAATTGCTAGAAGGAATATGATAGTTCCGGCTTTTGAAGACTGTTAGCAAATCTACATTAGCAATAGATTTATCAGACTAATGTCATAATTCTGTTTGTTTTTATTTTCACATCGTTGCAATCGTTTTACTGTCGTACTGTGTTCAGATCTTTTTTACTTTAGTCTGTCATTTCTATCTGAACTGTTTAATTCATCCCTCAAAACTATAATACTTTCTTTTAACTTTCAATACCATTTCAGATATCTAGTATATCTGTTTCTTCTTTCAGCAAGTATTGAACCGACAATCCCAAAAATATCTCGCCACAACTATCTTTATTTCTTGTTTGTTTTATAAGCAATTCACCAAATATATCATAGTCTCATATACGAATTTGAGACTTCTCCTAAGCTAATGACTTTTTATAATCTGAGTAAATAAAAAATCTTATCCTATGAGAACTGAATAATATTGTAATATGCGCAAGGGTATTAGGGCATTCACCTTTGGGAAACTAAACAAGTGTAGCAGAGTTCTAATCAAATAATTGCCAAGAGATAATACACGCTTTCGGCCTCTACACTTCATAAATATTTGCTAATTATAGGATATCAACACATTTGCATCCATGTTGCATTAACGCGTGAGATGATTAAATGGATTTTATGCTGGAGGGTTCGTAGCGTCTCCAATAAGAGCCCATATTATTGTTTATCCGGATTTAATATATTCGCATGAATAGACATATATTAACAAGTGGCAGATTGAAAATGACTAATTATTTTCACCTAGCAGACGTAAAGATTTTCACTCCAATCCTGGATGATTCTCTTGTAAAGGGTTGTAGTATTCAACACATAGTGCAAAGCTTTTCCTGAAATAATTGAGCTCTCTTGTAATCAGTAAAAATAATTTAAACAAATATAAGGATTATAATTTCTATTACTTCACAGATAACGTTTCTTTTAATTTTATTTTAATAGTAAATCGCTCCAGACAAGGCATGCCACAACTTGATGGTTTAAGTAAAAAAAAGGTTCAGTATGAGTAATGCCGAAACATATTTCATGATTGACGTTATATTTAGTTTAATTTAATTTCTTGCAAAGAGAGTAAAAACGGGGTGGGTAACTTTTCTTGAAAATTCAAAAAAACTCCGACTTTGTTAAATTTTAACAATAGGTTGTAAAGATCTATTAGTTAAGATACCCCTACATCTTTTTGGGGCGGAGTATTTTAAAGGGGTTTTAAGGACCATATGATGTGTGCAATCTCCCATTTAGATATTCAAATACATCAGATTTGAATTGAATTTTATCCATAGTAATTGGACACAGACTACACAATATTAACTGAATCTAAATTTCTTCTTGAGAGTCATTAAGCTTAAAATTTCAGACATTGTCTTGAATAAAAATCATGCAATTGATTTTGATCAAAATTAGAATACAGATTCTGAATAAAAGCTTTAAAATTATCATATCTTGATTTTAATTTATATTAGGGAACAAAACAATGGTGTAAAACTGTTATGTGTAGTAAAATAAGATTTACTTTTCCTCGGACAGGTATTCTCCAAGTATATACATACATATATATATATGAAATATGTATATATATATATATATATATATATATATATATATATATATATATATATATATATATATATATATATATATATATATATATATATATATATATATATGTAAAATAAAAATGGAATAAAGGATAAGCAAATCAACAACTAGCAAAAATATAAACTCAAACACAGATTGAATAGTTCAACCAAATATATATATATATATATATATATATATATATATATATATATATATATATATATATATATATATAGCGCTAACAACCTTTAGCGATAATGCAAGCTATCCGTGAAAGCGAAAAGAGACATCTTTCTTTGTAAAAAGTTTTTATATAAACATAGATACTTCCCTTTAATCGAGGCTTATGGCTCTTATATGCGTCGGAGACCTGGACGACATACCATCGACATATCAAAGCACTCGAAAAACTGCATCAAAGACTCTTACGAAAAAATTTAAGAATCACCTGGCCAGATCGTCGAACAAACACCAGTGCCCTGGAAGAGTCTGGTTGCTCTAGTGTAGAGGCTTTGATTGTTAGGAGTCGTTTGAGATGGGCTGATAACGTTGTAAGGATGAGCGACCATCCAAAGAAAATATTCTACTCTGAGCTAAATGTGGGAGCTAGGAGGGTTGGAAGACAGAAGATACGGTACAGGAACTGTTTGAAAGAGGACATGAGGAGATGCGGGATTGATCCCACAACATGGGAAGCGAGAGCATTCGAAAGAACAGAGTGGAGGAATAAAGTGGGAGGTGGTGTGGATAGGTTTGAGGGTGAACGGCGTCGTTATGCCGAAGACCGTAGAGCAGCAAGAATAGTACGCCGTGAAAACCAACCACGTGCACAATTACCAAACAATAACGCATGCCCGAAATGTGACAGAATATGTGGATCGCGCATTGGACTGTTTTCTCACATGAGACCCCACAATTGAAGCCCTGGAAATCCGCATACTCGATTCGAGTGACGGCCATGATGGCTGACAGCCAACACTTTTAAATCAACGATTTTCAACTGGACGGTTGTGTTTCGATCTGGCTTGAAGAATTCCCTATCTTGTCTCACTGAGGAGTTGTGCTATATTTGAAGAGCATGTCTGTGGATGGGTATTATTACTCATTATTAATTATACACACACACACACACACATATATATATATATATATATATATATATATATATATATATATATATATATATATATATAATTATTGGTTCCGTTAGGCAGAAAGTAATCTAATAGTGTTCTCAATTATTTAATAATAAGATCGTTATATTTATTTATTTATTCATAATATTAAGGAGGTTAAGATAAAGAAAAGTTCCTAGGGTTTAAATTTACATGACTCTTTTGTTTTTCTTCTTTTTTTCTCCCCTATTTCATTATTCCCCAGTACCATCTGAAGGGAAGTCTAATCCTTATTGTGCCTAATGAGATCTCAGCTTTTAACTGCTGTAGATCGATAACATCGTCATGCCAGTGTCGTAGATGTTGTACATGTTTGTTTAAATAAAACAATAATATTTATAAAGCTCTATTTGATATTGAGCACTTTTTATAAGCCCCGTGGAAATTCTGTGGATTCCTATCCCTTGGATATTTACTTTACCTAGATTACCATATATATATATATATATATATATATATATATATATATATATATATATATATATATTTATATATATATATATGTATATATATATATATGTGTATACATATATACAGACATATCTCTATATATGTATATGTATATGTATATCTAGGCAGCATCTTATCTTACCGGCAAGTATTGTTGAATATAAGAGACAACTTATGTCTAGATATCCTTTGGTAGATCCTCTCAATAGTCCGAATAACAATCTTAGTTTTGGAGGGGAATTATCTGATGAATTTGCTATAGTTTAGATTTTTCTCCCAAGTACTTTCAGACCCATCGGGTCCATCGTCAGGGGAATGAGGTTAGTCTCTCTCTCTCTCTCTCTCTCTCTCTCTATATATATATATATATATATATATATATATATATATAAATATATATACATATATATATATATGTATATATACATATATATACATATATGTATGTATATACATATATATATACGTATATCTACATATATATATATAAATATATACATATATATATATGTATATATACATATATATATATATATATATACATATATATATACATATATGTATGTATATACATATATATATATGTATATCTACATATACATATATATATAAATATATATATGTATATATACATATATACATATATATATATATAAATATATATATACATATATATATGTATATATACATATATCAATATATATATAAATATATATATACATATATATGTGTATATATACATATAGATATATGTATATATATGCATATATATATGTATATATACATATATACATATGTATATATATAGTATATATATATACACACATATATATATATATATGTGTATATATATATATATATATATATATATAACGAAAGAGCTAGATAATTTAAAAATGCATATATAATGTGAATAGTTATCATTATTCCTTAATCTAAAACTAATATTTTAACAGTTGATAAGGGCTACCAAGATGCATAATTAATCACGTATCTTTTCGTAAACGTTTAGCGAGATCTCTAGAGAGTCATTCGGTTCATCATTTGGTAACAGAAAAAGGAATGCCCAACTTTAGATAACGCATAGAAAAGAAATATACTGAAAAATAAAGCGACTTGATGTGTAGTGTTAGAAATGGGCAAAACAGATATGGACTTTATTTCATAACCAAAAATAATATATTGGAATTACATATGTGTAATCTGAAATTTATAACTCTTACATATTTTCACGTATATATTCATTTTATTGTACTCTAAGTTGCTTACTTCCCAGATGTATATTGTCACTAACCCGACCTCCTAAAATATTTTTCAGCTTGTAGGAAACAATCAATTAGCACAAACCCCACGCTTTTATTTTTCTTTTCATTCCCCTATAGTCAAAATTTCTATTTAGGCTTGATGGTTTCAGGCTCTTGAAACAATCTAGAAAACAGCAAGTGGATCATACCTAATTAGATTTAGGTGGTTCTTACTAACCACCACACTTCGCATTTTATTATATTTTTAAAAGAAAGTGTGGTGTTTTTAATCTTTATACTCCACATCGCTGATGAAAGTGTATGTATATTTATTTTTGTGAATAAAAACGTCAACACAATCCGGGGATATTAAGGCGGTTAGCCCGTCGAGTGAATGTAGTATTTTGGTGAATGAAACGAGTTTAGACAAAACGAACCATCTCGGCCTCATTCAAACCTACCCCTATTCTGCTTCGTGCTACATCTTGTTTCTTTTACGAAAAAACTAATGATCTAAAAATTAAAAAAATAAATATAATCTAATTGAAATCTTTCACAGGTACGGCTAACTAAAAAAATTAAAAGTATATATATAGACAGAAAAAAAAAGAGATATAGAGAAGACGTGAGAAATATAGCTAGATAAAGAAAACAATAGATAGATAGACGTAGAAAACTTTCTCCTAACAAACTCCCCGGACACCCTAGCACTAAGTGAAACACACATCCAATCCTCAACCTTCTCTCACCACTTTGACATGACTGACAAACTGCCACTTACCGTAAAGACTCTGACAATCATACACACCGGCTAGGAGTTTATGTTCGGAATACTTTCCTCTTGACTAGAGAACATAGGTTAGAATCAGATGACCAAGCCTACAGGTGCTTTAGATTAACTTTACATCGCAGCATTAGTTACTTTTTTTTTATACATTTCACCTTCGCTCGAAGACTGTACTCTGCTAAACTCTGTCTCCGATATCATAGATAGAGCACTCTTACTCGACTCGAATGCCCAGATACATGTATTTGGGGATTTTAATGCACACCACCGTGCCTGGTAAGGATTCCCCAGCCTTACTGACGCAGCCGGTAAATCTACGTATAATTTCTTCTTAGCTCAAAGACTGTCGTTTTTCCGAGCCGTATCCCCGATCGAGTAGACCAGCAAGACTCAGTTTTAAAGTTTTTCCTGACCTCACTGCTACTGGCTTGTGTGACGACAGCCCATAGGCCGCTCGGATATGCTGACCACATTGCTGTAATGATTTATATCACCCTAAAAAACTCGTCCAAAAGCTGATGATCCGTTGCTCAAAACAACAAGATACTATGAGCAAGCTGATTTTGAGTTCATCAGAGATCACATCAGCGACGGAGTGAAACCTTCTGACTCCTTGCTGATCAGTGTGTAAATGAGTTGACCGAATGAGTCAAAGAAGACATGCAAGCCTATTTCCCTATGCGAAAATTATTCAGCAAGCCCTACTCTCCTCAATGGTTAACCTCGAAATGTGCAGCTACTATTGCTGAGAGGCAGCAAGCATTCCGACAATTCGGCCTCCATAAGTCAACTGACAATAGACATACATTTATAGAGTCAAGAGATAATTGTAAGGCAGTGATAGGTGAACCCAAGAGAATATATAGAGAGATAACCAAAAAACGCATTCAATTACAGAAACTAGGGACTCGCGATTTTTGGAAAATCTATAATAGACTGGTGAACAATGGACAATCATCGATTCTCCCCCTATCAAATCACAATGATGTCGTTTGCACGGCAACTGATAAGGCTGAACTACTTGCCAAACGTGTTTCCCTACACTCCACTTTAGACTCAGCAAACACCTGGTCATCACCACATCCGAGGTCAGGGTCATCATAAAAAAACCTTGACACTTCCAAATCTTGTGGGCCTGATCTTATTCTTCTAATATTAATAAAGAAATGCTTTGCAAAACTGGCCCCTGTCTTCTCAAAACTCTACAATAAATGCCTAGCCAAATCTTGCTTCCTTGATAGCTGGATAATTTCCATTGTGGTACAAGTTTTCAAGAATTCTGGGGATAGAACGGATCCTCAGAACTACCGCCAAATCAGTCTACTCCCGATCTTTGCTAAATTCTATGAATCCTTAATCAATCTAGCAATCGTCTGGCACTTAGTTAATGCTAAACTTATTTCTGACAGCAAGTATGGATTTAGACAAGAACGATCTACTGTGCATATTGTAACGGTCATCTCCGAACGCATATATCATACACTGGACAAGGCAGGTGAAGCTAGGGCAGTAGCGCTTGATATATCTAAGGCCTTTGGCAATATATGACATAAATGGCTTCTCCTAAAAATTCGCTCATATTGTATTACTGAGCAAATATTTAATTTAAGTAGATCCTTTTTAACCCCCAAAATCATCAAGGATGTCGTCGATGGCCATTCACCTAAGCAACATGAAATAAATGCTGGTTTACCCCAGAGATCCATCTTTGGACATTTATTGTTCCTGGTCTTCATAAACAACCTCCCTGATGCCATCGAGTCTACGATTGGTAAAATTGCTGATGACACCACGCTTTTCCTTCATCATGTTGGCAAAACAGACACGAGCATATGCGAGGCAATGGCTAAATCCTTAGAAAATGACCTCCAGGATGTAGTGGATTAGGGTCATAAATGGTTGGTAACTTTTAATGCCGCAAAGACAAAGTTCGTTTCCTTAAATAACTACAAGACACCTCTTCAACCACCGCTTGTCATGGCAAATAACACCCTACCTGAGAGTTCATCATTTGAACTCCTCGGTCTAACATGCACAGGTAATATGAATTGGAACAAATATATTGAAGTCATTGCCAAGGCTGGAGCAAAGCAGGTGGTCTCCCTCTACCGTGCTAGTAAACTCCTCACATCTGACATTATCCTGTATCTCTGCAAAGCAACCATCCGCCCATGTATCGACTATTGTTGTCACAACTGTACTGGTGCATCATCTACTAGTCTCCCATCCTAGACAAGGTCCAAAAATGAGTCGCCAACTTAATATGTCCCTCCCTATCCATCAAGCTCCAGCCCCTTCCCTATCGCCGCAATGTTGCATCCTTGTGCTTGTTTCTCAAATACTTCAATTGATTGTGCCCCGATGAACTGGCTGCTCTGGTGCCCCCTCGACGAATATATACTAAACCGACTCGATAATCAGCTAAATCTCATCTATTCCCTGTGGAAGTTCCCAGATGCTGGAAAGTGTTCTACTTCAATAGCTTCTTTCCTCGTACTGCCGGCCTCTGGAACTCCCTCCCCGTCTCTTGTTTCCACGACAGTATTTACATGTAGAGGGTTTAAACTAATGTAAACAGAAATATCGTTGCACAGCTCCCAACTTAGGATGATACCTAAAACCTACAGTACAATTCTCAGTAGCCCATTACGTCTACAGTTGCGGCCTGCCTTGTTTGTGGTGAAATATATTTTTACAAATAGATAGATAGATAGATAGAAAGATAGATAGATAGATAGATAGATAGATAGATAGAAAACTAAGTAAGAACAGTTATGGAATTTATTAATTTTAAGACCAATATTTTGACATTTCCTAAAAAAAATACTTCCTTAATCCGACATTTGCTTTTGTTGTAAATCTTTAAAAAAATGTCGATTAGAATTATGACACAAATCAGTCCGACAGTGGCTTTGTTGCTGTCGGGCTGATGTATAGTTCTGTTTCGTCCTAGGAGGCCCAACCTCTCAGGCTTTAACATTTCTTTCAGAAGTGGTTAGATGATAACTAATTGTCCGAGACGCCTCTACAGGGGATTTCCGACGAGGATGCTCAGAAATCTTTTTTAGGGCTGAGTGCGATTATCCTAGTGTGTCTAACCTCTGGAAAGGAAGGTAAATAATATGTTGATTGCATTAGCGATAAGAAGAGGAATAACTTTTAATAACACAAAGAAGACCAGATATTTCGTTAAACGTAAGTCGTTAGAATGTTTCGGAATTCTTTAGATCGGGAGTGATAACATGTATTATTCAGATTATTAAAACTACTGTTCGCATCTTGGGTGGTATTCTCACAATGTTTCGGCCGATATAACCTAGGAACTGTTTCATCGGTATCTGATCGAACTCGGGAATCTGTACGGAATTTCGAACGTAACTCTTTATTTACTCCACGGATGTAGTAAGACTACCCACCTTAAACAAGAATAGGTTAAAGGCTCCTAAAATTCATACTAGAATTGTCCACAACGACCCGTGGCGTAATGGATGATGTGCTTAGTAATACTCAGTTCTAAGTGACAGTCTTCTGGAGATTTTTGGTTATCTTCATCAGTGCGGCCGATACTTAGAATACAATTACGAATTACCTGGTAATGGCTGATGAAATGAGAAGAAGCTACTCTAGTGGATTACATAAAAGGGTTCCGTTCGAAATTCTCTACAGATTCCCGAGTTCGACAAATACACCTGAAGAAGTTCAGATGTTTCATCGGCGTAAACGTTGTGAGAATAACATCTAAGATCAGAACAGTAGTTCGAATAATTCAAAAAGTACAAACTAAACCGTTACTTTCATAAATAACCTTCGTACGTTTAATGTACACATGCAGTTTGAACAACCTTGACACGATCGATGTAATATTGATTATCGATTGTATGGAATACATCTTAACGACGTATTTGTAACTCGTGTAAATAGAATTTTTCAACATGTTTTTATTGTCTTCAGTTTTATTCGTGTCATTTCTTTACTTTATCCGCAGGTGATTAGTTAAAGCACAACGATTCGACGCTTTTATTTAATTGCTATTGCTGTTTTAATCAAAAGTACAGCAATTATATGACAGTGGAACGTACCTAATTAAAATAGTTGTTACATTCATAGAAAGTTTACAGCGACTCTTCCATGATTTTTACCACTTTTGAACACACGGCTAAGTTTATATATTTCCTTCCAACGGCTGGAAGATGTGACACAACGTCGGAAAGTGGGATTTGAAGCCAGCACCTTAGAGGAAGAGAAATCTGGACGAACGAAATGTGCCTGGGCAGTCTCGTCACCATTCTTTCGTAACATTAACAATAAACGTACACATTTGACCTCCTAGAACTGACAAGGACCATATCTCACCCCGACTGAGAACAATGTATCTTTAAAAATGGGCTAGACTTGACCGGTCGTATTTTGGTATGAAACGGCTAAGTGTTTTATTGGAAATTGGACTTAAAATATTTCGGAATTGTTTAGATAGGGATTTATTATCTGTATAATTTGGAGTATTTGGACTACTATTCTCATCTTAAATGTTATTCCTCTAACGTTTCGGGAGATTAAACAACCGACCTTCTTCAGGTGCATCTTGTCGAACTTAAGAATCTATATGGTAAATTCAGGAATCTATACGGAATTGCGAATGAAACTGTTTATTTAATCTATGGCGGTATATTTTTCTCGATCCGTCACTCATGTCTTAATCGAAGTCTTAAGTAAGTAATGTTTATTCTATTCTTAATTAGTATCGCTTGTAGTGACGATTGGATCTTCAGCCTTCAGAAGACTGTCACTCGAAAAAAATGTTAATGGATAACTGTATCCGTATCGCCACCTGCCCATCTAGACTATTTAAATGCTGATTTAATTTGGTAGTTTATTTGGTGGTAACTGTTAGATGATTTCTTACCTAACTCTGTTTTAACCCTCGCATACATGATTTCTTACATACCTGATCTAACTTGCTCTTGAACCACGAGTCTTCAAGTTGATCTGATTTCCGAAAAGGCCCGTAACAACTGATAATGAAGGCAACATATATTCTTTGATGCCCCAGCCTCTAAAAAAAACAACAAATATAATGTTTTAAATCCGAATCTATGATAATTCATGACAACTTTTCTATTTGTTGTTGTGGAACTCCCTCTATGCTCCCTGTTCCCCGACTGTACCGGCATGCAGAGGCTTAAAAATAAGCAAATATCATTTTACGAGCAGGAAAACCGACGTTGCTCAGGATTGAACGAGGTTCGCTATTATGTACTTTTTCACAATTCTCATAACACCCTATTATTTTCTTGAGTTTTACTACATCTACTCATTTAATTATCTACTTAGCAGAAGAAGCAAATTTGGTACACACTGTAGATATAAGATAAACCTTACTTCACGCTAGAGAAAAAAACTACCAACAAAAGCATG
>OY744516.1:185960213-186000213 GCA_963556195.1 Sepiola atlantica | reverse complement strand
TACATATTTCCGTAGTTTGAGCTTTATTTTTCGCACACATAGAATTTGGTAAGAGAGACACGTTTTAAACTTTACTCAAAGGCATTAAAAGTAAGTGACTTTATAGCCACTTAGAACGTTTCGACTTTTGGCATTCTCAAACGGTTACGCCGTAGATAATAACTACAATCTAGCCTAGCTACGTACTTTCTCCAAGAATTGTAAATGAAAAGATCTTGTTTAATAAATGTACCATTGTGAAACTCTATTACGGTTTATGTTGTAGCCGTCATGGTGAAATGTAACAGATAACGATTAAGAAATATGTCATCAAAATTACTAGATACAAGAAGGCGAAATCTCACATTATCAAATTATGAGAGTTGCAAAGAGAGAAGCAGACGACATTTATAATAGGGTCATATATCTTTCATATTGTTTTCTCTGATGAATAATCTATGATTCCAATATATTTGCTTGTCGCTGTTAAACCTGACATAGTTATATAGGACAAAGGAAAGTAGCAACCCTAATTGAAGTCAGTGTCCTTAATGATGCTGGCTAAAACAGAACTGAATGGGAGAATATAACGACACACTAAAGTCTTATGTACAACCTGAACAAAATTGAATCTTTGGAAAATCTCTTTTATTCTAGTTATTAATAAACAACCGGGCTCAGGCAAAAGAATTTAAAAAACAACCTGGTAGATATACCTGCTGAACCAAGTGTAAGAGGGATACAAAAATTGCACTTAAATACATGCTTAGAATCTTAAAAAGGATCTCTCGGTTGTAGTCTCTGAAATGGTGACCGGTACGATGCCCCATCTTAAAATAAAATGGAAGGAAAATTGGAAAATAGTGAAAATTGCTTAAACATAAACATTATTTTATGGAAATGCATTTTAAGTTGTGTCTTGTCATCTATATCAGAGTTTGTGTTCGTCGTTTGTTATGTCACGCTTCAGTTTGATATAAAAGAGCAGATTGAACGGACTCAACTGTTTAAGGCAACTTCCGGTTTCGTTTAGTCTACCATGAGTTAGGATTATCTAATATCTCATTTGCTTAAGTTTAAATATCATTTTCTTATCTCTGTCAGGCTTGATTTTTATTAAATAACATTACGTTTAATCTGCTCCGCTTAAATTAAGAAATACTACTGGTTTCGAAATCGGTATGCTATTATACCATAGCTAATAGATTATACTAATTGTTATTTATAAAAATATGCTATACTAGCATCATTTCAAGCCTTCGGAATGTTCTACATTTGATACATAAAGTAGAATATGGATCATATTTAGCTGACGTTTGTTTCTGCCCGTTTTTGTTCAGTTGTGAACTATTTAGGGCCGCTGTAAGCAAATTCGAAGATAACAGATTGAGCGCATTTTAATAAGACATATTTTTTTAATTAAATTCAAATAAATATTTCTAAATTTATTTTTAATACATGTTAAAATAAAAAAAAACACTGTCAAACTTGATAGACATTGATGTATTGTTCATGCCAATAGCCCTTAATATGGGTTAGAATTTATTCCAGGGTTTAAGTTATTTAAGAAATTCGATTTGTTTTGATGTATAACGCATAAGTTTGAAACAAGGATTTTCATAGCAAACCGCGCAGAATAGTCAATCTACCTTTCTATAGTCACATATATGTCTTATCAATTACATTTCTTGTTTTGATTTAGTCAATACTGACATAAAAGAAAAGACAAATAACAACATTATGAATAGTTCTATATTGGCTGTTATCCGTGCTCCAAATTTCGAGAAAGAATGGACATCATCTGCTAAAGTCTCTTTGCAATAAGAGGTTTACATTGAAACAAAACACTAACGTTGACGCGGCATGTTGCAAGATGAAATCCGGTTCGAGGAAATGCTGGGCTCAGCAAACGGCATGTCTGATTTCGGAGTTTTCTGCCTGGTGGTCTAAGTCTAAGTCTGGCCTAAGTTTTCCACTTGCGGCCCAAGTATTGAAGTGTGGTCTATTCAAATGCTGTTGTTTTTACAGTTTTTCCTTCTCCTAGAGTAATTTCTTACAACTGATTGAAAGTCTCGTCAACTCTACTAGTTCACACATAGGAGGGGGAGATATGGATGTATATCTGTTCGAATGTTATTAGATATCATATACGGCATAATAACGTTGGCGCAATAGTTCTCGTTAGATCACCGAAGTTAAGCAACGCTGAGCCTGGTCAGTACTAGATGGGTGACCATTTAGGAATACCATGCGCTGTATGTAGGAGAACGTCCCTGCAAGAACTACAAAAGCCTAACTGTTGTCATCTCCCTTTAGCATGATATACATTCGACTGGGGGGCCGCTTGTGAATTTGATGCTCTCATAAAACCTCGTCATTCGGAGGAAGCCGGTTCTACCCTGCCTAGGATTATGGTCATACCAGGTACAGGTATTAGATATGCTACTTAACAACTGACTCTGCTCTCAAGTTACGGCACTGGAGATGGTTGTAATTTATGTCTACTGTCACAAAAGCCGGCAACATACCGGTAAATCAGCCGCCCCCGGAAGAGGCACACAGGAGTGGTACATCATTCCTAGATAAGAGAACCTCAGACTATCGTCAATAAACGAACACCGTTTTGGAGTAGGAGATAATGTCTGGGAATGCATACCTCTGAGAATCGAGCCGATTCATACCTTATTCCGACAACAAACGGGTCTGGTTTCCAGCGAAGAAAGAACCTACGTTGGCAGAATGATGGTATGGCGAACTGCAGCTTGTATCTGGCATTCACAGATTGTCACTCGCTGAAATTTGAATATGATGAAGTCGTAGTGTGGCTGGTATTGTGCAATTCTTGCTTTCCTATTAATTATCACTCAGGTAATTTTCTAGGCGTTACCCATTGTGTATTGAGCTATAGCTGGCGTAAAAATTTTAAAACCCAGACGCAATTATCCTTTTTGTGTGAATAATCCGTTAAATGTTGAGGCTGTACATTCTGAGAGCTCTGAGGAATGAGCCGATAATCACGCTAGATTTATAATCAAATGTGCGTTATGTTCGATGTTCTATATCGGCGAGACGAGTACGAACTAAGATTAAAGTTGCTGAACGTATGTCAATACCATACAGCTGTAGTAGGGGTTGGGATTGCGCAACTCTTGCTCCACTATATATTCAAAACCACGCAGAACATTTTCCGGGAAGAGGGATATCAATTGTCTATCTAGATTTAGAAGCATGACAATTTTTTAAACCCAAACGCAATTATTGTTAAGTGAATATGAAATAGCACAATATATTTCATGCAGAGAAATACAAAATACGCATAAAAGTTAAAACAAAAAATGAAATATCTGAGAGAGATTGATTTCTGAGGGTTTTGAGATCAATTATGAGCGTGTCAATCTTGACAATCCCGTGTGGACTTTCCATGTCAAAGTAATCACGAATGATATGGGATAAATCGTTTTAATAGCATGAGACCCACGACACACGCTGTTTCCTCGCATGAAAAACTGATGACGATAAGAATACGAAGTACTTTCTCTGTAAATGGATTTACATTCTCATAAATACGATTGCAGATAAAAAGTATATAGCCATTTTACAATCGGACTTTTACACAAGGGTACAAATTATACATTGATTCATGATATATATATATATATAAATATATATATATATATATATATATATATATATATATATATATACATATATGTATATATATATATATATATATCATGAATCAATGTATGTACTTTATTACATTAATATTGCATAGGATTACATAAAACAATATTGCATATAGCATAGTCCTGGCCTTACACTATTGATCTATTATAATTACTTTATGTTATAAAATTGATATTTGAATATATATAAACAATTCTAAATATAAATAAAAAATAGCAAACAAACATACACACACACACACACACATATATATATATATATATATATATATATATATATATATATATATATATATATATATATATATATGTATTTAAGCAAGCGTTGTTGAACATCACGGAACTTTCGCGTTTGTATATTTTCGTCTGGAGGTTCTCAAACCGTCGAGCTATTCTTCTGGTTTCAGGTGGCAATCCGTATAGTACTTCACCGATAGTTCTTAATTCGGCCATTTTAAAAAAAAAATGTTTACAAAATAGCTTTCAACACAGGTACTAACATATTAAAAGTATTCCATAATTAAATGAAAATTAGGTAATATAAAAAATAAAAATAAAAAATAAAATAAAATAAAATAAATTGATAAATATAAAAATAAATTTAAAAAGATAAAAATAAAAATAAATAAATAAATAAATAATAGTAGTAATAATAATAAATAATAATAAATAAATAAATAATAGCAAAAATAAGAACTAATAAAATAAATGAATAAACAATAAAACCAAACACACAAACGATAGAATAAAATGAACTCAACCACACACCCTTTTCTCTTTCATTCGCCCTTAACGATACCTATAAAACATTAACTCAAGTCGCCTTATTTGAAAAAAACACAAATAAACCTACTCCTGAAGACGACTACTAAAGTCGAAAGCGCTCGACAAAAAAAATGGCCGAATTAAGAACTATCGGCGAAGTACTACACGGATTGCCACCAGAAGGTTAGCTCGACAGTTTGAGAACCTCACGACGAAAATATACAAACGCGAAAGTTCCGTGATGTTCAACAACGCTTGTTTAAATAATGACTTGCTGCCTAAGTCTACATATATATATATATATATATATATATATATATATATATATATATATATATATATATATATATGTAGCACTAGATAAAGTGAACGAATAAAATATTGTGCGACTCAAATTTCATTTGCATTCAATGTTCAAGCAACGTCTTTTTAAGTCCTTAACTCATGCGTTTTCAACGAAAATAATTTCCTCAGAGGGCCATTACCGCAATGACATTACTACAGGTAATACAATTAAACTTTTAAAATATATAAAAAGATTTCACATAAAAATACATAAAATTATATAATATATATATAATATATATATATATATATATATATATATATATATTTATAGCTTAACATATTTTTTATTGAAATCGCTCCGGAAAAGAATTCAAGCCAGTTGATGTAAGGAGCTAACAAAAACTAAAGATGATTGAATATCTTTGTGATAATCAATAATCTTCTTTTGTGTTAGCTCGTTACATGCACGCGTTCAATAAATATATATATCAGTTGATTATGAGTAATTTCGTAACCTATTTTACTCTAAATAATTTACGTTACTGAAATATGAATTACCCGAAATAAATGTTGATATAATTGTCTAAAAATATTCCTTTATCTATTTGCGTTACGTAATTTTAACGAAAATAAAATAGTAGAATTGTTAATCAAGACAGGCTAGAATGGCTGTATCCTTAATGTGTTAATGATGGGTAAAGAAATGTTGATAACATGCTATATTAAGTAGTGTAAGAATACTTTAAATAAAAAACTTACAAATTAAACAGAAAATTCAATGTTATTAGTTTGTATTTTACGTAAAATACGTGTTTATTTCGTACTGTGTATATTTATAATGTACTTGTTCTTTTTTTTTCGTATATAAAAACGTGTGCTTTAAAAACAATAGAAAGAAAATTACTCTGCCTAGAAAGAAGAAGGAAAAAATAAGAGAGAGAAGGTGAATGAGGAGGGAGTAAGAACGACGCAATTTTTTTTTAAGAGGTGATGGCTTATACACAAAAATACTAGTGGCATGATAATTAAAAAAACAAATTAAAAAAACAAAGAAAAAGTACCAAGTAGAACCACTCATAACTCATGTAACCACAAGCTCAATATCTCTTTCAAGACAAAAACTTGAAACTCAAATTCGAATAAAATTCAATTTCTAGACAGAGAGAGACAAAGCAAAAGAGAAAGAGATGTATCCCCTATTCTGTGAGCTTTTATGCCTCATCGCTTCGATATATCTTTCTAGATTGCTTAGACATATAAGTTTCAATTAAATTACCTCCCTCAATAATTATAATTAATGAGCATATTTTAAGAAAGATTTTCGCACTTTATTTTTTTTTTATTAAAGTTATTTAATTAATAACAATAAATATCGAGGAAACAAGTGCCGATATAGAGAAACTCACACAATGAAATTACAAATGAATAACAGTAAACATTGTTTAAAAAGAAGTTATGCAAATTAGTAAGATATATGCATGTCTACGGGTATTTCGCCATTACTATATATAATGTATTTAAAAATAGTATGCTGTATTCTTGATCGGCCTTTGGTATTGTCTTGGCCTTCGGGGCTTGATTTACGCCGGTCTATGGGTCTGTCCTGTGCAGTTCTAGGAGGTCCACCCTCCCAGGCTTTGCCTCCCCTCTTTGGGGAGGAGTAAGTTTATTGCTTACTGCCTGAGGCGCCCCTACCGGGGAATGCCGACGGGGCTGCCCAGGCAATTTTTAATGGCTAGAGTGCTCACCTTCTCAGGCACTGGCTTTTCAAGTCCCACTTTCCCGACCCGAGCTTGGGTCACATCTAACCTTGTGGGAGTAAGATAAACCTGGCCTTGTGCCTAACTTCTTGGGGAGGTAAATAAAATGGTGTATTATTGACTTAAATAATAGTAAACCGCTTTAATGGCAATATAGGACTGATAAATGAAAATAACTTTCGAATTTATTCATTTATATATATATATATATATATATATATATATATATATATATATATATATATATATAAAATGCAAAAGTTATTTTATATATAGATAAGAATGTCTAAATGTTGGATACATAGGCGAAAAAAATTACATTTTAGACTTAGATTTAATGGCCACAAACTCACTATTAGAAAAACAACCCACTATACTCCCTAATAGTCGCGCATTCAAACCAAATATTCAATACATTGCATAACATCAACCGTATTTTAATAGACAGCAAATTCCGGTTCACATATGCGTCCAAATACAACAAAAAATTATTATAAAACTTGACACACACATACAACAGGTCCGAACACCAATATGCGGGCCTTAAATATGTACAAATATTTTACTTACTAAGAAGAATTTTCTATTTGAATGAGACTTTGTTTACTAAAGAAATCAGTTGCTCTTTACGGTATATACGACGAGATAAACGCACACGCGTTCATTTGTTTTTAAGGACGACGATTTTATTTGAAATTTGGCAGAAAGATTCGCGTTAATCGACTTCAACATTAAAACAAATATGAACGCTGCATGAAGTGAAAATTCCAGTATTTCGCAAGGGTCTAATTTCCATTCCCTTTTTATCAGGTTTTGATAAAATAGCGGTGGACCGCTCGAAATATGAAAATTAAAATTATAACACCTATAATTGCACAGAAGTTTTCGTTTATTTATTAGGCTATTGTCAAGTGTGAAAGAATTCTTTATTTTTAGCACGGAAACGAACCATATATATTTAATAAACAATGAGTTTTTTGTCAAAATAAATAATTATTTTAAAAACGTGAATTTTCGACGCGAAGCGTCCTGTTCGAAAGTAATAGACTTTTATTCTGTTTTTACTTCTTACTAGTGTCGTATTGGTAATTAGCAATAGAAGCCCGCTCCATGTTGTTCACAGTTTGTGTTCACTGTCAGTATGGGAGGTTATTTCAACAAGCGCAGCATATATAACAAAACGAACAATAAAATCAATATGTCTATTATTTATAAATAGGACGCTTTGCGTCGAAAATTCAAGTTTTTAAAATAATGATTGATTTAAAAAACAAACACGCATTGTTTATTCGGCTTTCTGAACATTTAATATATATATATATATATATATATATATATATATATATATATATATATATATATATATATATATATATATATATACTAGCAGGTCTACCCGGCGTTGCCCGGAGCGATAAAAAACAAAGTAGTAGAAATTAAAGCGTGTGTGTGTAACATCTTTATATAAAAACTTCAATTTCTCTTCTTTCTCTAGCCGTCTTTCTTTCCTTGGTCCTCATTATTTCCCTCCCTGCTTCAAACCTCTATTTCCCTTTTTCCATAGGATTCTTATCTTGTTTAAATGTGTTAAATACTTATAATAATGTACTTCACGTAAATTCTTTTTACTTAATATGTATTTTATGTAACTGTGGTTTTATTAAAGAAATATGCTATGTAAACAAACAAACATTTTGGATGAAAGTTATTAATTATTCTCACATTGTATTTTTGATCCCGAAATAAAATTATATTTTATTTTTTCAAGACTTTAAACTTGAATTTGAATGCAATTACTTAATCGTTGGCGGCCATGTTGTAATTTCCTATAATTTTCTTTCGTAAAATAGTAGCAATAGTTTGATTAGTGTTTGTCGCTTATTTAAAAAACAATACCAAAGAACTAAAAATGTAAAGGCGCGTCCCTGGCGCTAAGAAACGTTAAATAGAATTAAAATTTATTTCAAATTATTAGGTAATTGAATTAAAATATGACTCAGGATTTTCAAATTACTATAAAATATGATGTAAAATAACTGAAAACAGTCCCCCCCTCCTGATGAAATACGCCCCAATGGACCCCTAAGGGGTGGGTTTATAGATTCGGGTATACTCTCATCATCTCACTCTCTGAATTTTACATGAGAATACACTTTTATATGTTATGTATATTCTCTAACCTTGTTTTAAAAAAACATATTGTGTTTTCAAACATCAGTTATCGTTCTTCCTTAGATATCTTCTAACAAATAAATTTCATTATAAACCATGAATTGTTTTATGAACTTGAGGTACTACGAAATTAAATTAAATATGACCCAGCAATTTCACATTACTATAAAATATAATGAACAATAACTGAAAAGCCCCCCCTGATAAAATATGCTCCAATGGACCCCTAAGGGGTGGGTTTATAGATTCAGGAATACTCTCATCATCTTACTCTGTGAAATTTACATGAGAATACACTTTTATATGTTATGTAAAATTCATTGGCTCGACCCCTAACATTTTCCCCGACGCCCTCCCCCATCTCTCTAACCCCACCCTCCGAATTTGCTTTGTTACTCTCCTCCAACCCTGAGAAATATTTTAAGTTAACAAAAACAAAAAAAATTTGGCCCGAACCTCTAAAAAGTTTTACCTGACCCCTAACAACTTCACCGACCCCCAATCTCTCCAGTCCCCCAACTTTATTTTACTCACCCCCAACCCTGAGAAATATTTTAAGTTAAAAAAAAAAGAAAAAAATTCGCCCGACCCCTAAAAAGTTCGGCCCGACCCTAAAATGTTCCCCTCCCCCCATCTCTCTAACCCTACCCTCCAAATTTTTATACTCTCCTCCAACCCTGAGAAATATTTTAAGTTAACAAAAAAACAAAAAATTTGGTCCGACCCCCTAAAAAGTTTGGTCTGACCCCTAAAAACTTCTCCGACCCCCCAATCTCTCCAGCCCTGCCCCAACTTTTTTTACTCTCCCCCAACCTTGAGAAATATTTTAAGTTAAAAAAAAGAAAACATTTGGCCTGACCCCTAAAATTTAGGCACGACCCCTAAAATATTCCCCGACCCCTCAATCTCTACACCCCCTTTCCCCCTCCCCCCAACTCGTTCTTTACTCTCCCCCAACCCTGAGAAATATTTTAAGTTCAAAGAAAAAAAAGAAAAACATTTTGCCCGACCCCTAAAAAGTTCGGCCTGACCCCTAAAATTTTCCCCGACCCCTCAATCTCTCCAGCCCCCCCCCCCAACTTTTTTCACTTTCCCACAACCCTGAGAAATATATATGTATATGGGGTAAGGTACACGATACGTCATTAAAATGAAATGCCGTGGTAGACAAATTGTGTGAAAAATGACAAACGGAAAACAGATAAAATCCAAGAGAAAAACAAAACAAGAGATTTTTGTTAGGCCATAAAGTCTTGGAGTTCTGTGTGTCTTTGGTTATTTGTTATGAGGTGGTTTTTGTATAGATGTTGTCATCATTTAGTAAGATCATGGCCTATCAAAAATCTCTAGTTTTTGTTTTTCTCCTGCATTTTAACCTGTTTTCCGTTTGTCATTTTTGACATATATATATATATATATATATATATATATATATATATATATTTGCGTGTGTATGTGTGTTTTATATTCACTGACAGTTAGAATCCTTTAACGTGGAACATAAAGAATAGTTCTTAATGAGATTGTTTATACAAGGTTATTAATTGAAGGTAATTTAAGCGTTTTTTAAAAACGTTTATGGAATGTAGATAGTGATTGTTTACTTGAAGCATGTTATGTATTATGTTATTTTGTCTGTACGTTGATTTTGCAATACAAGCACATTTTTAAATATATATATATGCGGTAAATTTTAAACATGATATCTAAGTACCGAAATAGTTAAAACGAAGAGAGCGATGTACACTTCTTAATCGGAGTATGCAGATGACATTTGTAAGATTAGCTCATTGTCGGGAAACGAGAACCTCGCGCTCTCCCAATAGCTATGGTATGTAAACAACATGGACCAATAAATGTCAGATTACAGTTATGACTAAAATGTTTAAAAAGAAAACTTGATATTAATGATTAGAGTTAGTCATAATTAACTTACTTTGTATCTTTACGGACACACGTGTCTATTTCTATGTGTTTCAGTTCAAAGAACAATTTCGAAATAGTGTTGGCAAAGCGAGCGAAGGATAGAGGTGAACAGATTAGGATAAGTGTTAGTGTTAGAGAGGTTCGCAAGGCGTTTCGTATTGAGTATTTCTTAACAAAATATAAATATTAGTAGTTATGATGAACACGTTTGGAAGCAAAGTCGGCTTCTATGATTATGATAAGTCATAATTATCTTACATTGTAATTTTTACAAACCCGCATTACTATTTCTATGTCTTTTAGTTCAGAGAAAAAATTCAGCGAAGGAGAGAGAGATAGAGAGAAATACAGAGAGAGAGAGAAAGAAATAGAGAAGGAGAGAGAATGGGGATAAAAGAGAAAGAGAGAAAAAGAGGGGTTAATGTATGGTGTAAGAGAGAGGCAGGCGGAGTTTATTATTGTTAATTCCTGTACATATACCGTGTTTTGTGATAATACAAATAAACCTTAGTAGATAGAATTTGAAAAAATGTAGATTAATTGATATTTCATTAAAAATATCTCATGTAAATCATAGTTAACTTACAATGTACTTTTTAAGTTATTTATTATAACTAGAATTATACGTCCTACAGGCCCAAATTCTAGTATTGCAACGCGATTGATAATGTTACCAATTCATTTATTTATGTTTTATTATCGCTTGTGTGATAATTCATGGGTTGAAACATGTATGACGTCACACTAAAGCTATAATTATTTTGTCATGCTGATGATTTAAGATTCATTTCTATGAAAGTCCAAATGGGTAATTTGGTAGAAACACAGAATGAAGATCTCAAGGTTTCGGTTTCCGCTTTATTTGTTAAGAATTTTTTATTTACTATTTTTATTAATTATTTTCGATTTCAAAAAGTGGTTAAGATGTGTAATATTTCGAAATGTGACAATTTCCGCAATGTATTTAATATCTTTAAAAAAATGTTAACTTTACAAAACGGACAGACGGGAAAAACTCTATTTACATGAGAAATAAATTATGAACATGCATGACTAATTCCATGTATTTAAGTTATATAAATACATTTTTAACCGAGGCAGAGAGAAGGGGAAATATCTGAGTTAGATAAATTTCAACCATACGTGACTTTCCGAACATATATCGTGTGTGTGTGACATTACGAATAAACGTGATTTAAAGAATTAATATAAAAGAGAGTAATTAATATCTTATTTAAAATAGTTCGCGTTAAATGAAAACATGATGAATAAAATATATTAAAAATGATAATATTCACACCATTACATTAATTCCGATTTGGAATACACTATTTCCGTCTTAGCATGATATGAAGAGAAAAATAAACTAAAAAACATTTTCTTATCCTGTCTATTTTATCTGCTGTTTTTGGAGAATATACAGAAAATAAAATTTAAAAAGTAAAACTAACTCTGGAACTTATGTTAATAGAAGCACAATCAGGCATATCTTTGTCATGTTTTGATAAAGATACGCCTGGTCACTGGTGTCTTTATCAATACGAATTTCAGATGCTTTTATCTTTTACATTTTATTTGTGTTTATTCTCAAACTAAACAAGAAAAAATATGTAAAACTACACGCTACACTTGGTTAATAGTGAACTAAATCAAACGCGTGTCAAAGCCTGATATTTGAATTTCAAAATGTAGTTAAAAACAGAAGTGTACAGACGTTTCGGCTGAAGTGTACTGGTCGGTCTTTTGAAACATTTCTCCTGAAACATTAACATCTAAAGAACTTCAGATTATGAGAGAACATGCTTTAAACGCCAAAGGGAAGGACAAAAAACTACTCAATTTATATTGTTGTACTTTGTTACATTAGGACCCGTGCTAACTTTGACCATAAGCCTAAACCTAACTGTAACACTAAACCTAACGCTAACCCTAACTCTATTGCAGATCATAACCCTAACCGCCACTTTGCCCCTGACCCTAACTCTAACGACGGGGTCAAAGTTAGCACGCGTCCTAATGTACAAAAATCACTGATATTATAGCATTCATAATCATATATGCCGTGGTCTGAATGGACGGTAAGGTGCCAAGGATGACATGGCAACCAGTTTTCTCAAACTTTTCCGGTTTCCTGCCTTCCCGAGCGTTGTCCTCTCACGGATGTTATTCTCCTCCCACTACTTTATTTGCTGAACCTTCTTCTTCCCTCCTGCACAGTTTCTTGCGGGATAGTGTTTACGAGATCTGATGATTGTATGACATATCCATACCACATCATTTTCATTTTCTCGCCTGTGCTCAGTATGTCTTCATATTGCCCGGCTACTTGTCTGGGTCTGTTCTTTACTTCCTCATTTCTAATGTGGTCTTCCTCTGAGATTTTGATGATCTTTCGGAAGCATCTCATTTTTGTAACACGTATCTTTTTCTTTAGATCCGCAGTCATCATCGTCATCGTGGTCGTCGTCGTGGTCGTCGTCGTGATCATCATCATCATCATCATCATCATCATCATCATCATCATCATTACTGATTAACATTGAGGTGTAACATTTAAGAATTTTATTTTATTTTAACACTTTGAAATGCAAAGTTATTTACAAAATAGCAATCAAATAATCGTATACATTAATTACTGTAACATTTAATCATTAGTTTCTTTAGTAGAACTACTGTTTTTTTACTTTTTTCAACAGAAAGTTCATAAATAATCCGTCGGATTTCAAAACTTAATACATTTAAATATGTGACTTTTTATTTTGTTTTTCGATTTACAAATTCTTTCACAATAATGTACTATAGTTAACAGCCGACAAATCTAAAATAAAAAAATATACAAAAAATGCGCTTACCAAACGCAAGGAAATTTGCGTTGTTTTGCATTTTTTAAACTTTTCATCAGTATTTTTAACATTTCAGAATGTGTTTAATACCCTAGTATAGCTTTTAAAATCATGGCTAGATACACGTGGTCATAAGATTCGAGATACTGCAACTACTTTGAGGATAAGGAAAAGCTTAAAAACAGTTTCAGTAAGTTATAAATATACAGATTGTTCGAAAACTACACTTTTGTGCGTTTTTTAGTGTTATTAGCTGTAAGTTTTTTTGTAATTTTCAGTATCGATATTCGTAACAATAATACATGGAAGCTAAAAGAAATGACTGACGGCAGCCATCTTTGAGTGTTAATCGTTTGAAAGACAAATATCGATGAAATATTATATAAAATTAATGAAAACGAAATTTAAACATTTTCAGAAATCCCAAACTATGCAGGCCAATAAAAATTACATTTTCTTACGTTTGGCAAAAGTTATTTATTGTATGTATATATTTATGTCGATTTCTCTGCCGTTAACAACACCGCATGAATTCCAATAATGTATATCTAAATGAATAAATGTAAAAGTTGGAACCATTCCTCGCACCCAAAACTGTCCTATTTCAAGTAAATTCAACTTTACAAAGGAGACGCCTCATCTTTTTTATATACTGCTTATGTATTCGCAATTAAAGTTTCATGCGTTTAGTGACTGTTATTAGTTGTCAGTTGTCTAACTTTTTATTGCTCTGGTTGGTAATTATAAGATATAGAAACTAAAAAGAAAGAAATTACGGTGGCAATCTTGGATTGTGTATCGTTAAAAAGACAGTATCGACGTAATCTTATATTAAAATAAAACATTTTAAAAGAGTTTCAGAATTTTAAACAAAAATGCAGGTTAATAAAAATAAAGGTACTTATATCGATCTTGACCCAGTTTTCGCGAGTTTCTTGTCGGAATCGTTCGGCTATCCTACGAAAACGCCCGAGAGATGACGAGCTGATTTGTACCAGACGACAATTTTGATACGCTGCTTGATAAAGTTGTGGTTTCTGTTTCCTTTTTTTAAAATTATATTTCTAGAATGTTTATTTAATTTTGATCCATTACATGATTTCTAATCTATAAAATATGTATAATGTAGGGCTTAAGCTTCAGGAGTCTCGGGAAAAATAGACATTTAGGGAAACTGGCTTAATTAGTGTCTAATGACCATAGAGCAAATGCAAACATACTTTAAAATCTTCCAAAGAACAGACATTTGGGTAATATTTCTTAATTGATGTTTTAATACCTATTGTAAACATTTCACAATAATCGTTATTTTCACAAAAGGCTTGCACAATTACATGAGCTTAAATTAAAGTAAATATAACACACATTTGGCACCTTACGATTAGCAGCTGTGTTTTAAAACTTATAATGATTGGTTTATTAGTTTAGAAGTGAATCGTGTGCATACAAACGTAAATCATAAACACATATCTAACTTTATATATATATATATATATATATATATATATATATATATATAATTCAGTCTTTTATAGTTATTAATTATCTAAATAACCTCTAGTTTTACAGCATAATACTGTTCAATACCATTCGATAAAAACATATTTCGATGATGTGAACGCGCTCAATTTTTATTTAAGTATATGCTTAAATATTTTTGTCCAGCCTTCGGGCTAGGTTAAAAGTGTAGTATCTGTTTTGTCCTAAGTGAGTTAAATGAAAAAACTTTTACAGTGAATCAGTTTCTATCAGTAATTTGATGACCTGGGTTTTCCAAATGTGAATCCAGTCGGTTCTACAGTACTACTTACACTTAGGGATGTTGGCTATTTTTTCCCGGTCCTTCCCGTAAGTACCCGATGTCTTTCCAGAAATATTTCTAACTAGAATAACATCGGGGAAACTAATGCCAACACCAGAATCATCGGATTCACACGAAAAAAAAGTGATTTGATCCCGGCCATGAACACTCATGTTCATTTTTGAAATTGCCACAGTCTATTTTATTTTGACTTTCTGTGATGTCCAGACCTCGCTTGAAAGCAGGTACATATCAAAGCGAACTTATGTAAACTTTATTTTCACACACATTTTGTTTTTGGATTCTTGGAAATATTTCTGACCCGGATATTTTTGCATTTGCTGAGAAATCCCAGAGTCCACCAGTATTTTAACTTCTAGAAATGTATGTGCCTCCACTGTTGCTTGCCATCACTCGCCTATTCCATGCCAATTCAGAGAACTCTTCATTTCCTTGGCAGGGTAGAACATCTTTTTCGCAATCTGGTGGGGATAATCTCTGTTCTTCTCTTCCCAGATCCCGATTCTCACAGAAAATAAGTTACTAGTACTACTTATTCTCCCATATTTCTCATGGTAGATACTTAACTGAGATCAAATCTCTGGTTCACTCTGTAAAACTTTCACAGCAAGAACTCGTCTACTTACAACCACTGCAAGAGACATTTTTCTCTTTCTAACTTACACCAAAATGGAACTTCCATGAAAAGAGTTTCTCTCTAACAACTTCCAATAGTTAACTACAACTTGATCATTTTAAAGTCAAATGTCGACAAATACCTGTCGAGTCGTCCTCTTACGTTATCAAATTATGTCCATTCCACACTTTGTTTCCGATTCCTTCATATTGTTCATCATGCAACCAAAAACCTCATTACTGTTTATCCCCGAGTGACTATTGGCTTTTCTAACTAATAACTCGTCATAATACAACAGTAGACAGGTATATGTGACAGAAATATACAAATTTAATGAAACTGTTTTAATCAGATGAAAAAGTCAGATAATACTAGTCCAGAAGTTCAATATTTCTTCTTAATTAACTGTCATCACAAACTGACGTAGGCTCTACATACGTCTTTCCCATACTTAAGATGACAGAAAATGGTGAGGCAGTGTGGTCTGTTATCTTAAAGTAAGCTATTACCATTAACATTCATCATAGAACTAAAATATGACAACCTTTTCTGGAATCATATTTACGTTTGAACAGATTGCCTACAGGGTGTTTTTAAATCGATTCGGAAATACGTTCTATATATTTAAATGAGTTTCTTTATATATGGGGTGCCTGTGTAATATAACTTCATTATTAGTCTAATTACGTTAGCAATACATTTCCTCGTGATTCTTAGCTTGTGATGAACATATTTATTTTGTCGTTTGTATTCTATTAACTAAAATAAGAAAAAACTAACATTCGTATCATGCCAACTAGGTCCTCTATGTTGGCTATCAAAGGAGACTCTGTTGCTCTGATCTTACTTCCAAGCACTACATCTTTTATATTTGGTTGGTGGCATGTTTTCGTAGATTTGTTGTTGTATGTGTCAACACAAAGCATTCCACATGTGATCCTGTCACGCGGATCGTATTTGTCTATCTAATATGTAGAAATAACAGGGCACTATCACACGCATTGTATGCGTTAAATATTTAAAATAAAGAATGTTGATTGGTATCTGTTTCAATCGTTGCCGTACCTATATGTACATATAGAAGATAATCCCTAAGTTATAACATTAAGTTCCCAACAGACCTGCATATTTAAGTCTTGTTAATTATTAAAGTTTTTACTCTTTTTACAGGTGTGTCTGTCATGCGCTATAATTGGGGACCTTCTCCACAACTAATAAGTCCTCGCGTGACTGTACAATATAGTTCAATCCCTGATCTAAATCTTCTCTCACATGCCGAACAAAGAAGAGAAAGGAGAATTGCTAATGATACATATAACATATAAACATTTCTCGTAGCAAGAATTCAACTTCTACTTGTAAAGTAAACTCCCACCAAAAAACTGCGCTCTTATATATAGTTAAAATAATTGCCATATATTTACAGTTGAATATACATTGCGACTAATCTGACCGATCAACATAATTTTTGTTAAAAATAACTCAATCCCAAAACAAAGGTATATTTAAGCATATATTTGTTTTGTTATTTACGTATATAGGAAAAATCTTCCGAAAAACAATATTAATCAACTTACATTGAGCATAATTTTTATATATATATATATATATATATATATATATAGGCATACCCACAGTGATGAGCCGTAGACAGTTAAATACGTATCCGCGGATAATTATACTTCATGTATATATATATATATATATATATATATATATAACTCACAATCGGCTAGTCGTAGGAATATCAGCGGAACAAAAAATAAAAAAGTTAATGAAGAAAAAAGATATGACATATGGAAATAAAAAACAAACTAAAACGCAACAAAACTAACGAAAATAGCAGAACAAAAAAGACAGACAAATTTTAACCAAAAGCTATATACTATGAGAACACACATTAAAGAAAATTTAAAAGAGCAACAAACGCGAAAACAATAAAATGATACAATAAGAAACATCAAGGAATAAACAACCAGAAAAAAGACAATGATAAAACATAATACACACAAGAAATAATAATAAGAAAACAAAATACTTCAGCTTAAATAAAACTAGAACATACAAAATACAATAAAAAAGATAATGAAACAATTTAAAGAACAAAATCAAAAATAAAGATGGCCAGGTAACACGGAAAACTATTTTTAAAATTGCGAACACAATAGGATAAGAAAATTGAAGCAAAATGAATGAGGAAAAAGCAAGAAATATGAAAAGTTAAGAGACAAGAAAAACAAACAGTAAAACAAAAAAAACATACACGTAAATAATAAAACAGTTTATTGTATTAATATTTATAGATTATTGTAGATGCTTGGACAGATTCCCTCGATACATAACACAAGAAAAAAACGAAGTCAATATGTTCGTAATATAATTTATTCAATGCTAGTCAAGTAAAGTTCGGCTCCATTTAGACTGTGTGCGTAAAGAATTTACATAGTCATAGAAAGTTTGGAAAAAGGGTGGATGTGTGTGTTAAAATGTCATGTGTCTCACATACATTAAATTCTGCCCGTGCGTTATGCGTACGTGTGTCGGGTGAGGCAAACAGAAAATAGAGACACCTTCTTTTTATTCTGGTATTTATAATACTCGCTTTTAGCGCCCCCTAGCATGCAGAAAAAGAGGAAAATTATGTATGAGCGTTTTCTGGTGTATGTTGATATAGATTTGTGGACACTGTAGGTAATGCCACACATTGATATAACATTATAATAATATGTGTATGAGTATAACGTTAATTGTTCAGTCTATTGATGCAGTTTCCGCAATTGAAACTCCAGGTAATCCCCGTTTTGATGAAATAATAATTCACTCAGATATTGTTTAATTCATCACACAGTGCTTAGTTTCCTTTCAGCTCTATTGCCCTAAACGAAACCAATGCATGGAATAATATATTCAATTTATTCATTCCAAACATTAGCTCGGAAAAAGGAATAAACACAAAACTTGATCTCTATTTTGACGCGGATGAATAATTACCTTTCGGTTGCAAGACATCTCAGAATTGAGACTCATCGAAAAACAAAAGCTTCATGGCTTGTTTGCGTGTACATTGATTCTGCATAAAACTGCAAGAGAATCTAGTGTTGTGAAGTGTATGCAATGTTATAAAAGCAGTATTTACGAATTATTGAATAGCTTACACGGCACAATTCACGATTTTAAATAGCTGTCTTTACATTTATCTTCTTAACATGAGAAATCAGGAAAATAAAAGAGAAGAAATTCAATAGTAAAGAATTAGCTATGCAATTTCGTTGTGAAAAGAGACATTTCTATTTTTTTAGATGAATGATAAGAAACGAATTATTACGGAAATGATCACCCGTACTGTTCTGTTAATATCAAACTCACTGGTAATGGTTAGGAATGAAGTACTTGGGTGTAATTGTAGTATTATATTGATATCATGCAATCGAGTTTAAAGAAATGGTAATAAATGCATTATACAGAAGCATAGCAAATACTTAAAAAATGTATAAATCACGGATGCGTACAAATTGATTTAATGATAGTATGTTTCGCGTATGTAAAAAGCATGTCAAATTTCTTATTAAATGAAGATTATGCAATCATATTTATTTTCATTAACGGGAGTAGTTTTTAGAAAATTAGTAATCACGTATATGTGTAAATAAAAATTAATGTGAAATATTGTTACATGAATGCCCACCATATTGTAACCCACATTTAATCGTATTATTGTACCATTTTTTGATAGGTTTATTTAGTAGGTTCGATTTTACAAATACAGTAAGGATGTGCGTTTGTAGTGGAATTAGTTAATGTACATTTTTAATGATCACAAATTAGGTTTGTAAGAATGTATTAAAGTTTATAAGTTCAATCTGTTGCTAAAATATATTTAGAAGAGAAAAAACTGGAAAATGTATAGAAACGAAGATGCGTAAAAGTAGGCTTAGATATCTTATATGTTGAGCGTATGTTATTTGTATTATTAAGTTTATTTTGTAAATGCCGACTATAAAATAGTCGGTAATTCTTTTTACAGCAGTAATTATTGGAGGAGGAATTATTTATGCATATACATTCTATGTGCGTTAATGCATAACAAATGTGAAAAAATATTACAAAAATATCCACCTGTATTATTTGCAACCTGTTTATATGGAAAATATATGTTATAAAAATAGTACACGGTGAATGAGGCAGCAGGAAGAGTCCATGTTAGTGTGAGAGTTTTGTTTCTTCCGAATTTCTCTTTGATGAATGTAAGCAATGCAGGAACAAGTGAGCGAACTATATATACAAATATTAAAATAGATTAGAAATGAAAGTTTTCTCATTCAGAACACTCAACAATAGATGACCAACATTGGTGACAAAATACATTTTATATAAGGTTTGCTTATTAGCCAATTCATGTAATCGAAATAGTGGAGAAAAACACTCTGCTAGTTATATTAGACGTGAACTAAATTAAAAATCGTCGCAGATACAGGTTTTAAATTCTGCGCGTAGCCCAACTTATAAGCGTATAAACTCATACAAATACTGACCAAAGGAAATAATATCCACTTGGTTAGAAAGACATTGAAATGGCACAATTACATTTTATTTTATAGATTTCATTTATAATCTCTTGCATAAAAATATACTTGTTAAGTATTCACGTAAATTCTCTCTGTATCAATTTTACTAAACACTTTCGAATATTCGAAAGTGTCTAGTATATAAGAAAAAAAACAGAATTCTTTGTCACTATTTAAACTGTTTTCGTTACCACAAAAGAAAAAACAAGTAAAGTGTAAAGATGGAAATATACGCTCTTATATACTACAAAGTAATCATCAACGAATTATATAATTTTAGTTTGTGTTATCATTTTGAAATTACATTATATAATAGAATGAAGTATGTAGCTAAATCAGACTCGTTCATTCCACTGAAAATCACCCAAGACAACTTCGTAAATAAACAGTTTAGTAGATTGTTAGTTATTTTTATAGATATATTCTTCTTGCATCGTAATACGTTAATGATTGATTCGGTGCACCCATTTTCTTCATGTTGTCTCTAACATTCCGTATTTATAGTTAAAATCTAGTATCTAATGAATATGGAGACAGTTAATATAGACAAGTCATTGAAGCATATAACGGTACATAGTTATCATTCTCATAAAAGTAAATTAATTGAAAAAATAAAAACTATATTTAACGATAACGATAAGAAGTATTCTACTTCTGTTCTCACGATAATTTTAACATCAACAGAAATACAAGAAATAAATACATATGTAAAACCACGAAATGTTCACTAAAATTAACAGAGTAGCAATATCTGAAAATATACTAATGATTTTAATAAACGTTTTACCACAATAACATTCCACATTTACACAATTAGATATATAGGAGTTTAACTTTTCATCAGATACTTTACAGTATATTACGAATTAGAATTCACAAGAAATAGATAGATATGAATATACCAATAATACAACATTGGGAACAATCCATAATGTTCCATACTGATAACCTATGAAGATAAAAGACCCAACTGCAAATCTTGATACCGTGATAGGATTCCACGACATGTTTGAGGGATTTACAAGAGAATATATGATAAGCGTTCAACTACAATGAACAAGGAAATTATAAGTAATCATAGGAATTATGGTCTTATTATATTTCGTAACTCATAGAAGTTGGGATAAAAGAAGAAAGAAATAGTGCACTTTTTTAAACCATACATTTTGCCATGGAAATAATAATGAATCTATAAGAATTTACTTTATCAGACATAACCTTTAATTCAAAATATGAAACATACACGCCTTATAAAAAAACAAAGAACATTATATTATATTATAGATTAAGCCACAATTTAATCTTTCATATGAAGGTTGATATATATATATATAAAGTTACGTAAATGTACATATTTATATGTATATATTTATATATATATATATATATATATATATATATATATATATATATATATATATATATATATATATATATATATATATTTACGAGATACTCTTCTAAACTAATGAACGAGCAATTATGGATTTTGGAATATATATCCTCGATTACACAGTGAGTGCATTATGTTTTTGTGAATTTTAACACGTAGTTGTATATATATATATATATATATATATATATATATATATATATATATATATATATATATATATATAAAGTTATGTATATATTAATAATTACAAGATAAAGTTAAAAACTTATAAACCGATCATTATGGATTTTGGAATATATATCCTCGACTACACGGTGAGTGCATTATGTTTTTGTGAATTTAAACATGTAGTGGTATATATATATATATATATATATATACGTTTATATATATATATATATATAAATATACATTTTTATTTATACAAACATTATTGGTTATATATGTGCATACATGTTTCGGTTGCACTCTTCACAGAAAGTCAACCTCATCAGTCAAAGGATTCCAGACATTTTTCTCTGGAATCCTTGGTCTGATGAGGTTGATTTTCTGTGAAGAGTGCAACCGAAACATGTATGCACATATGTAACGAATAATGTTTGTATAAATAGAAATGTATACTTATAAACAGCTCTACTTGTTATTGAGCACTTTTTATAAACACTTGAGTTTCAACGGATTTACATCTACAGAAACTAATACAATACATGTATAATATATATATATATATATCTGTATATATATATATATATATATATATATATATATATATATATATATATATATATATATATATATATATATTAATAGACAGGATAAAGTTAAGAACTAATGAACCGATTCTTACGGATTTTGGAACACATTTGCTAGTCGTATGGATGAGTATTATGGGCTATATTTACACCAATTTAGTTTTATGAAAAGCAGGAAAAGGGGAAGAGGATTTTCGTCAAAATTCAGATAACTCTGATGTGCATGAAATGTTTACAATATTATCAGACCATAATTCCTTTTTAATAGAAATCGCCCCCAAACAAGACATGAAGCCACTTAATGTAAGTATCTAACAAGAACGAATAATGATTATTGCAAGACATGGGAGGTCTATCGACTTTAGTCGTGAAAAGATCAATGCTATAATTGGGAGGAAAAAGTCGGCCGGAAGAGATTTCTACAAGCCTGACGTTCTTGGAAATAAGTGCTTGAATAGGAAGCTGTATAACAATGAGGTTTCAAAACAGCGAATTGGAGGAAGACTACTAGACCAAAAAGTCAAACGAGCTGGAACAAAGAAAGTAAGGAATAGATAAAACATTTCTGAGGAACACATGCCATACTAGTATTCATACAAAAGACTGAGACTAACAACATCATGTTTGTAGGAGAGACGATGTAGAGAGAAAGAAAGGGTAGGACCAATCAAATTATACATACTTTTCAGGGAGATTGACGAGAAGGAACACAAGAATAGAAAGTGCTCTCATCAACATAGATGTTAATTTTTTGAATAATATACTATGGAATATCATTTATATAGAGTAAAAAGAGTGTAAGGTTTATAAATAGAGCTCTTAGGAATAGGAACATTGATTCGAAAAGAGAATGAACATACACCATTAAGTTACCCGAAAACTTTGATCAGAAACAATTACGTAATAATGTCAAGATAATACCCACTAATACCGTAACCCTGAAGTTTGTGTGGAAGAGCAGAATGCCATACTTTGTCGAACGTCTTCGAAATGCTAATCGCAACGCCCCTATCATCGCCTGACTTATCCATAAACCGACATACCCGCTCAGTTACAAGTTAGTAGATCAGCATAAACAAGCCTGCCGTAGATAAACCTTTCAAAAACCTTGCTTATAACAGAGAGTAGACTAACATGATGATACTTACTTAGGTCAGATCAATTTCAAACAGGAAACGCAACGAGATTGAGACCCATAGAGATTTAATACTTTCCAGAGGATAGAAGAAAGTTCGAGAACACAATGTTTAATAATAACAACCGGAATCGAATTAACACCGGAAGACTTACACTAGTATAACTAAGAAAGAATCGAAGCAGTATTTGTGATAGGGTTAAGATAGTGATCATTTTTCAAAGGAAAATTGGGAAGAACAGCACGAGAATCATCAAGAGAAGAATTGTAAGCAAAAAGACAAGCACAGAAATAAGCCATATCATGAGATACAATAACCTGAAGAATATTAAAAAGAGGAGGAATAGCAGACTTTTCCCTATTAAGAGTACTATTGATAATTCTTCAAAAATCATGAGAGCCAATTTTTTTAGATGGGATATAGTCACGAATCTTTTGATGGAAAGCTAAACTTAGCCTCAGAGATTGCTCACTTGCAGTTATTGCTGGCTATTCAGTACGATTGTGTGAACGCCTCAGAACCTCCCCGATAGTACTTGTTAAAGTAATGGTTACGATAGGCAATAGGCGAAACTCGGCAACATGAAAATATGGGAGGATGATAAGGTTTACATTAAAACTTAGCTTGAGGAATGACTTAATAAGATATATATATATATACTAGCAAAAATATGCTACATCAGGTCGCATAATTCTGTTAGGCTTGGAAGCATGGTGAACGAACATATACAACACTGCCCCCCAAAAGAGGGGGCAATTATTAAATAATGACATCATCATAAACAAACACTACCCATCTCATTAAAAAGAGGACTTAATTGTATAGTTCTAGAGGAAATACTAAACATATAAAGTAATATATTTGCGAAATAAAATGTCAGTTCCATTACAGACATATATTAAATCTCCATAAAATTTAAGTGCAAATAAATTCGTCGAATGAATTTATTATTAATGTAATTCATATAATTATCGATTTTCGTGGAACTATATATAGAAATGTAGCTTCAAATGATCAAAATTCTAAATCTATTTGGAATTCATAGATTATGACTGTTTTCATGATAAAATCTGTCTCCGATATAAATCAATAATTTATTTCGTCTCGAGTTTCAAATTTCCCATTTAAGTTGAATCTTTGGAAAGAGACAAGAACTATATCGTTGGTTTGATTAACGCACACTAAACCGTTAGAATCACTAATGACAAGAGCAAAAACAATATTATCATGAAACTTATATGCTTGACGGTAACCAAAAATACGGCACTAAAAAAGAGCGACAAATGCCAGCCGGATTTTAAAACAAAACGGCGAGTTACAGTTATCTGTAATTAAGTTATGTTTGTGATGTATGTCCTACAATAATAAATGACAACAGAAGTATTCGTGACCATAGATAATAAAATGTATTTAAAACTTTGCATGGGTAAAATAAATCCATGGGAAGATAATGATTATAAAATAAAACAAAAAGAAAAACAAGAAAAAAAAAAGTTGAAACCAATTTGCGAACGAATACAATTTCATTTTTGCATGCGCTTATAAATAACAGTCCGCTTTCAAATATATTTTCTCGTTTCATATTTTACTGATGAAGTTGAGTGGAATCGCCGTAAATTCTCATTCCCCAGTGCTAAAATATAAAATAAATCTATATATTAAACAATATTTTAACAGTGCTTCTTAAAAGTCAAAGGACTATCGGTGACTTGTTGGTTATAGTAATTCGTATATAAGTTGGTTTTGTTTATTATTATTATATATATATATATATATATATATATATATATATATATATATATATATATATATATATATACATATATATATATATATATATATATATACTTATATGCGAGTATATTAATTATATTCAATACATCTCTAATTGATTTTAGACTATGTACCTTCAAACCTACAGTACTATAATATATTTAGATGATACACAGATGATGAATAATGAAAATGTAAAGTCGTACAAATACAATATTTATTATAATATTAATTTTTTCTTTAGGCCATTAGAAATTAACTATAACGTAGACACATACACACACACACACATATATATTTATATATATATATATATATATATATAATATTTGTTATTGTTTATATCTATGGACGTATACGTTTCGTCTTTTTTCAATCAAGACTCATCAGCATAGAAGTACGACTATTCATCACCGGTCACACGATTCGAAACCCTGGACAACAAGTATTTTCCAACTAGTCCAGTTCTGAACAGCTTATAATTTTAACACGTTAACGGCGGCGAAGCGAAGAGGCATTCAAACTTCTACAAGTGAAGGAACGATGCATTTTAAAGCAAGTGACGCTACGCTGTGTTACTACTACCATTTTACGGTGCTCTACTTTTTAACGAGGAGCTTCAAATATAAAATATTTGTTATTGTTTATATCTATGGACGTATACGTTTCGTCTATATATATATATATATATATATATATATATATATATATATATATGCTATTACACAGAATAAACAGAGTCAGCGAGTCGAACGCAATATCACGTGAAGAAAAGAGAGAAGAAAATTATTCTTATATATTTAATAGTCAAAAAACATTTGACTAAAAACCTTTAAAAAGAAAGACAAAGGTTCGACTAAAACTAGCAAAATGAAGCCCAATGTACCTTGCAATCGACACTTTTTCAAAGGAAACATTGGCGAATATCGTTTAAAAACGGGGAACAAAGAAACGTGGAAGGAAGAAAAGTGAGATTTTTAGACACTCTTATTATTGTCAGTGAAACATATACTTCCGTAGATAAAATATATTTATTTGTAAAAGTATTTTATATATATATATATATATATATATATATATATATATATATGTAGATATAGATATACATACACATATAAATATATATATGTATATATATACATACATACATTGTAAGTTATTAAAATATATTCATAGCAATTAAGCTACACGGAGGCTCCCGCGTTTCATCTACCCTGCTCTACTTGCGTATCGAGGACTGTTGAAGTAAATACTGAAAATTGATACAAAAAAAATTATATCTCCTTATAAAATTGTATGTGGATACAGGAAATAGTAATATATATATATATATATATATATATATATATATATATATATATATATATATATATATATATGGGAAGAGAAGGATGAAGGTAATCCGACCCGATGGGAAAATGAAAAAGGAAAAACAAAAAAATGGATGTTTTTTATGTGTACATCAACGTTTCGTCTTTATTTATAAGACTTCATCAGGATGATAAAATAGAGAAAAAATGTCATGCAAGTACAGATACATGTAGGGTAGACATATTGGGAGGAAAAATAAAATGAAATAATAGCCCCTACTGGGTGGACGTCCGTACTTCTTGGAGAAATAGAAATTAATGCTGAAGAAAATGAGTGGGGAAAAAATGGAAGGATGGGGTGAGCAAGGACTACTGTGGCTGGTGGTAAGAGAAAGAGATGGGGGATATATATATATATATTATATATATATATATATATATATATATATATATATATATATATATATATATATATATATATATATATATATACTGATATTGTTTATATAAACAGCATTTCCATTTCTCATTTGGCGCAGTGGATAAAAGCTCAAACTTCAAAAAAAAAACGATCGGGTTTCAATCTCAACTTGAAGCACTAGCATGTCTGGTCACACTTAATAGCTGTAATACAGCGAACAGTCTATATATATATATATATATATATATATATATATATATATATATATATATATCCCCCACCTCTTTCTCTTACCACCAGCCACAGTAGTCCTTACTCACCCCATCCTTCCATTTTTCCCCACTCATTTTCTTCAACATTCATTTCTATTTCTCCAAGAAGTACGGACGTCTACCCAGTAGGGGCCATTATTTCATTTTATTTTTCTTCCCAATATGTCTACCCTACACGAAAACTTAAATGTATTTAAGGTAGTGGAAGGTTGGGGAAATGACAAAATACGAAGAGAAAGGAGGGGAGGATATAAAATATAAGACAGTGCCAAAAGAAGAAGGGTGTGGGTTTTGAGGTTGGAATATTAAAGAAAAAGAGAATATTAAATGAAAAGAGAGAGGAAAAATAAAGAAACAAGAATACTTTGAGGGAAACGGGCCGGAAGGATATAGAAGCAGAGTGGGGTTGGACTATTGTCTGGATATGTGGCATCAGCCAGACATGAAAATTAGGCAACTACAGCGAGAAGTCTTTATATGCGAGTATATTAGATATATCCGATACATCTTCAATGGATTTTAGACTATGTAACCTCTATGTTACCATTCATTACTTTATGGTATGGTTTAGTGTAAATCAACAATTTTAGCATTTCCATTTCTCCAGTATATTCAGCCTTCATCTTTCGCTCAGCATAGTAGAATATCAGAAAAAATTATTTGATTCTCTCAACATTTGGATATTTTAGTAGATCGTATATTGTTATTTCAGATTAGTTGCCCGAGTGTCTTTACTTACTATTTCACTCATAGCTACAGGGTGATATATGCATGTATACATTTGCCAAAGGTATAAGTACTCTGATTAAATCCCTTACAGTTTGTGTATGCACATTGAACATTGTGGTGTCATTTATTTCCGAAACACAAAACATAATAAACAGATCTTACTATTTCTAGTTCCAATGTTTGGGCTATTCACTTTTTCAACATCAGCTTATTTGTCTTCGGTTAGTTTACAAACGCGAAGTTTTTTCGAATTGTGGTTTATTCTACACTGATCAAATATATCACGACTTTTTAACTGTTAATAATTTCGTTGCCATATTGGATAAACCGATCTGGGGATCTGCTGATCTTTTGAGTCTTAACAAGTTTGGTTGGCAACCTCAAGACAACTTGTTGTTAATTCTACCATTTATTTATTGAAATACAACGGTGTTACAATGATAGAAAAAACACCGTTAAGTTGAATTTGTTTGGAGAAAAGATACGGAAGATTGTGTTAGAACTCTTAACTTTTCTCCTGCCACAAATTTTACTGCCTAAAATACTACTCTCAAAACAATACTGTTATTTAATACGACCACCTCGGCAAAGCGCACATATAGATATGTCAGATACACTCTTGCATCATCTTTCTTAACAAAAAATATTTTCCCATTGTATTGGATTCGTTCTTTTAGTTTGTTTGGTGGGAACTTCGACTCGATATTACATCAGTTAATTGAAACTCGAGCAGCGTCGCTAGAATTTGTATACTCACCAAAAACTGATTGAATTATTCTTTACTTGTTACATTTGGATGGTTATCGTTATATTATCTGGTCAATTCGGACGCGATACCACCTGTAAAATCATAGGCTATGTTTATCAGCTCCGGATTCTGTACTTTCCTTTTTAACTGATACAATCATACGGAATAACCACGTTGACACATCGGTTCCCGATAGATAACTGAAGTTAAGCGACGTTGGTCAGTACTAGATGAGTGACGATTTGGGAATACCAAGCGCTGTATGTAGACATCAAACCATGGGCAAATAGCGTCGCTAATCTGCAGTGCCTAGTGTGGCGACTATGGAATATAACCCTGAATAGCATCCCTCAATAAAAAAGATGGAACCAAGCGAGGGTTTCCTCTTCCAAAACTGACCCAAAACCCCTGATAGTGAACCAGTTTTTTATAGATCAGATGGTATTCAAGTAATGATTGAAATCTTATATCCGCTAGCGAATACTCTACAGTTGTTAAGTCAGTGTCGGCCATTTTGCTTGGATATATTCATGAACGTAAACTACTTTTACAATAATTAATCTAATAAAAAATGATTCAAGTAATTAAATCAACAATGTACATTAAAAAGAATCGGTAAAAATAGTAATTAACCCGAAGCTTGTGTTTGTTTTGACAGTGCACTGTGATGATCTTTGTTGATGTAGAAGCGTCTCTGAGTGTTGTTACCTGCGTGTGGATGTGCCGTGGAGATGTATCATTGTATCTAACCAGTCGTTTATATGTATCTTACTTAAACCGCTAGAGAGTTATTTTAATAGAGAATTATCACTCCCGGAAACCAGTTATGATTGGCGAAGCGATTACAGATTGTTACGTATTTTCCTATTATTTTACGAGCAGTCACGAAATCCGAACCTCTTATTCACTGTAGTTCCACACATCTTGTCAAACCACATGATATGGGTTTAGTCTATTAAAAGTTTACTATATTCATTTAATTTCCACCGGTGTTAGATTAAGTTATGTGACGCAATGAATTCAGTGACTCGCTCAAATATTTCACCAGAAATCTGTTAAGTCAAATTTCAAAACATGTCTTGTTTTTGCAATACAAATCCTATCCGGAGGAGAACAGTTTCTGTTTGGACACCTCTTTAGGTTCAACATATATTTGTTTTTAAAAGCCAACAGCGGTTAGCTTTTAAATCGCAATTTCAATTTTATTCGGTGATATGTGGTTTCCAAATTATAATTCAAACAACAATTTTCTATATTAAAATTATGTCCCGATAAAAAAGACGAGAAGGCCGATAAGGTTTTATCACCAGTAAACTGTCACATTGTGTTACACTATGAATTTATACGTAAAAGTTCTTATCTTATAGTCAGTTTATTCATTATGAAGTTAAAATGTAAACAAAATAGCTTGAGTACAAAGGAGTATTAAAGAATGGAGACACCTACAAAGGCTTAAAATCCGTTTACTTAATCGCCGAATAAGTTGATATTTTACTCTTAGTTGGTCAGTATTTTAAGTTTTAAATAAACGTTTTCCAACAGAAGTGCGTATATAATTACGATTAATCGTATAAGATGTTAACTCGGCATGGTCGATTTCATAGTCAACGATGATATCCATTAAGGCAATCGCAGCATGACTACTCAATCGAAGCGACAGAAAGTTAACTTAGTATGAAGAGCGAACCGCCGTCCTAGTTCCATAAAAATATACGCTAGCACGCAAACACACATGTCTAGAGCATCAGCTGCTAAGTAGTATTAGAAAATCGATTGTCATGTTTTCACGGTATAATGTTGTTTTTTTAGTTGGAAATCTAACACCAACCATTTGTAGAGAATAAATAAAAGTGGTTGATAGAAAGATTTTGTCTGCTACTCAACCTCATTATGGTTAAAGACTTTCGGCTGAATGGACAATTTCTTCAGAAAGAGATAATCGTTTGGTCAAAAGAAAACACACACACAAAGGAAAGGAGGCAGGCGGCGAAGTTGGAAAATGAAAACAAATCAAGCAACGGATCGTATTACGATGCGTCCATTCAATCAGCACATTTAGCGATGTATCATATTATTTAGCTTCTTGCCAGGAGGTTAGACACAAGGGCAGGTGTTGTCTTGATAAGTCAGCATACTAGAATACGCACCTTCTGGCCTACAAAAAGTGTATGTGCAGCTCCGTCAGCATACCTCAGTTGGAGGGGGAAGGCTCAGGCGATTTGCAATAAACTAACACCTTCTCAGATAGAAAGTATAGCCTGGGAGGGTGGGCCCCTTTACGACTGAACAAAACCATACAGACAGAAACAAAGCCATTGTCAGACTGATGTAACATGCTATTTCAAACTAAAGCTTTACAGCTTGAGAGCTAAGTGTAGTGTGTGTTTTCATACTGCGCTTCTATCTTTTCTGTCAGGGAAGGACAACTCTTAGACTGATACAATATTATTTTTGTCCCAATTTAGATTGTCCCACTTTCCGGGGACTGATTTCTTATAAATCAAACCCGACCTTGTGTCGTACACTGCCCTCGCGGGGAGGCAAGTAAATATAGACTAATTAAGACACTCTTTCAAACGTAAGCGTGACAGACCATCGAAAATACTGTTCCAAAATTAAATGAAAGACAGTAATTGTTGTGGCATTAAAAAGCCGAACAGAAATAACGTGAACAGAAGGTAATTTAACCAGAAATTGTATTAACAGAAAGTACAGAAATAATGTTGTTGACAGAGGCTGCTTCCTCACTTCTACTTATTGGTTATAACAACTCTATTCATAGTCAAAAAGGGAGTAACGAAATAAGGTAGATCACCATGATACCAATTTTTTTTGAAAATTATATTTGATGAATAAAAAAACAATGTTTTATCTAACTTAACCGTTACAAACAAACAGAACTGCTATTTTACACAACGTGAACGGCCGAATGAAACTATTTCGAAACTAAGCCCGACAGACCGACCAATAGCTAGAAAGTCTTATCAAGATGATTGAACGCATCTAAAGTAATATGTCTTTCCGGAATTAGATCGTTTATTGGAGAGCGTCTGACTGACAGAGATTCGTAGAACGATAGTTGGACGCATCTAAACTAAAACGTGTCCATTCAGTTTAGCGATGAAAATGGTCTTTCAAAGAGAGGTCTAACAGACCGACCCCGACAAACAAATGCGAGGACGTATCTGAAAAGGAAACAACGCTGATTGCCTGTAACATTATATTGTTTATTTAAACAGCCGGAATTACAATGAGAAAAATAAAAGATACAAAGACAATAGAAAAGAAATTAAGCGTGAAAGGACGAACACACTTAAAAAACACAAACTATAGATTTATAATTAATAGACTATTCATAGTTTGCACTCGAGGAAGGCATACTTACTCCAAAACTTCAATTCTCACCTAATCTGCTCCGGTTTAAATGGTTTTTCGTATATTTTTATGAAAATTTACTTTTAATTATTACACTCCTGTTTCACATGAATATAATTTATTTCAGAAACTATTTGCAAATTCCAATTACTCTTTTTTCTACCCATTCCCCTCTATTTTCTCATGTAAAAGTATAATTGTACCTATTCATAAGTATTAGCTTCCCATGTATGTACATAGTACCGGACAACTTGTTAGTTACGAATATTTTATAATAAGGACGTGTTTCTCGATATGTCCGAATCTCTTCATTTAATGCCTTGTTCTCTAGTTTTATTTTTATGGAAATAATTATCTTGAATTTTAATCTAAGTTCTTAAGTATCTATACATGTGGTTTATATAGTCATTTTTACATCGTTTTAGTATATCAGACTAATACGTAATTATCCAGCAACTCCACGTTAAGATTAACGTAAAATGTGCTTTTTCGCGGAGAATACTGAGCACCGGCGATTCTGAGTAATTTTCATTCGCTAAATTTTAGATGAGTTCCGGATGCTTGTTCTCAAATTCTACATTTCGGTTCCTGATGAATGCTTTTACCTTATTGTTTGGACTAGCAGAGGGGCTGACTCTGTAAACTCAGGTAATATTCGGTGAAATCTAAAGTGTATGGTAGATAAATAAAACACCCACACAAACATATACATATATATATATATATATATATATATATATAAAATGTAATTATACACGGATACATGTACTAATATATATATATATATATATATATATATACATTATATAAATATATATATTTAAAATTTAATTATACATGAAGACGTGAACTATATATATATACATATATATATATATATATATATATATATATATATATATATATATATATATAGTTAGCTTATGAACGCCGATTGGAAACGCTGTGAGGGGCAATGAAGAAGAAGAAGAAAAAGAAGAATAAGAAGACGAAGAAGAAGAAGGGAGAGAGAAAAAATCGACAGTTAGCTTATGAACACCGATTGGAAACGCTGTGAGTGAAAGGAAAAATCGGCAGTTGGCTTGTGAACGCAGATTGGAAACGCTGTGAGTGGACAAGGAAGATTAGTATTTATTTGAGGTTAAGGACAACAGGGAGAAGGACAACTAAGGAGGAGGAGGAGGAGGATGGACTAAAAGTATATATATATATATGTATATATATTTTTTTTTTTATATGTTGATATTTTTTATATTTATAATATAAAACTAAAAATAAGAATACATTAATCACCTAAATAATAGTGTAATGGATTCGTCCAAACACTTTAAAATGCACCAACATTTTTGTAAGTAACGGATACATTTTATTAGACAGACGAACAACACAAGTAAGGAAGACTTTTTATTATTATTTTTTTTTAATAATAAATATAAGTTAGCAAAACATTTATATGGAACAAAACTTAGATTTAGTATACGGAACGTTTATGTCTTTTAAGGGAAGTGGGATCTGATAACTCTGCTGGGAAGACATGAAATTAAATACTGTCTGGTTTTTAAATACTTGAAACAGTTTTTCATGGTAAGCAACTGGTGATCCCATAATGTTAGAAGCAAACTAATATAATAACTTTAAAAAATAAATTGACTTACGTGAGTGATTTTCCACTGAACGACATGGGACTAAAAGTTGTTTTTTTTAAAATTGTATATAGTTTTAATGGTTGAGCAACTTACGAGACTATATATATAGTATGGAAATATGTCTATGCCGTATAAGCTACACCGAAGCTTTCATGTTTCATTTCCGCAGGAAATAATCAAATAGTAAATTGTGATTCGTTGCGTCATCCATTGCGATCGAATTAGATTGTTTTAATCAGACAAAAGAGATATATTTTGGGTCATCCCTTTTTATTTTTTTAAATTTAAATGCAGTTTCAAACTATATTTTTCTGATTCAAACACTCTAAACCGACCTCAATTGATGGCCTTACGGTCGTGGGATCAAGTATAATAAAATGATATTGAAGGCCGATGAACTTTCTAACCCATTATTCTATCGGGTCTTTGGACGTAGTGGAGTGTGGGTTTCGTGAAACCCGGGTACCATTCGATCGAATCGTAATTGTATAGCCACACGCACAAGCCGATATTAAAAATATCATATGCTATCAAGATTATCCGGCGTCGCACTGCTAAAAGTGTTGAATAGCATTATATTCTCCTAACCTAAGGGAGCTATGGAGGCCAAACGTCCTTTAAAACGTCAAATATATATTATTTTGTGAAATTTGTATCAGATGTAAAAAAAGACTCCGAAGAAGACAATGTAAGTTGTTCGAATTTCTACGTTATGTGGCTAATATCTACGTGTCCGTATCTCTAAGTGGCCCATGGAGAATAACCCCCTTAAAACCTCTTATACGTATATGTATACGTATTACATTTTAAGAAGAGTTTACTTTAACAGCAACCTTGATGTTGTCCGTATATCGGCCCAAAACATACTTTTTAGTAAAACTATACAGTTCATCCAAGTCAACAAGACTAAAATAGCTCCAGGCAAGATATCAAAGAAGTTGATTAAAAAATAATCGAATTGGTGAATGGTGGTCCAAAAACAACAATAGGTATCCAGGCGGGAAATTCGTTTGCTATCGATGCAGTAGATAACAGTGAAAATTGTATTCAAGGTGTATGCAAATTAATAAAACGATAAAAAAACGATAGAGAAAACAAATAATATGAAAAGTTCAGAAAACCTACTTGGTGTTGAATATTATAATGTCCAAATTCAGGGTCCATAAGAACTGATAGGAGTAATGCAAACCATAAAAACCAATTCGAATAAAATTTAACTGATCTGATGTATTCGGCCATCTTTCTATTAATGCCCTATCCAATATATTGAGCTTTATTTGTATCCGAATGTTCACTAATTAAATATATTAGTTGCCTCTTATATCTTTTGTTGTATTAACTTTATATATAAATATATATATATATATATATATATATATATATATATATATATATTGATTCTATTCCATTAGTTGCGACAAAACAAGTTTTGTTTCATTGGTGCAAATAGCGACCAACTCATCGGGCGAGCGAAGGAATTCAAATGACATAAATTTTAACTTCAACTTTAACGGGAGATTGAAAATTGAAAATACATTGGAAGGGGAGGGGGACAGAGTTGGGGCTTTGTCTATAACGGTTTCAACTTCCTTCGGATTCATACCCCCTGGATATTTGTAACAAGTTAATTATATATATATATATATATATATATATATATATATATATATATATAAAGAAAGAGAGAGTAATAGCAATATATTGAGATCGGTTACATTCTAAATATACACAGATTTTTCATTTACATTTTATTATCTAAAAAAAAAGGAAAACTATATTTTTTGATTTCATATAATTTTATTCTTAAAAGAACGGGGTTGGAAATGGAAACCGTACTTCAGAAAGTAACAATTCAAACATTTGTCAAGTCAACCTTTAAAATAACACTCACAACATACATATAAAAGGTTTTAAGGAGGTTCTGCCCCGATGAGCCACTTAGAAATACGGGCACGTAGATATTAGGCACATAGAAGGTAACGTAGATATTCGGGACCACTTACATTGTCTTCTTTGGAGTATTCTATACATATACATATGATACAAATTTGACAAAATAAGATATATTTGAAGTTTTATAGCCCTATTAGGTTAGAATGGTGTTTAGACATTTACTATAACTTCTGTTGTCTTCCAAAGAACACTTAATACATAGGAGTTAAATTTCATAAAAACAGAATATATTTGAAGTTTTAGGCGGTTATGCATTTATAGTTCAACTAATACACTTTAAGATTACATAAGAATGCACTTTTATATTTCATAGAAATTATCTAATCTTCTTTTTTATAGGGAAAACACTAACATCACACGCACATGTTTAGTTAATATATATACATATATATATATATATATATATATATATATATATGTGTGTGTGTGTGTGTATGTGTGTGTGCATGAGTATTGTTATATGGACGGGTTAATTTTATAACGTCATTATTATACAGTAATCAATAAATATTCATTAGAATCCGATAATTAAATGGCGATTTCTATGAAAAAGTCTAGCAATTTAAAAATATTTAAAATCCACTTGCAATTTAATTTGGAAGTACATATATTCGAATTTAATTGCAAGTTAAAAAAAGTAATTACATTTTTTATACTATATGATAAAAGTAAACACGTTTTTTTATTGCATCTTTAAACGGTTTTCTTAGAAAATAATATATTTACTATCATTTAAGATTAACAAAAAATCAATTGACATATGCGAATTTTAATTAGTGTTATACATTTCATACTTTGTTTTACATTAGACTTGACTTTTGTAAATTATTCTTATGAAAGCTGTACAATGTTTATTGTTTAAATTGTTATTTTTATACTTTTCAAAATAATATTTTCGTGATAATCATTCCGCAGATTTATGCAACTACAACTGTTTTCCTTACTTTTACATCATTTAGAACACTTATTTTTCGTTGATTTGGACATTCATTTTCTATGACTTTTATCGGATATAATTCAAAATCAGTTATAATATTTTTCTATCAGAAATAACAATATATTTTAAATCAGGCTATAGGATATAGTACAAAGTTAATGAAATCAATTGATCGGAGTAACTTTCTTTATGTGCATCCACTCAAACTTAAGAAACTGCATATCGTTCCCAGCGGAAACCTATAAGGAATTTCGATCTTAACCATTTATTTGATCCACTGGGAGCGAAAGGTTATCGTTTCGTGAACAAATACCACATATAAATAAGTGTTATTATTATTTTATTATTTTGTTTTTATTGTATATAGTGATCATTGAAACATACACCCCCTAGAATTATAGTTGGTGACATTTATTAAAATATGATATTTCCCTGATTTTTTATTCCGAAATTCTCTGATTTTCGGTTATTTTCTTTTAAGTAATTATAATAATGATAAAAGATAAAAGTAAACACAGTTTTAGTTAAATCTGATTTTAGGAAACATGACGACTTGCGATAAAAACCACATATCGAAGTACAATTACATTTTTAAAACTTGAACAAGTACTTTAGAAATTTATTTCATGGCAATAAATACAATTTAAGAATAAAACATTAATTTTGTCCCAAACTGGCTGTTCTAAATCCGGCGTTGTTCAAGAGTCTTTTTAATTTAATTTTTATTGTTTTTCTTTTTTTAAAGTACGTTGTCTATGTAAAAGTTAATTTAATCATTACAATATCGTTTGCTCATTAAATTATTAATGGACAAACTTCGATAAGCATTAAGATCGACGGCCTAAACAGAATGCAATGAAAAAATTTGTATAGGCGATAAAAATCGTTTTATGTTATTGATTTTTTATCTATTTAGAATTTTGCATGTAATCTAAAAATATTTTTTTGTAAATATGCTAGAATAATCGAGATTTTCACCAAAAAAGCACCGGAAGTAGTGCATTTACCTAATGGCGCTATGATGTTATTGTTTTTGTCTTGCTCAAGATAAGAAAAAACGTATTCAAACGCCTTTTTCCCTATACTAATTGATTTTTACTCCAAAATGTTCTTAGTGGCATAACCTTTTAAAAAACAATATATACATATGATTGCCTATACACAAATTTAATTAAACTTTTTAAAGAAACTGTTTAGGACGTCAATCTTTAAAGTTACCGCAAAATGTTATAAAACTGTAACTAATTTTCTTAGGAAAATGTTGTTTTACTGCCTATTTTTTAAACTATTGGATGTAAATAACTTCCAGAAGTTTCAATCTTTAATATATAAAGATTTTCTAAGAATTTTTAATTTAGTTTAAATGACTTTCTATTCGATAGTTTTAATACTTCCAAATTCCTTTAAAATTTCGAACAGTTACGAAGTAATTGATATTTTTTCAAATATTCACAAAGTATTACAATAGCTGACTTGTATACGAAGGAACTTAGATGATGGATTTAAACTCGTAATATAATTTTAATTTACAACTTTATTATATTAAAATAATAATTGGAAAATATAATAAGAGAACCGTGTTCTTAGAACGAGCACTTAGTGACATCGATATTATTTGTTTTAAAACACCAGTAAATATTTTTAAATATTTATTTTTAAACATTATTTGTGGGTACATCTATACCCACCCCAAGAAGAGTTCTAAAATCTATTTTCAATCGATATTTATTCCATAATTGTCGAATTTTCCTACTTTGAGAAAAGTGCCGAAAATTATGTTGCCGAATTTTACGTATCTGAGTTTTCCGTTGCCGAATTTTCCATTGCTGAATTTTGATGAACTCAGATAAATAAGTAAGTTTGTTGACGAAAAGTATCACATATTGTCTCAAGTGTTTGTTGTGGTTTATTTCCCCCCTTTCACTGTTCCTTCTACCACATTGCAAACAGACTTTTAAAATACCTAAGTAGTTATTTACCAGCCATGCCTAAATCAAAATAACAAATTCTTTTATAACCTTATCTGAGCCAGAAAGAGTTTGAAGCTGTCAAAATGCTGTTCATACTTTCGGAGAAACGTGCCACAATAGGCTACCAAATTAATGGCCTGAAACGATGCCTTATGAAAACACACACTAACCTGTCTCTCTGTCTCTCCCTAGACTACATACAGCTATAGAAGTCCGTAACCAATTTTCTGTTAACAACTTTATTAAACACCTTGATTGTCAGCTGCACCAGAATATTATCAAACTCACATAGACCAACTCCTCTCTACTCACATCCTTTAAACTAACAGTAGCGATAAACCAGAGATATCGCTACCGTGTATATTTAAAAAAGAAGATACTTAAACAGAAGTTTTCTTGGTTCCATCAGTCAAAAACTGTTAGAAGGGATGCCAGTAACAACATCGACAAAACGCATATTCCACGCATAATATACTTCCTCGTGACCGACCTTACTGGCTCCATCGCAAAAATGAGCCGAACTCATCATCCTAGGTCTAAAGTACGTCAGCAAAAAAAAGAAGAACAAAATCTATACAGAGACATAATTCTGCAAAAAAGCCTACCACGTGAAATGGCTATCGGCTCTTTACCACACTGCTAAGAACTGCACGGACACTACCAGCATTTTCCCTATACCAGCTCGACCACCAATCACACTCATCACCTAGCAACCGCATAATAAGCCCAAAACTCACACAACATAAACATAAAATCTTCTCCATACTTAAACATTAACAACCTCAACTAATCTTCGACACTAGAAGATCTCAACACCTTACATTGAAGAACTTGAAGGAACACATTAAGTCTACCCAGTCGCTGACAAAAGCAATGGATCAGCATCATTTCCTAGGAAACATAACAACCTCTTTCTTGAACATCTTTAAAACACGCTATATACACTTGCTAATAATATATCGTCTAAAAGATCTACTCAATTACACTTATACTTAAATTTGCGATAAAATGATCTGCGTCTAAATAAATAAACATTCACCCTTGACGTTGTGTCTGTTTATACCTACATATCAATCTACTTCATCATTGACCACATATCCTTCAATTAGCTTGGCTATTCTGGAATAACACATGCAGACATGCATAAGTTTGATGCTTTA
>OY744516.1:185807713-185955213 GCA_963556195.1 Sepiola atlantica | reverse complement strand
CAATATTGAAACAAGGAGTTTATGAGAGAGGAGAGCAGTTTTCTTCGAAGGATGCCCTTTGGAACAAAATAGTCGACGTTGCCAGAACCATTACTCCATCTCAGATCAAACAATTGACCTCCTCGGTGGACAAAAGGTTGTTTAATGTAATTTCAAAACATGGGGGATATGTCGACAAATAATTCGTTTGTTTGACACTTAGCCCTCGGGATGTGCCTTTGTTTTTGTTAATTTTCCCCAGAAAATGTGTTCAATATAAATTTATGATGCTTTGGTATTGTTTTATTGAGCTAAAACATTATCTTAGAAGACTTGCAATAAAGCGATGGACGGTGAAAATTCCTTGAATATTAAAAAAAATAACATAACTTTTTAAATATTACATGAATTTTGATGAAATTTTAGGATTTATCTCACCTTAATACAGTCCTTGGATGGTGTAATTTTCAGCTTTTTATAACTTATATTTACTGAAATATTGATTATTTTGTAATCTGCAATAAAGCGATGGACACAGTTTATATATGTATTATATATATATATATATACATATATATATACATATATATATACATATATATACATATATATACATATATATATATATTTTTATATATACATATATATATATTTATATATATACATATATATATATTTATATATATACATATATATATATATATATTTATATATATAAATAGCCGTATGGATAAGATCACCGACTACGAATCAGTGGCGATTTGTGTTCGGGGTTCGCGCCTACCGACCGTTGAGAATTAGTTCCTAGACTGAAGATTGCGTTAGCATTAAACATCGATGTCTCTAGGTATTTTAAAAATAATGAATATTTATTTATAAAAATATTATTGTATATATATATATTTTTATATATATATATATATACACATATATACATATATTAATATATATATATTTATATATACATACATATGTATTTATATATATATTTATCTTATACGTACATAAAAGTAATCTATGGACACGTGTTTCTGACACACAACCGTCATTAGCATGGCTAAAATACACAAAGATCGAACCTTCGATATTGATGTCTATAGTCCAGCGTTTTACTATCGGACCAAGAAGAAATATGTATGATTTTTATCACCTAAATATTTTATGTATTTTTTGGTAATTATTTCTGTTGGTGTTGGTCAGCGTTTATTGTTTTCATTATTATTATTATTATTATTATTATTATTATTATTATTATTATTATTACATATTTTTGAATTATCGGTAGTAACTAGCTGTGTTTAGCTTAAATTAATAAAAAGTAGACAAGTATGGAGTAGAAAAGATTTTTTTTAAATAAAATAATAAAATAAAAAAGTAAAAAATCAACTTAATTAGGTCGTAATGGCAACCCCCTCCCACTTTTTTCTTCGAAAAAAAAGACGCGAGAGAGTTGTCCGTGTTTCCTCTCTTTATACTTCGCATAAAATAAACGCTGTTAACTAATCTTTTAACACATATCAACAGCTCAACGCATACAATCCAGCCATAAGATAGCCTCGAAAGTGTGCAATTTTCGACAGTTTAAAATTTAACCACGTGACACCCTCATTTAACATTGTAATTCTGTTTCGCTTTTCTTTTTTTTCCACTAAATTCTTTCCAAATATGATCTGAAGGGAAGACCAGATTATTTTTCCAACTGATGAAATCTCAGTTTCTATACAGCTGATGATCGATGACATCGACATGCCTGTGTCGTAAATTATGTACATGTATAAATAATACAAAATAATTATATATATACATATATATATACATATATATAACTATGACTATATATATATGCATATATATGCATATATATACACACACACACATATATATATATATATATATATATATATATATATATATGTGTATATGCATAAACTTTCACATCATTAAACTTGAAATTTTCTCATTTTTCACTCAACCGTAAATTACATGAGCCCTCTAAATATCTGCATGTATTAGTCCATTTTTATATTTTCCATTTTACAACCGGGGACCGAGTGCACTCTTTAAGTTCACAGTCGTCGTTTGATTATGATGGTCTATATATGTAGTTGTTTTGTTAAATATGCTTTTGTTATTGTGATTATAAAATCGTTTTGTAAAATCGGGTGCGGTTTCTTACATAAAGTATTTTGTGTTTTTAGTTGGTTTTGTATTGGTATTGTTTCATTACCCGTTCTATCGGGGTAACCGGTAAGATCCAACAGGACTGACAAAGAACATAACGTATATGAAAACATTTCGGTTTTCTTCATTTCCCATCACCGGATGGTTTACGTCGACTACGCACAAACATATAAAAAAATTATTTTTACATACTTTTGTCTCATGAAATACTTTTTCTTGCTGAGGTCACAGACTTGGTTTCCGCTAGAAACTCGTTCATATATACATCCGATTGGAAGCAATTTGCTTTGCATTGTCTATCCGAGCGTAAACTGAAGCAATTGCTCCACAAGCACTTCCAATTGTTTGTTTGATGAAATACAAGTAAAGGGATTCCTTCACAGTACCAACTTACTCATCAGTCGCATTTTTAGTCAGCGGACACGAAAGCCTAACAGCAAGACAGGATTGAGTATCATAGCCAATAAAGCTTCAGTGATGCCATTCTTCCGGTAAACTCCCATTCTTCCGGTACTTCGATACTCGGATCACCAAACGCTCTGGCTGTTGACGTTTCTGAAACCGCCGCTTTTCTAGTATCGCTTGCACTGCGTAACCTTCTCCTTTTTAAGAATTATCAAATCGCTTTCTTTCTTTCTCGACGTCCCACCCACAATGGACTCGTCCACGATTCATTTTTGCCATTCTTCATTATCTTACAGTATATATTGTGGCCAAGTTAATTAAGATTTTTGCTAGACAGTTATTATGTAAATGGTAATGTGCTATCATTTAACAGATACATCTTTCTCTATCTTTCTTTTTTTATTTATGTTTTGATTATTACTATTTCTATTTATAATTATTATTGCCTTTCATGTAATTATTATTGTTATCATTATTGTTATCATTATTGTTGTACTTGTTGATAGTATTGCTGTTGATATTATATTTGTTATTCTTTCATCAACATTTCTCTATATACCTACTGTTATTTTGCATTTTATTATTGATAGGATTTATTATCATTTTGAAATTCGTACAGTTTTAATTTATGTTTATTGAATATATATGTATCAGACTATTTAGACTCAAGTTAGTATACGAAAGAAAATTATTTAAAAAAATTAAGCCTGACATACAAAGAAAATTAATGAAAAAATTAAGCCTGACATACAAAGAAAATTATTTTTAAAAAATTAAGCCTGACATACAAAGAAACTTATTTAAAAAAAATTAAACCTGACATACAAAGAAATTATTTTAAAAAATTAAGCCTGACATACAAAGAAAATTATATTTAAAAAATTAAGCCTGACATACAAAGAAAATTATTTAAAACAATTAAGCCTGACATACAAAGAAAGTTATTTTTTTAAATTCAGAGTGACATACAAAGAACATTATTTTTCTAAACTTACGCGTGACAAGGGAAAACATTCTATTTCAGAACTTTAGTTGAGATAGCAAGGAAAATGTAATTTTCAATTCTATTTTCTTAATGAAAATTCTAAATAATATGCCATTCACAAATTAAGTGTGTCTTACCAAATAAAATGCTACTTTTAAACTTATGCGTGACTGATGAACGAAATTATATTAATCCGGACTTACTTGACATACGAAAGAAAGAGATATTTGCAAACATACACATGAACGATTAAATACATTTCATTTCGAACTTTAGTAAACATACACAATGAATTGATACTTAAACATTAAGCGTGTCTTACCATTGACATCATATGTGCAAACGTATGCGTGGCCCAGAAAAGATTCTATTTTGTACTTAAGTTGACATACTAAGGAAAAAGACAATTAAAATTGAGTGTGTCATACAAAAAAGTGGTCATTGCAAACTTAAGCTTGACCGACCCAGATGTTTAGAGTTTTGCTACATAATGAGATCTAATTTATATACAGGCAGTTTAAATGATTTTATGTTGTTGTTTATACATACTATTAAATGAATAATGTTTTGAAGAAATAAAAACGAAAAAAGATGACGTTTTAATACATTATTCGTCTAAAACAGGCAATGTCGGCATCAAGCATATCAAAACGTGGATTGTGAAGTGTGAAGTACTGATACAACCTCTTGTAGTCAATTATAAAAAAATAACTAATTTAAGAAGTTGCTTGATTCCAAAACTTGTGTTATCTCAATAAAAATACAAAAATTTAAATCTCTTTCACCTTTTTTAAATAGTAAAGTGAATTATATAATGAACGTGTTGGTTTAGTTTCGTACTTCCATTTCATTTTTTGTTAGGCCCTACTTCCGGTTATTTCGCGTCTATTTTGTAGCATTTTCTATGCTATTTTGTAGCATTTTCTATGCTATTTTGTAGCATATTTACACATTTAAAACATGTTTCTCTTACGATTATATGTGTAATAATATGTAGCCTTGTACCCGTAAAGTTTCCTCATTTAATATTATGAAAAGAAAACAACATGAAACCATTGTTATTGGCTATACATAATTTAAATCTCATTATGCTGTAAAACTCTAAACTCAACCATAACCGAAATTTCATTTTCGAACTTAAGTAAACAAAAAACTATACAACTATGTTTTTTTAATTAAGCGTGTCAAAGTAATTCTATTTGCAAATTTACGTCGAACTTAAGTTGACATACTCAAGTAAATGCTATTGAAAAATAAAGCTTCACATACGAAACAAAATGGTTTTGTTTTTAACTTAAGCGTGCGATACCGACCAAGGGACATATACTGAAATATAAATTTTATGACGTGTCTCATACGTTATTACTATCACTAATATAGAAATTTGCGGACGTACTTAATACATTATTACTATTACTTATATAGAAATTTGAGGACGTATACCATACGGTATTACTAATGCGTACTAATTAAATAGTTAGGTAATGGTTTGATTTCAGCTTTACTTTTTAAATATATAAAAGTCCAACTGATTTGTCTACTTACTAATAAACAAACACTGTTCCCTTTAGGTACGCCGACTGATTCATTTAAACTCACTCCTGAAGCGGCAGTGGCTTCAAATAAATAAATTACCAATACAATAAATTGGAAACTTACGCAAAAGAAAATAAGCAAAAACGGAGTTAACCCGATCGATACATAGTAAGGATGAAACCGCGAATCAAAGAATGTAGGGAGACGACTCTATCTGTGTTGCCAACAATGCTCGCCATGTTTCTAATAATAGTTTTTTTCGAGGTAGTTGTGTTTTTTGTGTTTATCATCGTTTTGTAGAGATACATTATTTATCCGAGTGTTCATAGGATAACATCAATAAAAGATAATGTTTAAATAAGAACCGGCGGCAGTTCGACACTAAAAGAGATCTGGGGCTAACTGGTTTCTTTTATTTATTGCTCTTGGTACATCTCGATAAAACGGTATGTGAAAAATGAGATTAAGAAACAAAATAAACAAGTGTTATGTGCTGAGCATGTGTATTCGCCCAATCACTTATATGTCAGTCGAAGGTAGATGGATTGCTTCTTTGAAGGGTGGAATCTACGGTATCGAGGGTTGAGAGTATTCAGATATTTATTTACTTTGTGTTTGTGAACTGCAGACATTAATTGATACGAAAAGTTCGTATAAATTTACAGCCACGTCACGCCTCATATCGCGATTAAAAACCCGATAAAAACGTCTTCTTTACCCTACGTGCTGTAAACTTCTGCTGTGGTCACACGTGTTCTTGCCCACGTTTCGAAACCTACGATTCACCCTAACAAATTACGACAAGCTGATTGCATTATGAATAAACAATAATATCTACATTCTTTTCCTTTTTATAAATAATTAAGTAATTAAAATGTTTTCCTTATATGTTTTAAATAATGAAATAATTGGAAACTATTTGTTCGATATCGGGCGAGTATAAAAACTAGTATATATAATAGTTCATTGAGAATGATATGAAATATAAGGTCAGTCGAGTCAACTTGATGAATCCGACGATTGCTAGGCTGTTGGTACTAAAAGAAACGAGTAAGTCATCACATGGCTAAATATTGAGTGATAGCGAAGAAATAAACAATGTCTTTTCAGTACATGTGTGTGGACGTATAAAATGATATCGGCTGAAAAATATAACTAACTCTTTATCTCTCTGCCACCCCACTCACTGATCAATGATTTTTAACGAAGATCAAGTTGAATAAATCTTTGTGTATTCCATCAGCCATTGTCTTTTCGTTCTTTTCAAAGTATGAATGCACTAATTCGCAAGCAGAATTCCGACGACTGAAAATATCACACAGAAGCATGTAAAACAAAAACAGAATTCAGCGAGAAAGATAAGAACAACGTTTGAATACTTTAATGTTTTTGGTAATTGTTACGGCATTGTGGTTAGAGCATGTGTGACGCGAAGTTTAAACGCATCATATGTATTTATATAGTAACTGGTAAATGACGTCTGAACACTTCTGCTGTGGTCAACTTGTACACCTGAGAGGAAACTTCACAAAGCTGAGAGTTTTGTAAAGTTTGACTCTCTCATTATCTGCCACATTTAGTTGTTTCAACATCTTATATCTGTGTATTCGCAACTTCCAAGCCTTAACTGTTATAAGATGCTCCCAATACTATCTATAAGCAGCTAATTATATCGTGTAATCTGTAATTATGAATAGCATTTCAGACGGTCTGTTATGTGTAAACTAATAAAATGATCATTATAAACTTTAGAACACAACTGCTGGATGTAAGGGTGGATAACATGAGTTATATATAGTTTAATTTATGTTCATGCGAAGGAAGCAAAGAAAGTTTATTATCCTTTCATGATTATTCTAATACCTCTGACTTTTTCGAAATGTGAAAAGTATTAGACATCAATTGATAAATTTAGTTACTTTAGAGTATTTTAAAAGGGATTTGAGGTAAATACTATAGGCGAAACCTTCAATTTGAGAATTCAAATATTTGCATCGAATTCAATCCATACTGATTATACATGAATTGAGCCAGTTTCCCTGAATTTCGTATCTTTCTTATACATTCACGTTTAAGCTTAAGCCGTACGTTTTATACATTTTCTAGAATCAAAATCACGTAATTGATTTTGATTAAAATTAGAAAAATCATTCATCACATTAGGTTTTGTATGATTATATATTGATTTTAATCTTCGTAAGAAGACATACATTGGGAAAGGTAATCTTCTAGTAGGATTACAATCATTATTAGTAAAACACAAAGATAACATATTAGCATATTTAGACTTTAGATTTGTGTTCACTTGTTCAGCTACCCTTCTAAGTCTTATAAGCTCTTCCCAAATAATATGAACACTTTACCTGTTCTATTGTTAAGAATCGCGATAAAATCAAGCCTGGTTTTTCATTTTAAGTTAGTCAGTGTTTAAATCATTAACGTAGATTGGATCGCCAACCAAACTAAAACTAAAGTCGGTAGAAGTACCGGAATACTTGGAATATAATGAAGGAACATCATTCGTGACGTTTAGTAAATGTGCAGCGATGACATGAGAAAAATCACTTTAATTTTTTACCGAAACATTTGAATGTATGATTTATGCAGAACTTCCAGCAAACTATACTTGATAATAAGATAATTTTGTTTGATAATAACATTGTGTGTGATGCGTATATAGAAAGGAATATAAAATGCTATAGCAATGCAAGAAGTAAATGCTATACCGTTCTGGTTTTCATTTTGGGTGGTCGGCGACACGCTCTCTTCTTTCACACAATAAATTAAGGTCGCTGTATAAAAACTTGTATATATAATAGTTCATTGAGAATGATATGAAATATAAGGTCAGTCGAGTCAACTTGATAAATCCGACGATTGCCAGGCTGTTGGTACTAATAGAAACGAGTAAGTCATCACATGGCTAAATATTGAGTGATAGGGAAGAAATAAACAATATCTTTTGAGTACATGTGTGTGGACGTATAAAATGATATCGGCTTAAAAATATAACTAATTAGTGATGTTGATCCCTCTCTCTTTATCTCTCTGCCACCCCACTCACTGATCAATGATTTTTAACGAAGATCAAGTTGAATAAATCTTTGTGTATTCCATCAGCCATTGTCTTTTCGTTCTTTTCAAAGTATGAATGCACTAATTCGCAAGCAGCATTCCGTCGACTGAAAATATCATACAGAAGCATGTAAAAGAAAAAAAAGAATTCAGCGAGAAAGATAGGAACAACGTTTGAAGACTTTAATGTTTTTGGTAATTGTTACGGCATTGTGGTTAGAGCATGTGTGACGCGAAGTTTAAACGCATCATATGTATTTATATAGTAACTGGTAAATGACGGCTGAACACTTCTGCTGTGGTCAACTTGTACACCTGAGAGGAAACTTCACAAAGCTGAGAGTTTTGTAAAGTTTGACTCTCTCATTATCTGCCACATTTAGTTGTTTCAACATCTTATATCTGTGTATTCGCAACTTCCAAGCCTTAACTGTTATAAGATGCTCCCAATACTATCTATAAGCAGCTAATTATATCGTGTAATCTGTAATTATGAATAGTATTTCAGACGGTCTGTTATGTGTAAACTAATAAAATGATCATTATAAACTTTAGAACACAACTGCTGCATGTAAGGGTGGACAACATGAGCTATATATAGTTTAATTTATGTTCATGCGAAGGAAGCAAAGAAAGTTTAATATCCTTTCATGATTATTCTAATACCTCTGACTTTTTCGAAATGTGAAAAGTATTAAACATCAATTGATAAATTTAGTTACTTTAGAGTATTTTAAAAGGGATTTGAGGTAAATACTATAGGCGAAACCTTCAATTTGAGAATTCAAATATTTGCATCGAATTTAATCCATACTGATTATACATGAATTGAGCCAGTTTCCCTGAATTTCGTATCTTTCTTATACATTCACGTTTAAGCTTAAGCCCTACGTTTTATACATTTTCTAGATTCAAAATCACGTAATTGATTTTGATTAAAATTAGAAAAATCATTCCTCACATTAGGTTTTGTATGATTATATATTGATTTTAATCTTCGTAAGAAGACATACATTGGGAAAGGTAATCTTCCAGTAGGATTACAATCAATATTAGTAAAACACTAAGATAACATATTAGCATATTTAGATTTTAGATTTGTGTTCACTTGTTCAGCTACCCTACTAAGTCTTATAAGCTCTTCCCAAATAATATGAACACTTTACCTGTTCTATTGTTAAGAATCGCGATAAAATCAAGCCTGGTTTTTCATTTTAAGTTAGTCAGTGTTTAAATCATTAACGTAGATTGGATCGCCAACCAAACTAAAACTAAAGTCGGTAAAAGTACCGGAATACTTGGAATATAATGAAGGAACATCATTCGTGACGTTTAGTAAATGTGCAGCGATGACATGAGAAAAATCACTTTAATTTTTTACCGAAACATTTGAATGTATGTTTTATGCAGAACTTCCAACAAACTATACTTGATAATAAGATAATTTTGTTTGATAATAACATTGTGTGTGATGCGTATATAGAAAGGAATATAAAATGCTATAGCAATGTAAGAAGTAAATGCTATACTGTTCTGGTTTTCATTTTGGGTGGTCGCCGACACGCTCTCTTCTTTCACAGCATAAATTAAGGTCGCTGACACGAACGAAATGTCAGTTAGCTTTAACGATGCGTTTTTGTTATTATTTCTATGAGTCTGTGTTCATGCTTATCCACTTCAAGAATATTCTATATTTGTTTTTGTCTATCTTTCCGTCTTTAATTCTTTTTCCACCAATACAGATATTGAAACTATGACAATTATAAATAACATTACTTTAAAGAAAGCCAAACGTCGTAACTAGTCTTGCCCCTCCGTAGCATTGATGTATATTCAATCTGAATACGACACGCTGAATTACCAAACAAAAAATAAAGGAGATCATTTTCACTTTTTTTGTTTTTATTTAGCATAAAATTATTTTTTTATATTAAAATTTGTATATTCACATTACGGTTCAATTTGATAGTAATTGAGTCCAATGTAAAAAAATATGTTTACTCATAACAACCACGCACCTGTTACCTATCATATAGTAATTCAAAAAGAGATGAACTTGCGTTGGATATGTTTCCAACTTAAAAACAAATCATATCCAGAAACTTTTTGAGTATGTTTACAATGTCTTTAAAATCAAAGGTTTATGACCTATCTTTGGAATAACTTTTCAAAGTAGACAAATGATTCAGATCTCAGAACGAGGCTTAATATTAACAGATTCACCAACAATATTGTTCGAAAAAAAGCGATTAACGTGGTTTGGACATGTTACCAGGTATGCATACCCCAGTATTGTATAGAAATAATATCAAGAAAATTTCATCCGAGAAGGAGAAGCGGGGCGATCACCAAAAAGATTGGCGATCAGATAAGGCTGAGACTAATATGCCGCTTTAGACAGCTGAACGATTGGCAAATACCGTGATAGTTGGAGGGATATTATTTTCATGCATGTGGCGAAACTCTCTGAAGTATGCATATAAATAAAGCAAAGAAAGTCAAGAAGTAATTCATAAGATTTTTATTCTGGGAAACATGCAGTAATTAAAAAGTTAACATTTAATTGTTTAACTGCAATTTATTTAAATTTAAAGTAAAACCGATTTTAAGTTGGCTAATCAACCCGGAAAACACACTCCAAGAAAATTGGTGAAGCCGTAACTCAGCTGAGAGACTAAAACTATTCATATGTATATTGGATATATTTACACGGCTATTAACATTCTCTTAGACTAGAAATGAATAATATAGGATATAAAGAACCGAAGTAGGAGGGGGTATTCATTTATTCATAACACTTGCCAATCCCTATCAGATGTTCAAAAGATTTACCACTCCATAGTAGCTACGGGGCCTGTAGGAGATGCCATTTAAATTCCTTATCTATTCATCACACATTCATTGAAAACTTTCATTTTCGCTGGTATTAACTCTCTGTCTTCGTCAAACATATTTAATGCGGCAATAAAACGTTCCGCATTACATTTCCACTGATCTATGTTCAGTATCCTCATAATTGTACGACACTTCATATGAAACAAGGATGCGTTTGATTATATCCATTAACAACTAATAGTAACTTTTTATTAAAATATAATTAGATGATTTCAAAATAGTAGACCAAAAAAGAGTGTTAACGTATTAATAAAACTTGTCAAACTTTCATAGGCACATGCCTGTCTAAAATAGCTACCGATCTAGTTGTATAACATTTACATTGACAACCAATAATTGTATGGTTATGACGCAATCATTACATAATTCAATATTCCGTGTTCATCAATTCTCTGAATTTCTCGATGAAACATGTATTTCTATGCATTGTAGACTAAGCAGTTATTGAATGACATGAACGCTTTTGAAGTACGCTTTGAATAAATTTAAAAATTAGTAATCGTAAATCTATTTAGAGATACTCTAAATCTATTTAGAGATACAATGTCACTTTGACAAAACTGATGCCGTGGCAGATTTAAATAAATCATTGTTGGGTATAATTACAACTGATATAAATAAACATCGATTAATATTTGATATTTTCCTACTACTCACTCTCCTTTTCTTTCTTTCTCTCTCTTTCTCTCTCTTTCTCTCTTTCTCTCTCTCTATATGCATATTTATATATATATATATATACATATATATGTATATATATATATATATATATGGATATATATATATATGCCTATCTATTTATATATATGTATGTATATTCATATATATATAAAAATATATCAATGGCAAGTAAAATATAAAGAGACGTAATATCTCATTTCCACAGGAAATCATAAGTCGAACTGATTATGATTTTTCAGCGAGACTGACACATTGACACCTCCGCGTAGTTTACTTGTCAGATATATCTTTTAATACTACTACTAGGCATTCCTCACATACTGAGCACTGTTGAAGTAAATACTGATAATATATATATATATATACATAATATATTACATCACCTTATAATTCTATATGTGTATATACATTATATTAAAAAGTATATATACAAACACATATATGTATGTGTGTATAGCTACAATAAGAATACTTGCGATAATAATAGAAAGATACATTTCAAAGAAATATAACTTCTATAATACTGATGATTTTATAAAACATTTTAATACAACCTGCCTTGTTTTCGACGTGTAATTAAAAAAAATAAAGGGGAAGATGTTAAACATAAGCGTGACAGACTACCATAAAACACTATTCCGAAATTAAGCATGACAGACTGACCGTCCGACCAACACTATCTTTATGTTTTGCTGGGATAGTGCATCCTTTCCGATGCAAGCCGTCACCCGATATTTCAGAGACTTCAACGGCGAGATCATTTTAAGGATCCAACCGTCTCTTTAATCGCAATTGTTGTTGTTTTTTATCTCTGCTGTGCTTGGTTCATCAGGTATATTCGCCAGGAAGTTTTGAAATTCTCTTTCATGAGCCCGGATACTCCTATAATTACTAGAATTATGGAGATTTTCCTTAGATTCCAGTTTATTTTCATGTCGTAGATAAGACCTAGGTAGTTTGTTTTCTTCCGTTAAACTCGGTTGAAGCCAGCACTATTAGGGACACATACCTCAACTAGGGTTGCTATTTTACACCTCTTGTCGAATATCACTATGTCAGGTTTAATAGCCACGTTTTCTAGGTATATTGCTGTAAGAATTGCGTAGTTTTAGTTCATGGCATTCTGGTATATGTTCTCATGACTTGCTGCTACACTGGATATTCAAATGCATGTTCAAATCTATAATAAGATTCATCGGCTTAGTCTGAACGTGTAACGATAAAAATGATATTTCAAAGTAACTCCAAAAGACGAAAAAACGGACAGCTTCTCTTATGGAGACACTAAATAAATAACTTGTACTAGAAGAATATCAGTTTCAGGAAAGTTATAAACAATGTGTATAGCATTTTTTCTTAATTTTAACGTGTTTTCCACATTCACCTTCAGGTGTATCACATTCATTCTACATAAAATTAGATCAGAATTTGAGCGGATGCAATTAGTCTTATTATAATGTAATGCATATTTATGAAACTCGCATTTTATAAACATGAATGGATGCAATATGTTTAAACAATTAACAGAATGTTTAGTATTAAATATTTAACTGAAATACATTTCCGGGTTGAACGCTCGCAACATCTAGCAACACGGATGACCCTGAAACGACAAGACTGCTGTCTGTGCATATATATATATATATATATATATATATATATATATATAAATATGAAACTAAAAGTATACTTTTAGAGGATATAACCTATATTGAGATAGTTTACGCTCAATATACGAGACAGAGCAATTATAAAGATAACTGAAAGAAGAGAGATAAATATGTACGAATGGAAAATATATTTCAACTTCGATTTTCAATCCAAGGTGTACTCGGTAAAAACATGTGTATTTTTCTTTCCTTAAGCCAAAGTTTTTCAAAGGTTAAAATCTTATTGTTTAGAGCTTATAAATTAATGTTGAGGACCAAACAATGCGAAATTATCATCATGTAGCCATATACGCCACTCACATCAACGGCGCCGGTGGACACAGGTGCGGAACGAGAGCCGGCCTATCAGTCATTAGAGTTCTAATAAGCTAAGCGAAAACTTCTACTCGACACTGTCATCCATGTCCTATTCTTAGAAGAGTGACGTCATTATCGATTTCCGACAGACTCCGAACAAGCAGAACAAGAATTATTTCATCAATACGCTTTTCAGAAAAATTATTACAAAGGAAGCCTCGGTATTCTGAGCCGGAATGTGAATTTGTCTTTCACACTTCTATTCGGCTCAATCGTAATTATCATTGAATCCACTATTGCACGTGTGAGTTCAATTATCCTAATCAGCTAAATTTTAAATGTAGTATCAGCAAATCATTCTTGTCGCCATTTTCGTGTCAAAGATAGAGATATTCGAATAGCAATATACTTGTTAAACTTATTATAATGAATGCAACGAGGATACTAGGCTGCTGGCTAAAATAGAAATCTATTTTTAACAGAGTCACTAAGTGAAGAACAACATATGTATCCTTATGTGGAATTACACCAATCTGACACGCAAACGTAAAATTCTTTTAATTTTTAAATAATATAGCTAATCAACAACCAACAAACTAAATATATTTATAAATACACCACTAAACAATTAATACAGTCCGTATAATTAACTTATGTTTACTAGCTGTAAAATATGTAGCCTATATATATATGCACTCGTATTTCATGGAATATTCTGACAGTAAATACATTCGATTTAAAAAAAACATCCTGTTTGTGTTATATATATATATATATATATATATATATATATATATTACTATTTCACGTGTATTAACATATACTATTATAACGTAATATAATATATTGTATATATATATATATATATATATATATATATATATTGAGCATTTAGTTCAACAATGCTCAATACCTTAGTAGAACATACTAGTAGTATGAAAGTATATATATATATATATATATATATATATATATATATATATATATATATATATATATAGGCAAGTAAGCTGCACATAAACGTTCATGTTTTATTACCACATGGCAGGAAAACATGAGAATAAAAGCGTGGATGTACATTTTTTCGATTTCTATTATATCTAAGTAGTGTTTTTTCTAGCTAATGAACTAATCCGATTCGTCGGTATTATTATCTATCTTGTGCTATTATGTTCATTCGTCGAAAATCCTGGTAATTTAATAGAATTGTTAATAATTATAAAGGGTAAATGTAAACCATTCAATATAAGTCATTATATAGGCTTAAAGTTGATGGATGGTGTCTTGAAAGTAATGTAGAGAATAATTAGGCAGCAAATTAGAAGCCCAATAAGCATAGATGAAAGGCAGTTTTATATTATGCCGGCGAAAGATTCCACTGGTGCAATATTTATACTGTTACAAATGGATGAGAAGTACTTTAATAAGATTAACCTGTATTTTGTATTGTGCAACTAGAGAAAGCTTTTGACAGTGTTACAATTGATGTTGACGGGTTAGCTTTGCGTGAATTAGGGACAAATGAGTGGTATGTTAATGTTGTTTCAGCGATCAGTGAAAACATATGTCTTAATTTAAAAATATTTAGAATAATAATTTTAGCAGATATTGAATGATTAAGAATATTTATTTTTGATCGGCAATAACATAAGATAGTCGGCACACTTCCGGTGATATATGCAACACGGAAGTCACTTACATTTACCGACGTGTGAAAAAAAGAATAGCAAAATAGAGAAAAAGAAAATAATAGTAAAAAAAAAAACCTAAAGAAATAAAAAATTACTGGACAAAAATAACAAAGACGGTCAGTAATTTTATTAATAGTTAGATAAATAATAAAGCCGATGATGAATGATTAGAAAAATATGTATTAGGACCATAATTTAATGTTGTTAGATATACAAAAGCAAGCAAAAACAAAAACAATGTGAAAAACTAGGCGAGCAGAACCTAAAATACTATCAGTACTCATTATCAACAGTATATATATATATATATATATATATATATATATATATATATATATATATATATATATATATATATATATATATATATATATATATATATTGTTGCGGGAGTGTTGCAACTAAGAGAGTGGACACAAGCAAATTACGACAATGGCAAAGAAGAAAGGACAAACCCAGATGAACAGTTAAAAGAAAGAAGAGGCGTTTATTAACCATACAAGGTAATAACTGGTTGAGAAGGAAAAGTAAGCATACCACGAGTGATGTAACTGGAAGCAGGAAAAGCTGGAATGACGTCACTTGAAAAGGAGATGGAGAAGGTGAAGTTAGAATGAATAGGCGTTGCTGGAGAGAGCTGTTACAGGTGCCGCTGGGAGCTGATGTAAGAGTGAGCTGGAGCTGCAGGAAACTGGTGAAGGGGTGAGCTGGAGCTGAAGGAAGTTGATGCAGGAGTGAGCTGGAGCTGCGAGTGTTGCAGGAGTCAGCTCGAACATGCGTTGCAGGAAGCTGGTGCAAGGGTGACGTCGCTGGGTTGCAGGACTACGGAGTGTGTTGCAGAGCGCCGGAGCAGCTGAAGAGTGATGTGCCCGCCGGGGAGTGACGTCCTGCAAAGTGCCGGGGTAGCCGTTGGAGATTGCCGGGGTGTGTCGTGTTGCAGAGTGCCTGAGTAGCCGTTGGAGCTTGCCGGGGATCACTGGAGTTGCTCAGGATTGCTAAAAGTTCTTGCAGAGAGCTGGAGTCTGCTCAAGCTTGCTGGTGCAGCAGGGGCCGCTGGGATCGAATCAGGAACTGGTGATAGTAAAGGCAGACTGGAGTCCAGGGGATAGAACAGACAGGAAAGTGTTAATCGCATTAGTTGTTTGTTTTAGCCCTGAAAAGGGCTATTTTATTGTTGCTGCTGTCTGCTTCCTGGCTGGACGACTGGTCCACCCAATCGGGTGTGGGGGTCTCCTACCCCCCCACCGTCTTAATTGCTTTTTTGAGTGAAAACCTGGCGAATACATGTAGAGAGTGAACCATGACAGTCGCTGGTGTTACTGAATGTATTGATTACGACAAATAATTCCTGTGGGAATCATTCGTCGCCCAATCCAGTCCAGTAGTTGCTGGACTGTATAAGTTATATAATTTACTATCCAAACAAATTATTTTTTTAATCCTCCCATCCCAAAAGATTGAAGATACGGGTGAAACTCTGTTTGTTTTGATATTTCTCCTAGAATCTTCGGTGAAACACAGTATTTTTCCATTGCCGGACGAACGAGTAAATAAGAGCATCCGTGACGGCAAATACAGGCAGCAGCCAGTAGTTTTCCGTCTTACGTAGCATGCAAGGGGTTAAGAAACTGCAGCTACTTATGCCATCCTTTTCTAAAATGGCGTCTGGTCCAAAAGTAAAAAAAATCATAGCTGTACAGACCGCGACAATATATATATATATATATATATATATATATATATATATATATATATATATATTACGAAACCATGGTCTTGTTATATCCAGGTTGTAACATATATGTGTTCTATCCTCTTATCTATATGTATTGCTAAGTGTTCATTATCAGCTATAATTATTAATCTAAATATTCCTGAATTAAAACATATTTTAACTGACCCTCTATTGTTGTTTTACCAAGTTTTTTTTCCTTTTTCTCTTCTGATTTTTGTCATCTTACTCTATATTTTCTTAATTTATTACATTATACTTTTATCCCCGTAAATTCAAGTTACTTCCGTCTTTCATAAGTTGTATTAGATGGCGTGAATTTGCTTTTATAACATTGATATGATATAAAATTACACAAAAAATATTGAAGATAGCATAGCTCTAGCCGTACACTATTAAGCTATTATAATTACTTTATGTTATAAAAATTATATTTGAATTCATATAAAAAACTCTAAATATGAAAAAAAATAAACACACACACATACACACACATATATATATATATATATATATATATATATATATATATATATATATATAAATGTGTAAGTTTTTGCAGGTATAATATTGAAAAGTGTAATGAGTATAGAGACATCTTATTACATATCGCATCGAAAATCAGTGTATCATTTATTAATGCCATTACTTATCGATAAGAAAAACAGATATTTTCCGAGTATAGCGATGAAATGATGTTTAAAACTGTAGCGTGATAAATCAACTATGGACTTACAAAAAGGTTTCATACAACATATACATCTAGAATACTATTGGAAAATTAAGCGTTCATAACCTAATGATTATGAACCCTTGTTGTACAATCCCGAGTGTTTGCGTTCTATCACTTAAACAACATGTAGTCGACCAATACGCGTTGTTGGTTGATAATTTCCCGTCTACCATTGGTCTCGAATACTGCTGTGTGCAGTAGCATAAGTCTTACTCTGTTTTTTTCACTTTATTTCAAGATATAAGTTTCTGAGTTTACCCCTCTCTTATATATTATTGACTTTTATGCGCGCAGTTATCTGGTTAAGTTTTTCTAACATAATATAGCACGACATTTGATGTAGAGCAATTCTTTTTTATATTACCTTTTTGTATCTCGCCTATTTAATTTGTTTCTCCGGAGTATGTGACCGCACGGCTTAACCAAATCTTAATCTAATGCCATTTCTTTTGTAGTTAAAATATACACCCTTAACTCCGATATCTGACAGTGCAATACACATGTTTGTAGACGTTAAACCTATGCTAAGTGTTCGACTGAGCTCCGACTCATGGTTTTCTCATGTCAAATATTTACATCTGTACAACACACACCGCGAGGCTGGTTCGCACAACGTCTTTTTCAAGTTCAATGTGTATAAATATTCATCGAACATTCCTCTCAAGCAATACATTTATTTCCATTCCATCCATTGTCTTGGATTCTTTCCTAATATTGTGCCTTACTTAATTAACAATCCCATACACCCTCATGATCGAGTGGACTTTGGTCCACTGAACTAGTATCCGTTTTATAAGCTTACATCTTGGCGAGAGACGTTTCGAATCTCATAGTGCGTTTCGGATTACATCGAGCGTATTTGTGCTGAGGGCCAGACAATGCGAAATGATAACCTTGTACCCACATACGCCACTCACATCAACGACGTCGGTGGACACAAATGCGGAACGAAAGCCGGCTTATCAGTCATTAGAGTGCGTATAAGCTAATCGAAAACTTTTACTAGAAACTGTCATCCATTTTTTATTGTTAAGAGAGTGACGTCATTATCGATTTACGATAGACTCCGAAGAAGCAGAACCAGAATTACTTCTTGAATTAGCTTTTCCGAAAACGTTATTATAAAGGTAGCCTTGGAATTCCGAGCCGGAATGTGGATCTGTCTTTTACACTTCTATTCGGCTCGATCGTAATTGCCAATGAATCAACAATTGCCCGTGTGAGTTCAATTATCCTGATCAGCTCAGGTATAAATGTTGTAGTAGCAAATCATTGTTGTCGCAATTCTCGTGTCCAAGATGGAAATATTCTAATCACGGTGTAATGATTAGGCTTATTGCAATGAATGAAAAGAGAATACTAGGCTGGAATCTCAAATTGAAAACATTTCGTACAAGGCTAATAAGTGAAGAGCAACATATGTATACTGATATAGACATACCATAAAATTTCACACGCACATGTACAATTTCTTAGCTATCAATTAATATCGCTAAACAACAGCCCAAACAATTTCATATAATTATATACAAACCACAACAAAATAAAAACAGTCAGTATAAGATTTTAAAAAAAATTAATGAATCAATCATAGTCAAGGGCGAACTTAAGGCCTCACAAGAAGCATGGAGTGCGATTTCTTAGTCTTTCGTTTGGCTCTGCCGAGAATTGAACTCATTAGCGAAAACTTTCACCATCATGCAAAATTGCTCAGGTTTCATGACAGTAAGTATAATAAGTACATATTTACGAACAATAGACTATGCAGCTCATCTATACACACACTTTTATATAATGAAATATTATGACAGTAGGGGCTTTTAGAAGCACTAGATGGTTGTTGATGTAAGTAGAACTATAGTATTTTAGAGAGGTGAGACATTAAGAGGCGGTTAGAATAAAAAATGTACAAATTTCATGTTGAAAATGAATATTGAAAGCATTAGGCATTGCTTACTCATATTCGGAATTTATAACATGTTTAGCTACGTTATCTTTCGCTATGGCGGGGGAAACTTGAAAAAGCCAAGTAGCTGCGTAACATGATTTCGAGACTGATAACGAACAATAGTATAACACGCCAGTGCTTGATATTGTTCAGAAATCTAATTATCGAATTTTTGTAAAAGTTACATTTTTGGATAAAAGTATACATGTGCTAAACTAAAGCGTTTGGTGTTACCTAGTTAATTTAACTTTTTGTGTTTGTACATTCTTATTTATCGTGGGCGATAAGTTCACTGATGTAAACATTGGTACCGTTACTATCAACATTGTGGTACATGCCTACATGTGTTAAAAGGGTGGTGGAAGTGTTTCACTGTTTCTTAGATCTTTATTTAGTAATGAGTGAGGTGAAATGTATGGTTCTAAAGGATGATAAGATTGAAGTGTTAAGTGTATAAGTAGATTGATAGATTAGTATGATGATGTAAGAGGAAAACGGTTTTAGTGCTCGTTTTTATCTTGAGGAAGATGCGGAGTGGCATTCTTTTAAATTTTTAAATTAAGTATGCCGGGTATTTTAAAGTTTTTTTATGTAGGGTTCTACTATGTTTAAATCCATATGGTATTATTTAGGTCTATACTCTCTGATGTCTCTAAGATATAGTCATATTAATAGGGCTGTTTTATTTGCGGTGGCGCTAAGAAAGGTAGTGTATGTAGTTGTTTAATTGTAGGTTTTTGATAGACTTGCTGGAATAGATAATTGCTGTTCTTATGCATACGAAATATATATATAGTTATTAAGTTCTGTTACGAAAGTACATTTATCGTGCGTTTTAGTTTATATGGAAATGAAAATAAGATATCGTATATATATCTACATGAAAATGGTGTCTACATTTATTATATCCTTTTTCGAAGAATTCTAGAAATGGCCAGGTCGGTGCGTTATTTAGAGAGTTACTGTTACGTAACCTGAATATGTGTATGTTCATTTAGAAAAAGGTAAGGAATATAATGTTTTACCAATTATTGCTGATGATTTTCATGGAAAACGGAGGAGAAAAATTCAATATTAGGTATTTTTATGAAAAGTTAAAGCATTTTTAATAGGCATGTTTATGCATAACGATGTAATGTCGAAACTGTTTATGATGTTGTTTTGTATGTTGTCATTTTTATTTTAAGGAAGTTTCCTAAGTATTTTCTGAGTGACTGACTAATCGTCTCTTAACAGGCGTTAGTAATTTTGCAATGGCTGTGACTATATTGTGAGAGGGAGTGCCTAGACTAGATATGATATAATAAGACGACGTTGTATATATGTTTGTATGTTTGTGAAGGCTATATAGTATGATTGTGTGTTTGCATATTCTATATACACTGTTTATGTGTTTGGGGAGACTAGATAGACTGCTTGTGTTTTTGGGGAGGTTATGTAGACTACTTGTGTATTTGGGGACGCTATATAGACTGCTAGTGTGTTTACAGAGGCTATATAGACTGCTTGCATGTTTAAATATGCTATATAGACATCTTGTGTGTTTAGGGGAGGCTATATAGATGGCTTGTGAGTTTGGGCAGGCCATATACACTGTTTGTGTATGTCGGGGCGCTATGCATGCTGCTTCTGTGTTTAGGGAAGCTATACTGCTTGTGTGTTTGGAGAAGCTATTTTTGTCAAAATGGTTTATACATTTACTAGCCGATATATTAACATACATATATGTATTTCTAAAAAAGTTAAAAAATTGCTCTGCGAGAAAAAACCAGTCGAGCCATGAAGCAAGAATATAGAAAAAGGAGAAAAGAGATAATACAACCAGATGTACTTATTTTAGCTGTGGAAACAGTTGCGAAAGTTATAATTGACTTTCTGTGCGTCAAATAAGCAACAAAGGTGTTAAAAAAACATTTGAGATTGAAACTTTATATTTTGGAATTATTATGAGACTATTTCGGGGAATGCGTAGCCACAAAGGAATCTACACTAAGGTTTTTTTTATATCTCGTGATTACTTAAAGCGCCGCGTTTCGTATTTCTTTTGGTATTTCAAATTCTACCGAGAGTTACCAGACATATGATCAAATTTTCCATCAACATTTCGGAATAGATTTGTCACACACATATAAGATGCGCACATACATACATACACGCATGACAAAACTCACATCGGTATATGTATATCTCTCTCTTTATAAATATATATATATATATATATATATATATATATATATATATAACTCACTGTCTCTCTGTGTGTAATGTTTGGTGTTCTCTATATAAAAATGGTGGTGCATCCCACAAAGAATTGAAAGTGTATTTTTATGTAAAACTTACTGGGGCAGACAAAAGGAAAGTCTTCCCAATTCTCTAAGTGCACACTAATAAAGCTATTAAGGCATAACCTCTGTAAACTTAAAATATATCCTCATTTTAGAAAATTTTAATAATATCTACAAAAATTACAGAGGAAGATAATAAAAGTAGTCTCGAATCTCTAAGTACTCTCCAAACATAAGGCAGTTATGGGTTACGAACATCGTTTAAACAATTTTAATATATCTTATTTTCGTGAAATTTATATATGTAGAAAATTCTCTGTGGAAGATAATGGAAGTGGTCACACATTTCCGCGTTACCCTATATGTGCAGAATATCTACGTTCCCCAACATCTAAGATATAAATCAGAACTATACCTTATTATAAAATATATACGTATATCGGATTTAAATGAAATATACACCATATGGATCAGACACTAATTCCGAGAGTTTTCCAATATTTTAGCTTCGTGCCATTATAAAGACGACGAAACGGGGAGACGGATGTAGTAAAAACTAGGAAAGTAATATGATGTTATGTGCATAGTGAAAAAACATTATTGTCGATCGCATTCAATCCCAAGCGACGCCAAATCTTACTGATATATATATATATATATATATATATATATATATATATATACGCGGCAACGTATTCGTCAGATTACCGATTGTCTCAAGATGACTGAACGTTTTGAGCAAAGGTACTGCATCAAATCTTGTCAAAAACCTGGTGATTCTCGAAGCAAAACAATTCGTAAGATTCAGCATGTGTTTGGAGAAGATGCGAGGGGTGTAACATGAATTACGGAGTGGTTCAACTGATTTAAAAATGGCCGCACATCACCGGAGAGTGCCTCGCGTTCTGGCAGGCTCCAGACTTTTCGGAGTGCAGCTGTTTTTGATAGGGTGCGAAATTTGGTGATGGAAGATCGTCGTTGAACCGTACGAGAGATGACCTAAGAGTTTAGAGTGAGTACAGATTCCGCACATGCAATTGTGCGTGATAATTTGAACATGTACAGAGTGGCTGCGAAATGTGTGCCTTAGTTGTTTTCGCAGGAACAAAAGGAGATCCGTTTTCAAGTTTCACAGGACGTTCTGGAAACCGCCAACAATGATCCTGGGTTTCTGAACACCGTAATAAATGGAGATGAGCCATGTGTGTACGGGTACACCCAGAAATAAAAAGATAGTTGTCGCAATGGAAGCATCCATAGTCTCCAAGGCCAAAAAAGGTGCGAAGCGAAACCAAGGTGATGCTGACTATCTTCTCTGATATCTGTGGAATTGTGCATCACGAATACGAACCAGAAAGACAAACAGTGGTAATGGAATACTATCAAGATGTACTCCGGCTTCTCGGTGACGCAAAAGACCAGACATATGAACAGCGAAAAACTGGCAACTGAATCGCAACAACACCCCACACCCACATTCATTCTAATTGATGCAACATTTCTTAGCCAAACATGGAATTCAAGTCGTTCGCGAATTTTCTCTACTCTCAAGGCATGGCTCTTTGCGACGTCTGGTTATATTGAAAAGTTCCTGTTTGAGACTAGAGAAGAAATAATGCGGAACAACATCAAAATGAAAAACATCCAGATGTGTTTCCGGCAGTGTATGGATCCGTAGGCTAAGTGTGTGCAAGAACAAGGGACCTACTTTTAAAGGGAATTACGATCCTAACTTCGTCAGGTATTTGAAATATTTTTTAGGCCTTAGGTCAGATACTTTTTAGATATGCTTCGTATATATATATATATATATATATATATATATATATATATATATATATATATATATATATATATATATACACGCATTGTTAAAATAACATAATACATCTGTTTAGTTATACCTTTTTATTTTTTAAATTTTTCGTGGTCTTTTTTTGTATTAAAAGAAAATGTCCCATATGTTTAACGAACGTTTTCGATTCTCCGTCGAATCATCTTCAGGTGTCGAAAGCCAATGAACAGAAACAGCTTGAGAAAAGAGAGATTGTTTTAAAAGACGGCGGAAAAACGCGCATATACCATTTTCGCATTGTTCCATGGAAGTTTTTGACGATTCAGCGACACTGGAGTGGCCTTACAGTATAAAATCGCATAACGTTAAGAATTTTCAAATGTTGCCACTGGTTTCATACGTAATGTTATTATTTATAGGTTGTTGTGTGTTTATGTTGATAGCTTCCAGTATTTTTTTTTTTTTTAAATTGGTTTCAGAATGTATTATTTAACGTTAATAACATTAAAATAATACATTCTGAAATCAATTAAAAAAACAGGCTGAAGAGAGTCCGGTACAAGAGGCTATATATAGGTCCCCTTTGTTTGGATTTGAAACCGACGGTACTGATGTTTTCTTAATTTTCTGTTACTACATACATAAATAAATATATGCTCTTATTTTTGGATTTTTTTCTAATAATCGATCACACTACTAGGGTTATCTTCCACTAAACTTACACACACATTATGTATGTATATATATATATATATATATATATATATATATATATATATATATATATATATAACTTCTTTGTAGAATGGTAGGAAAAATCCCAGCAGAGTGCTCGATTAATTAAGAATTAAAGTTAAAAATTAAGAGCATAATATTTATTGTACTAATTTTTCTGTACCAGAATAAATAAATATATATATATATATATATATATATATATATATATATATATATATAGTATTAATTTATAACCGTTTCGTTTAAGTAAGTAGCGATTTCAATCCACGGTAATACCTAATTTTGTTGCCTCAGTTATTTATTAAATATATATGGGTACGTGTTTTTAAGAAATTAATATTTTCTTTCCAATCGATTTTAATATTTTAATATTTAATGCTGATTACTATTAGCTTTTTCATTGCTTATGAATATAGAAAAAAGGAGGGCCTACCATCGCATCGGAGAAGTCCTCTTTCTTGAACTCGGGTGCAAGTAAATTAATCAGAGCGTTTTTTGATTCACCTATAGTAAATCATATGTCAAGCTATTTAATTGAAAAATACTACCGAGTTAAAATAATACCGAGTAAACTGATAACAATGAATAGTCAAAGTATTGACGATGTTAGATTTCATGTTTATTCAAACAAATCGCTAAGTTTTAAATTTTTGCGTAATACATTAGAATTTTAATTTGACAAATTTTAAGTCTAACATATTTAACTTGGAAATCTTAAAGTTTGGTGTGTTTAATCAAATGCAGGACATTTAATCAACTTATTCTTTTTTCTTTATTAAGATAGCTTATATTTAACTATTTTCTTATTTCAAAAGCAATCGTTTTATTCCCACTATTCTTACTGTACTATTTTGAGTATTTTCGTGTTCATCACCATAATACTATCATTTTTAAACAGTTTTATCTCACATTAACCTGTTTCATTACAGTTAATATATTTTATTATGGATATACTACAGTCTCTTTAAGTTCCATGTATTTATTACTCATACATACAGGAAATGATATGAGTTTACAATCCTACAGGCGAACTCCTCTTTCTGTCACTAATGCAAACCGGGAAGACATTTAATAAGATACATTTCTTGTAATTCACCTATACTAAATCATATTTCAAACGTTTTCATAGGCGAAGTGTATTATTTTTAGAACGATTACATTTTAAAATATATCTTCTAATTAAGCTCTGTAAAAATACCGCATTGTTAGATTAGTGTCTTTTTTAGTTCTTTGTTAAGATACGCTATTGTATATGATGAAACAGAAACTATATATTAACATGAATAAACAAGAGATGAAAAATAGTACAGTAGGGTTATTTTAAACGAATAAAAAACATGAATCGTATACATTCTCCTTATATATGTAAATCGTAATTACGTTAAAATTAGAACTAACAGAAATAACATATGACAATTATCTCAAAAGGACATAAAACCCGATTTTATAGTGGAAAATGTAGTGTAGTTTTAACGTTAGGAATTGTATCACGTCTGCTAATATTATATATATATATACAGGGTGGGCCAAAATAAGGGTCCTATCTTTAAATTTGAATAACTTGAATTTGAATAACTTCCACAAAATAAAAGTTAAACTCACCAAACTTTATGTGTGTGTAGACTGACCCTTCTGAGATTTTTTGAAATAAACAAAACAAATTTTAGCCGAAAAACACTTCTTAAAACTTACAAAAACTAAAGTATTGTTTTTTACACTGTTTTGAGTTTTTTAAGCAAAAATAATGTTTTCTAAATGAGGGTACGTTCCTTAGGGCTAATACGGCTCATGCTTGCTTCGGAAGGGGTCCTTTACTTATTCTAAAAAAAAAAAAAAAATCAATAAATAAAAAAGTTATGAATTTTTAAAAATAGGACCCTTATTTTTGCCCACCCTGTATATATATATATATATATATATATATATAATATTAAATTATTTTAAAAATATTTTTACTTACGTACGACGTCGTTTCCAGCTTATGGGTCTCATCAGCGCAGACAATAACAATCTCAGATTGTCATAAGGCGCGAACTCCGTCTACAGATACATCTTGAATTTATAGGCGTTCATCTAGCCCGATTAAGCCACGAGGGATTGTCACACGACATCGGAGAAATTAAGTGATGTTTACACGGAAAGCGGCGAGTGCTGACATCTAAACATTCAATAGCATTAAACAACAGTGTCGGAGCATTGCACTGAAGCTTTTAAGTGAATGTTTATTTTTTAATTATTCCGACAGTGCTTTACTTTCAATTTTACTTGGACGGGCTTATAATAATATTACATTATTTTAAAGATTTTTACAAATATTTTGTACATACGTACGACGTCGTTTCGGGCGTATGGCTCTCATCAGCGCAGATAAATAACTATCGCAGACTCGTTTTGAGCACTAGCACTTTTAAATGCATCCGGTTAACACTTTCAAAGTGGCTATTAAGTAAAGAACGTGTCTTTAGAATATTAAGTAATAGATTACCCGAAAACCGTGGGATTGGTTGTAGTATTAATACTGTATTATAAGCATTTTATGGTGTTTTTACTATAATCAATATCAATTTTGTTAATTCATGTTTTTTTTAGATTTTATGTGTGGGTTTGTCGTTCAAATTTCAAAGTATTGCAGGGTTAGTTAATAAAATTGAAATATAAGCCATATTAGCAATACAAGATTAATTTATTATTTTAATTATTCAAATTAACAAATAAATAAATTTCTTTATTCTTGTTTTTTTGATGAAAAAAAAAATGACTCAATACTGGTCACCCCTGAAGAAGGAATTTTATTCCGTAATCGATAGGATTAATGTAAAAAAAAAAAAAAAAATTAATCTTGTATTGCTAATATGGCTTATATTTCAATTTTATATATATATAGATTATTTATCTATAAACAAGCTTCTTCCGTCTTTTGAGAAGGCATCCGTATAGTGTCACACTATAAGCCGCCCTACAAACAGGTTGAAAAGTATAATAGGAAATCACGTTTAAATAAACAATATTAGATTGTTTTGTAAAACGTACTATTCTCTTTTTATTATAGACATATACAATAATTTCACTGTTTCATATTTATACTCATAGTATAAAATATATTATGTGTACACAAATATGATGTTATATTTAATACTATATATATATATATATATATATTTCTTGAATGTGAGATGATATATATAATTATTTCCACAATCAGACAACGCCGCAGCCCACAACCCATGAAAAGAAACAAACCGGAAGTCCTAGACTCGAGTTTCGCCCTCCTTTGGGCTCATCAGTAGAACACACCCGAACTCAGGATTCGAAACCCGAGTCGCTTGCATGATAAGCGAGTACTCTGCCACTGAGCTACCTCGCCACATACAAGAATGTCTATTAATTTACACAGATTAAGCGAACCGCGGCGATGACCGACTGTGGAATTTACCTACTCTTTTCAACAAGGGGTGTAGTCATCCAACTACTATGAACCCAGGCCGATGACTTAGTTCGGATGTGTTCTACTGATGAGCCCAAAGGAGGGCGAAACTCGAGTCTAGGACTTCCGGTTTGTTTCTTTTCATGGGTTGGGGGCTGCGGCGTTGTCTGATTGTGGAAATAATTATATATATATATATATATATATATATATATATATATATATATATATATATATATATATATATGTATCAATGATAAAAGACAGTATAATTAGCTTTACTCTTTACTATAGGTTCACAGTATCAATGCTTCTGATACGTGTCTCCGACTAGCATTAATCAATCACTGATAAGAAATCAATCATTTATGTATATAGTATATATTCTATATTAGGTTACTTTCCGATACAATTTTTTTTACTGCAATTGTTTATATATACATATTTTTTCAATGTTACCTTTACCAGGGCTAGCTGCACGTGTAGGGCTTAGTGGGAGTAAAGGTGGTTTACCCTAAGCTAACTTCGATAATTAATATTTTACAAACCCTTTAACGAGTAAATAAGTGTTACATTTATTACTACTATCATCTATTAAAGTTTTAAATGTTTATGTTGAGACTTACACATCTCTCCTTATGAACTAGTAATTATCAATTAATGTTGTCCTTGTATTGCCTATTATTTGAGTTACATACATCTAGATGGGCGCATTTATGACGGGCTAGAGCTTGTGCTTAATATACACTATGGAACATTTTATATGATTTTATTATAGTATACCACTTCAAGGAAAACACATGATATAGTATTTTCTCTTTTCTTATTTGTAATAAATATATAAAATAACTCAATTTGAATTCTTGGGAATTTAGTCATAAATAAATAAAAAAAACAAATGCATATACATTTTTTTGCTGTCTATATTTACGGGCATCAATATATTTAAATCTTTATAATGAAAGAAAAGATAAAGTCATTTATATTGTTATAGATATTTATTTCTGTTTCTACAGTTGTTTGTGCCTTCGAGACTGCGTTTACCCTAACAATCATTAATAACGTTGCCTTCATAGTATTCAATGTGGATTTAAAATATATAAGAAAATCGCTAAAAATGGAGAATATATAAATGGTTTGTTACGACTAGTTCTCATCCACGGGTTATATATATATATATATATATATATATATATATATATATATATATATATATATATATAAAAGCAAACGAAAGAAATTACATACACATGCGGACATTTCATCGTCTATGACCCATCAGTAAGATAGAAGCAGCAGGTGTATCCATGCATCCTAATGTGATAATTAGTCAATCAACCTATCCACGGAGAAAACTAATTGGGGCCTAGCATTATCATTTTAAGAGATTAACAATAATTTTAGTAATTACAAACATCAACTAATTATTTCATTGCAATGCCATTTACAAACAGTCTTCATTAGTTAAGTAAGTTTATACGGAGTAAGATTATATATAGATATATATATATATATATATATATATATATATATATACATATATATATATATATATAAATATATATATATATAGATATATCAATAGATAAAGTGAAAGAATAAAATTAGGTACGAATCAAATTTTATTACAATTCAAAGTTCAGGCAAAGATTTGGTAGCTTCCAGAGTTACATCATTAATATATTATTAAGTTAACTCTGGAAGCTACCAAATTTAATCTTTGGAAGGATTCGGCGGATACTATCAAATGGTTTAAATCAATTAAAAATAAGAGGAATGCCTGTTTTATACAATTCGATATTATGGATTTTTACCACTCGATTTCCAAGTAATTACTTACGAACAGCATTAACTATGCTAGGAACTTCGTGGATATATCCGATGAGCAGGTAAGATTAATTATGGCTTGTCGCAGATCCATCCTTATAAACAATCGGGAAACATTGATTAAATTGAACAACAACAGATTTGATGTCCCGATGGGTCCTTTTGACTCAGCCCAGATTGCCGATCTGGTGGGCATATTCATAATGTACAGAATTAGCAGAATTGTAGAGCTTAATTTAGTGGGGTTATATAGGGATTATGGACTAAGTGTTATCCCTAATAGTAACGGCCCCCTGGTATCCAAAATACATAAACAATTAATAAGAGCATTCAAATACCTTGGATTTAAAATAGATATTACCTTAGACTTAAGAAAGGGGACATACAAACCATTCAATATAGATAATCACACACCATCTTATATCAATACTCGATCTAACCACTCGAACTGCATAATTAAACAAATACCTAAAACAATTAATACTAGAATTAAAAAGCTTTCGGCTAACAGGGAAATTTTTGAAGCAAATACACATTTATACAATAGAGCGCTAGATAAAAGTGGATATAATGAAAAACTCAAATATACCAAGAAAGAAAATAAAAATAAATCCAGGAATAGAGGCCGAAAAATAATATAGTTCAATCCTCCTTACTGCCAACTATCTAACATCAACATCAGGAGAGTATTCTTGAACATTTTAGCATGAATAATCCACTTAGGAAGATATTTAATAGAAAACCCATTAAAATCAGTTACTCTTGCAACAAGAACATGGACAGAATAATCAGCACCCATAATCGTAAATTACTAAACAATTCTAGTAAGAATAAAGTTACAGTAGATAAATGTAATTGTCAAGTGAAAAATAACTGCTCAATGGACGGTAACTGTAAAGTTGAGTGTGTGGTTTATAAGGCCACTATTCATCCGGAAGATAACAACAGGGATAAATAAGTTTACATCGGCATCTCCGCGGGAAACTGGAAACAACGTTTTTATGACCACAACACTCTTTCAATAACCCAGAACTCAAGAACAAAACGGAGTTAGCTAAACAATGGTGGCTTCTGAAAAATCAGAACAGGTCCCCGGTGGTTTCGTGGTCAATCTTATGTTTTTCGGATGTTCCAAATGGATTTAAGCATAGATGCAACTCATGTCTAGAGGAAAAAATAAGAATCCTAAAATATGAACGCAATAATCTCTTACTTAAACGAGATGAGCATATGGGCAAATGCAGACATAAATAAAAGTTTAAAATAACCAATGACTAGTAATCCGATAGACCTCTAGATTTGTAACGGTGACGATACCAAATTTAATAACATTATTTACGGTACCCCCCCCCCCTCCCCAAATATTTATAATAATATCTGTTATAGACACAGAATTACCTACTTTGTGATATATAGTATTTGTGTGTATGCGTATATAATGGTATTTTGAAATATTTATTTATTCAGATTATTTACTTAAAATAAGATAGCGTTAAGAAAATTTTTCTGCAGATAACACACTAGTTATTGAATTAATATAAGTATAGATGTCAAATATTACCACTAGACATTATTAGACTTGAATTAGGGTATAACTATAGATTATCAAATTAATCTAAAATATAAATAAGGTAAGACTAATTTTTAGAACTCATATTGTATCAGTAAGAATATAGAGTGTTATGTAAATATTGTGTGTAGGTGTGTGGATGTATGTATGTGTGTGTGTATGTATGTATGTATGTATATATATGCGTATGTGTATATGTATATGTGTGTATGTATATGTATGTATATGTTTACATGTGTGAGTATATGTAACTACATGCGTATGCATTTGGTTAATATTTCAAATAGATTCAGGGATATATATATATGTGTATATGTGTATGTGTATATATATATGTATATATGTGGGTATGTATATGTATATATATATGTATATATATATATATATATATATATATATATATATATATATATATGGATATATGTATGTGTGTATGTGTGTATATGTATGTGTGTGTGCGTATGTATTTGTATGTATACATATGTGTATGTGCGTATAATTCTATTTCAATTAGATTCTCTTTCTTGGAATCCAGACAGACTGAAAATCTATGATACGCAATTCATGTATTTCTTCTCCTTCTCTATGCCTGGCTACTTGTTTGTTTCTTTCTTTTCTCCTACCGAGTTTGAGAACACGAGTTTCGCTGGACACATTTTGTATCGGCTAAAAATATATGAATAAAAGTTATGTATGTTAATCTGCTTACGTATGGTAATTTGTGAGTGAGGTTACGTGTGTGCGTGCTCATAGGATGTGTGCGTATTTAGGCTTGTGTATGCGCGTGAGTAAAGTTGTCTCTATGTATGATATCGTCAAGTCGTAAGTGTCATACTTTTGACACGGCAGTTATTATTTGATTAACTTAATGATCCCTCCCCTTCGACCGTCATTGTTAAATATAAGTTTTAAATTCCCCCTCTCTAGATGTATCAAATTGGTTGCTACCATCACTCTCTCTGGTTGTGTTTGAATTGTCGTAGGGAAATTCAATGTTCTATCAGTCTCAAAAATGTAATTGTCTGAGTGATGCTTGAAAAAACCGCACGGTTGAAATAAATTATTGCATCGACAATTATGTGATTTCGTGTTATTATATTTTATGTTATTCTTGCTCTGTTGTCTATATTGAGCTCTCATACCCATATTTCCTCCTGGAAATATCCTATTATAACACAAATAAATATATATATATATATATATATATATATATATATATATATATATATATATATATATATATATATATATATATATAAACCAATATGAAAAGTATTTCCTAGTAGTATATAAACGCATTTTTCTAATACATGTTTATATAGATTTTCAGAAGAGTGGATATATGTATGTTTTTGTATCTATTTTAAATATATGATATCTTAACTTATAGGACTAGTGTCTCATTTTGATGTTGTAATGTGACTTCAATTCAGGTTCTACTTTGATTAGTAAGGAGTTATTGAAATTAAAATATCTTTAGGAATACTACTTTTTTTCTTACATTGATAAAGTACCCCGTTTATTTTCAGTATTTATTTTGTACTTTTATAGGATAATTTTGACTTCAGTGTAACTTGTAAAAGTGGGACTCTTTTAAAATACTATATCGAATAATAACAGAATAATTTATAGTAGAGTAGTCCATTTCGAACTCTTTGGCCTAAAATATTACAAAATAATTGTATATCTTATCGAATATTATATAATAACTTGCATAGCTACCCAGTGTTGCAAAGGTTTTAGTGTGGGATAGCAGCATATGCAACATCATGGTAGAGTGAGTTTAGTTAAACATCAACCTTGATGCCGTCAGCTATATATATATATATATATATATATATATATATATATATATATACAGGGTGTCTCAAAAAAATGTACTCACTCGTAGAATGACGAGAACACTTTTATTTATAAACATAGAGTGAAATGAAATAGCATCGAATACATGAGACAGATGTAATTGAAGAATCATGTTCGCAAATGTTCAAACTGATGACCAGTATTGTTCAAACAAAGCTGATAACGCGCACCAAGGTAAATAAAGGTTTTCTCGTCATTCTAAGAGTGAGTACATTTTTTTAGACACCCTGTATATATATATATATATTACTCACTGAGCTATTCAGATATATGTTAATACTCTTAAACTAACGCTAATAAATAGCTTAATTTCATTGTGTAACATAATTGAAAAGTGGTATTAGCTTCTTTAATAGGCAGCCAGAGACGTACACCTAGTTCCATTATGTTCACATGTAAATTGTGCTTGTGAATACAATTATATTGAAAGTACACTCCTAGTATACTTCATTTGAATCAAAGTAGAAAAAACAGTTTTTAGTGAAGGAGTTTGTGCCCCTGGGAAATATCTTAATATTATCAACATTTGCTGAAATTCTGGGAATAAACATCATTTTTGTCATTAACCTATGGTTTAAATTTCATTTGAATCTAAAGGAAAGCAGTTTTCAGTTGGGGTGTTGTGCCCCTCCGAGGACCCCTTGCGTTTAAGTGATATATTTCTTTTGTACCCTATGGCATTCACGGAAAAGTCAGTAGTTTACATGTCAGATATCAAGTAAGTATGCCCAGCGGTTTGGGTGAACATAAGACACAAAGATCAGGCGGACAATCACACGAAGTTACTATTTTATATATATATATATATATATATATATATATATATATATATATATATATATGAACTAAATGTAGGTGTTTTGGGTTTGAGTAAAGTCTATTTATTAGTCATTTATTTCCCCTTGTCTGTTCGGCTCCGGTTATATGTAAAATGAATGAGATTATTAAATTCTTTTATGCTATTGAGGATGATTGATCACCCGTGATATTTGGAGAGCTCCACTATTGTTTTTTTTTGGAAAGTCTGCATTTATGGACAGTTATTTCTTCGTAAAATCATCGAATGAATATTAATCTCTTGCAATATGAAGATATGTGTGTTATTGTTATTTCTGCAGCCAAGGGTACTGATCGGATTAATAATCTTTTTTAAGAAGATATCAACTATCATTTATTAAGATATAAACTTGATTGATTTTTTATAAACGTGAATAATATACCTACATTTAAGAGTGAATCCATCTTCTAGTACAAAATATATACATTCGATTTGAACTTAATTAATATAGCCTGTTGTTAAAAATTTTAAAATATAAAAAAGACAATAGTTTTCTTGGTTATGTGATTATTAGACAATTCCATTGTAAAATTGACCTGTAAATAATTGATAAAACAGTTTTTGTGTTAAAGATAAGATTAATAAGAAATAGGAAACATATGTACACTATAGTATTTGTTGATGTTTATCTTTGGAGGATGTTTACAAAATATTGATTACATCTACTGAGTCATAATGTATGACATCTGTTTGACTTAAAAACTTAAGCATTGAGCTAAATTTTAGCTGCGGTATTAACTCGTATCATAGCAATTCGAACTGCTTTATTTTTTATATTTATATCATTGAATCGATGTGTGTTGTCTCCTTATGATAAAACTAAAGACAACATTTTTAGACTTGTTTTTAATCACTTAAATATATATATATATATATATATATATATATATATATATATATATATATAGTCTTGGAAGTTTCTCAACCATTAAAACTATATTTACCCCCCCCCCTAAAAAAAACCTTAAGTCCCAAGTCGTTCAGTGGAAAATCACTCATGTAAGTCAATTTAACTTTTTCAGTTATTATATTAGTTTGCGTCTAACATTATGTAAGGGATCATCAGTTGTTTACTATGAAAAACTGTTTCGGGAATTTAAAAACAAGACAGTATTTAATGTTATGGCTTCCCAACAGAGTTGATCAAACCCCACTTCCCTTAAAAGACAAAAACATAAACGGTCCGTATACTAAACCTAAGTTTTGTTCCGTATAAATGTTTTGCTAACTTATCTTAGTTATTAAAAAAAGAAAAATTCCTCTTTAAATGTGTTGTTCGTCTGTCTAATAAAATTTATCCGTTACTTAGAAAAATGTTTCTGCATTTTAAAGTGCGTCGACGAATCCATTTAAAAATTATATACTACACAATGTCTATTCAATGGTATTTTCCTAGTTTGTAATACACTAAATTAGTCTAACAGAACAATTTTGCACAAGATTCATGCCATCTTAAAAAAATAAAATGAAGAGATATATGCTACTCTAGCTTATGTTAAGAACCCGTTTTTTAATCAAAGTATGTCCTTCAATGAAAATATTTAAATGATAGAGACAAAGCTTAAGGGGTCTTTAGAAGAAATTATAATCCAGAGGATCTTGCTTAATGGGTCTGTAATAACTATGGATCACACCAGGCAATCAAATTAGTTTCATCTTATAACAATATAACTATTTTAGAGCTTAAGCTTAAGGTGTCTTCTATGAGGGGCAACTAAGGGATGATTAAACACCCCCAAATTTCCTAAATCAAGAGGTGATAAGCGGGTATAGTTTTGTGTCATACTATATACAATGTTTTAAGTAGTATTTCATTTTATTCCCTACAAACAATTTAAATAATATTTCAGTCAATATATTTACATTAGTTAAGACTTTTTACTTTGAATATTTTATTGTTCGAATATATTTAAAGTCAGTCAAAGACGTATATATATATATATATATATATATATATATATATATATATATGGTGGGCAAAAATAAGGGTCCTATTTTTTAAAATTCATAACTTTTTTATTTATTGATTTTTTTTATTTTTATTTTTTAGAATAAGTAAAGGACCCCTTCCGAAGCAAGCATGAGCCGTATTAGCCCTAAGGAACGTACCTTCATTTAGAAAACATTATTTTTGCTTAAAAAACTCAAAACAGTGTAAAAAACAATACTTTAGTTTTTGTAAGTTTTAAGTAGTGTTTTTCGGCTAAAATTTGTTTTGTTTATTTCAAAAAATCTCGGAAGGGTCAGTCTACACACACATAAAGTTTGGTGAGTTTAACTTTTATTTTGTGGAAGTTATTCAAATTCAAGTTATTCAAATTTAAAGATAGGACCCTTATTTTGGCCCACCCTGTATATATATTTAGTATGTATCACAAGTTCGTTGAAAAGAAAAATACAGTGCTCAGTTGTAGGTTTCACAAGAGCTAATGGCGAGTTGTTCGTGTGAGTTGAAAATACGCTTGTCGAGGACAGGAGATCGAAATTTTGTTGAGTCGGCCGTGTCTTTATTAAGCTGACTAAGCTGGCTTGAATTAAAAAAAAAAACAAAGTGCCCAAGTTCCAATTAAACTATCAGCATCTTCACTATTATAAATTTTACTTTATTTTACATTTCATTTAAACAAGAAACGGAAGTAACTAATGCAAGCTTGCTCGACAGACAGTCTAGGGTTTAATATAGAATATTTACTTCTGAAGCTGCATCTTGTCTTGTCGTATTCGGGCAAAGAACGAAAACATGTTTAAGCGTCATGTCTCAACAGCGTCTCGGTCAGGAACGTGTTTGTCTCTTCCCGCCAACAAGGTGAGCGGAAACGGAAATTAGCTAAAAGTCGCGGGCACCAAAGAAGTGCTCCAAGTGCCCAGTGAATTCCAACGCCTGTTTGAGCCAACCTAACTACAACTAAATATTACGCTAAAGATTTCATGTACACACGGAATAAATAGATTTGTTATATAACTGCTACAAGTAAATATAAATATTTTATTTAAGAACTATATATTACAGTGAATATTGTGTGTACTAGGGTAGCATCAATCTGGTCTGTTTATACCATTCGGCTTCTGCCTCAGATCCGACATGACCAGATCGATGAAATTCGGGTACACACAAAATACATTCTAATGTATAGTTTTTAATTAAAACACTTATATATATACACGTATATTTATATATATATATATATATATAGAGAGAGAGAGAGAGATAGAAGAAAAAAGAGTGATAAATATGCGACGATTGTCCAAATTTATTTCAAATTTCAATTGTTCAATGCAAGGTTGTCAGTAATAAACTAGTGTTTATTTTTCTTTCCTTAAGCCAAGGCTTTTCAAAGATCGAAAACTTATCATCAGAGGAGAAATACAGATGGATAAGTTGGTTTTCGAAAAAACCAAAGTTCAAATATTTGAAAAATATGAGAATTATTTTTAAAAATTATTAAAATAATTTTTGTCAAAAAACGTACTGAATGAAAAGAAAATTTCGTGAAAAAGATATACAATTGTCCGGGTGGTAAGTTTCCGTTGAAAAGGTTCGGTGAAATTGTAGAAAGTGAAGAAAAACACTTTGCATGGGAGCAGGTTGGAAAAGGTGCTCAAAAGTAGATAAGTCCAGATGCACTTAAAAGAGGCTGTGAAGAGGAAAACAGGCCATTTTTTGATTTTCTTCCGGGCCTAGTAAAACGGTAGGATCTCATACAAGGATTAACTCAGAATGAGAAAAAGCCAAAGTTGATGAAAATTTCAGATTTGGGGTCAGGATGGGGGGGGGGGTTAGGAGGTGCGGGGTAGTAAAAAAGTCGCTTTGTGAATTTGGGGGAAAAAATAAAAAGAAGGACGGGTTGGCAAGGGGATGTAGATAAAGTGACAGGTGGGTTAAGGGTGCGGGCTAGCGGTAGGGTGTAGGTTTTGGGGGTGGGGTTAATCTTAAATGGTGAATAGGTATAGAAAAAGTTGATTCTAAAAATAGAAATAAAAAAATGTGAGCTTCCAAATATTTCAGGCGGCTAAAGGCAGAATAAAATGTAGTTATCAGATATGGTTTCAGTGTGTTTAAGGAATAAAGAATAAAGTAGAATTAGTGAGAGCATGGTATAATAAATATAGGAATGTGAGCGAGTGGATGATTAAAATTAAAAATTAAAAGATTAAATTTAAATTTAAAAAGCTAGGGAATAGTTAATTAAAAAATTTATTTATTTATTTTTAATTTAAAACCAAATTAAGGGTTAGATGAATAATTTGGAGAGACATTAAATGGCCAAAGAGATAAGGGGGGGGGGGAAATAAATTAATGGGAAAACGGTTAGTGAAATTTAAAGGTCAAGTCTGTTCTACTCAGGTATATTGAAATTTAGGAGAGGGGAACAATGTAAGGAATAAGGATAGATTGTTAGAAACAATTTGTTTCGATTTCTAGTAATAGGGGTGGAGTTGGGTTGGTTCAATCAAAAATTTGAGTGCAGTGTCAATTTTTTAATCTGTGGTTTAAATGGTGAGTGAGTCGTAACAGGGTAACAATTAACAGTTACAGTTAAAATTTAATTAGATATATAAGGGAAACTTGCAAGGGGTTTCCAAGTAGTATGAACATATGATTTGGGGGGGGGTGAAATTGGTCAAAGGTAAGATAAGTTGAACAAAGAGAGAATGGGCCGATAGAAAGTGGCTCGCGAGTATTTAGAGGGATTAGGATTAATCAAGAATAGGCCAAAATAAGTAGTTATGTAACTAGCTCGAATCAATCAAAATAGTTAAAAAGATTACTCAAAGGGGGTTATGGAGGCTATTAAGGAGATAGAGCAGAAGTGCTAGTAACAGTTTATATAATATAAGTGTTATGGGCCAGGGTTGGATTGAAAAATTAAGCAGACCTGCGTTTAGAAGCTAGTGAGTTAGAGAGCTGATGAGAATTACAGGGGGGTATTAATGGACCCAATTGAAGGGGAATTCAAATGTCGTAGTTAAAATGATAACAAAAAGAAGTTACAGGGGAATATGTTGCACATAGGAAGAGTCTAAATATAAGGACGATATAGTGGAAGTGTAGGGGATAATAAGGGGGGGGGGGAAAGAGAGGCCGAGAAGGAGTTTGTAGGTGGGATTACGGACAGGAGAAACAGTGAGATAAATATAAGGGGTTAGGAGTGGAGCTGAAGCAAAAGGATAAAAAGGAGCTATATTGCAGGAGAGGTATATAAGTCTAGATATTAGGTATGTTAATGATCGGTGGAAAGTTGGAGGAATAATGTTAGTTCAATCTACTGATAGTTTTCCGGGTAGATGTGGTTGTTAGGTGTAATGGTGATGAAGAATTTATTGGGAGGGTTAATTAGTGAGATTAGGGGCGTTAAGAATAGAAGTTACAAGGTTCCCCTGGGATATAGTTTAGAGATTTGTCAGATGTTAAAGAATGGGGGGAGTTATTGGTTGGGAGGAGGAGTGTCAGAGGGAGTGATGAAGTTAATGTATTTAAATTTTCGTTTGTGTCTGCAATTTGAAATAAGTTCATTTTTGGAGTTAATGACATTTAAGTTCTTGTGTGCTGTAGCTATCATATAAGTTTCCAAGGTACATAGTTGGCAGAATGCAGAACCAGGAGTATATGAGTTTGACTTTTTTAATATAAACCAACTTAGGAAGTAGGGGGTATTTTTGATGTGAAAGCTTTTTATTAGGTTGGAAAGAGAGGTGCTAGTGGTACCATTACTATTGTGTTTAAAAGAGTAGATATGGTTAGAGATTCGAGTCTTTATGGGGAAAGCACTGGCACCAATATAGGTATGAATTTTTTGGGGGGTTATTGTTGTATTATTTGAGTTGTTTATATTATTAGGGGTGCTTACGGTTTGTATGCTCGGATTCAAGTCAAAGTTTAAGTTAGGGTTATTAGTTGGGGACGGTAGGGTGTCTTGGGGGATGAGATCGGATCCATTATTAGTTGGTGGTAGTTGTTGGTCAGTGTGGAGAGTGTTATTTAGTGGAGGGGTTGTTGATGGGGATTGTTGAGGGGAAAAGTGGGAGATTGTATGTTGGCATTATTTTGCATATTGGTATTAATCTGTGTAGTGGTGTATTTTTTAACAGTACAGGAATATATGACGTTACTTTGTATGCAATCACCGTTTAATGGGCATTCTCTGGATTTTTGGCAGTTGCAGTTATTAGTGGGGTGTATGGTAGGTGCTGTTTGTTGGGCAGATTTAATTTTTTTGTTGTTAGATGTGATGATGGTTTGTGCTATATTGGGCATTGTGGAGTAAGAAATTTTAATAGAGTTCTTGTTTAAAATAGTGCTGTATTTATGTGGGTGCTTGAACGAGTTATCTAAAATTTTGAAAAATTCCCTAGCTATGTTAGTTTTTACATTGCAATTATAGGGTGGATTAAACCAAATATTATCTTTTCTTCTAGTTTTTTATTTTTATTTTCACTGTGTTCTTAGGGGTTAGCTGTTTTAACTATATTAATAGTTTTAGTATGTCCATTTGCATATTTCTTAGGTTTCTTGGGTATCGTGGTGCTAGTTCTTTGTCTATCTTGTGTCGCCATTTTGTAGGTAACAACATTTAAAGGTTTATTCCCCTGGAGGGGGGGATTATTTTCATATTTAATTTTATCAGTGTATCCCGAGTTAAGAAGTGCGTTATTATAGAAACTAGAATTTTGATCGAAGATAGGTTTATTAGCTGAAAGTCTCGAAATTCTATTTGAGATTGAAGGGACTATTGAGTTAATGATGGATTTAGGGTGGTTAGAGTGCTTATGTACGTAAAATAAGGTTAGATTAGGTTTGTGGTAAGGGCTAAATGATTCGGAGTTAAGGTCTAGTGTTAGGTCAAGGAAATTAGATATTCTTTTCTCGGGTTCTATGGTTATGGTTAATCCGAAGTTTTTAAAGAACTTGTGTAGGTTTTTTTTGGTGTTGTTGTATTGTCTGGGTCTCTCCCTAGAGATAAAGAGCGCATCGTCTCTGTAGAGTCCACCGTGTAAGTGTCCGAATTCAAGCTTTAATTGTCTCAATAAATATAATCCTACTAGGTCAGTAACTTGGGCAGAGTCTGAAGCTCCCATGGTGATATCAAAGTTGTTGGGGCTATCTTTCCTAGTCCAAAATTTATTGTCAAATTCTAAAAGGGATCTCCTGGCTAAAATTATTAGATTTTTTTCAGAGTCTGTGATATCTGAATTATGTTTAGCGAAAATAAGAGCTTTGTTTAGTAGGATAGGAGAGATAGACTGATAATAATTGTCAATGTCGAAAGTGATGAAGTTCAAGTTAGAATTAGATTTATCTTTGAGGTTAAAGAACCAGTTGGAAACCTCTCCAGATGATTGCCAAAGGGAGTATGTATATACACACCCCCCCCCACACACACACACACACATATATATATATATATATATATATATATATGCAACACATTTTATATTTACTGAAATATATATTGGTATATACACATACATATGTATCAATATATATACATTTATATATATATATATATATATATATATATATATATATATATATAAATTATACCAAACCTGATCTTATCAACATTAGTATCCTCTAGTATTTCTTCCTATATACTTTGATAATATGAAATGTACGCAAACATTAACTTAGTCCTGGGATTGAGTTTTGTTCGAAAAATCTATTTTAATTGTTTTATTAATTTTAAATTAAAGCTAAAGATAGCCTTATGTATACTAAACTTGACAAGGTATATAACCATCGATTAACTATCTATGTATATCAGTTGTCACCTTTCAATCTATATTGAGTCAACCATTCGTTAATATTATTAAATGTCTATGTGCGTATTTATGGCTCTCTTTCCAGCTAATTTACATACCTTTTTCTGTGACATATTACAGGTATATATGCTTATCATAGTGCAAAATAATAAGTCTCCTTATTATCTATCTAGGACTTATAAGGAATAATACTACTTCTATATAATAATAATAATAATAATAATAATAATAATAATAATAATAATAATAATAATAATAATAATAATAACTAGCGGTACCCGTGTAAATTACACGAAATGATGTTTTTAATACTAATTATCTTGTTCCTAACCTATACATGTTTGAATAAAATATGATATGATTTGGACTTGTATATTTATTTTTAGAAAATGAACAATACATGAAACAATTTACAAAACTTCTTTATATACAATATTTCTAGTGAAGGTAATATTTCGACGACTAAATGTTTGTAAATGTTTTCAATTAAATTAAATTTGGCTCCAATTCTTGAATATTTATTTACTCCTCTGCAGGAGTTAGGCACAAGGCCAGTTTTATCTTACTCACCCAAGTAAGATGTGAGCCAAGGTCGGGTCGGGAAAGCCAGGGCTCGAGAAGGTGAGCACTCTGGCCATTAAAAATTGCCTTGGCAGCCCCGTTGGCATTCCCCGTGAAAGGCGCCCCAGGCTGTAAGCAATAAACTTACTCCTCTCCAAAGAGGGGAGGCGAAGCCTGGGAGGGTGGACCACCTAGAACTGCAGAGGACAGACCCATACACCGGTGTAAGTCAAGTCTCGAAGGCCAAGACAATACCAGTCTATGGAGTGCAGTATCCATCGGAACAGATACTACACTTTGATCTTAGCCAAAAGGCAATGCCAATTCATGAGTAGCATACAAAGATTCGGAAGGTCGTTGCTTTTGATGTTAGCATGACACACAAAATCACACACGCTATTGTATTAATATGTGTCTTCCCCGTTGTCCACTCCCTACCTCCCTTCCCCTTCCTTCGAAATGTAGAAAAAATCTTAGAGGTTGGTTGGGATCGAACTATAAACCAGTCGGGCCGAAGTCAAAAGTACTACGTCGCTAACCGTTGCACCCAAGGAAAATACACCAAAATGATTCGAAATTAAGCAAGTTTAATGTTTTTCCAAATCTAGGTGCGGCACGCATGCGCAGAGATTTTGACGGAAGCGTGACACACGAACACACACGCTATCGTATTAATATATAGATAATAATAATAATAAAACTCCAATGAAAACAACTGGTTGTTGTCAGTGAGCAATTACTGACAATAGCGTGTGAGTACAAATAATAATAATCGAGAAGTAAGGAAATGTTTTGAAAGGTATATAACAGTTTATGCATTTTCTAATAAAATTTACTAATGAACGGACCACGAGTACGCCAATTAAATGTATACACACACACACATATATATATTTATATATATATATATATATATATATATATATATATATATATATATATACAGGGTGTTTCAAAAGTCTTAGGAACATAACGATTTTTAATAACTCAAAAACTATTAGGAGTTGAAAAATGAAATGGGTACCGTTGGAAAGGTTAAAGTTTCAAGTTTTGTGGGGAATCTTCAAAGTTGCTCAATATGAGCACCATTCGTCACACGGCAGACATCTAGTCGATAGTCTATTTCCTGCCAAACGCGTTCCAGCATCTTGACGTCAATGGTTCCCACAACTGCCGTTATTCGAGCCTTTAGTTCGTCAATATCTCTTGGAAGGGGCGGCACATAGACTTGTTGCTTGACAAAGCCCCAAAGGAAAAGGTCACACGGGGTAAGATCTGGAGACCTAGGAAGCCAGGGCATGAGAACGTCATCACCTCGCCCAGATCTCCCAATCCATCTACCAGGCAGCCTTGTGTTAAGAAACTGCCTTACTCTAAGACTCCAGTGTGGTGGTGCACCATCTTGTTGAAAAATGAAGTCATCAGATTCTGCTTGTTCCAACTGAGCCATTAACCAGTCTTCCAGCATGTTGAGATAGGATTCACCAGTGATAGTTGTTTCTTCAAAGAAGAACGGTCCATAGACACCTTTCTTGGAAATTGCACAAAACACGTTCACTTTTGGTGAATCTCGCTCGTGCTCAAGAAGTTCATGAGGATTCTCAGTACCCCATATGCGAGTGTTATGCTTGTTTACTTTGCCATTCAGATGGAAGGTCGCCTCATCGCTAAAAACAAGCCGGTCATCAAAGCCGTTATCTTCCAACTTCTCTTGCATTGCAATGCAAAAGTCACGGCGAAGTGGCTTGTCAGTGTCCTTCAACTTTTGGACCAACTTGAGCTTGTAAGGTACCATTTGCAGTCGTTTTCTTAAGACACGCCAGACAGTTGCTGGAGCAAGCTGAAGTTCCCTGCTGGCTCTTCTCACTGATTTACGGGGGCTCCGCTGAAAGGCTGTCCGAACTTGCTCAACTGCATCTTCTGAAGTTGAAGGGCGACCTGTTCGCTTACTTGGGCACAAACACCCATCTTTCACAAATTTAGCATGCCATCTGACAATGGATTTCCTTTCATGGGCTTCTTTTTTAAATTTCCTGCGAAATGCACGCTGAACACATGTCCACGATTCAGTCTTTGCAAATTGGAGGACGCAAAATGCCTTGTCTTGTTTAGAGAACGCCATTACTGCACCTGGAAAGATAACACGAAAATCATTAGTATGACCAAAAACTTGATTAAGCAAGCTTTAAAATGGCACCAGTTTCATTTTTCTACCTGGAATAGTTCATGAGATATACGCATTTGTAATGTTCCCAAGACTTTTGAAACACCCTGTATATATATATATATATATATATATATATATATATATATATATATATATATATATATATATATATATATATAACTTAATTATATATATAACTTAATTGCCATGAATATATTTTCATAGCTTACTACCTAGCTCTACTTACGTATCGAGCACTGTTGAAGTAATTACTGAATATTGATACATAAAAAGTTATCTCCTTATAAAAGTGTATGTGGATACATGTAATAGTAATATATATATATATATATATATATATATATATATATATATATATATATATGTTACACGTATTACATTAGCTTCTGTAGATGTAAATTTGTGTAAACTCCAGGTTTTATTAAAATACTCAATAACAAGTACATCTGTTCTTTAGTATACATTTCCATTTACACAAACATTATTGATTATACATGCACATACATTTTTAGGTTGTACTTTTCACAGAGAGTCAACTTCTTCAGACCAAAAAAGACAAGGAAGTAGAAATTAATTTGGAAAACTTTCCTATTAAGTAAATTGTTTTTGGGGGTTAAATATGTTTATAATTTTCACCGGTCAAGCTCAGTATCGCATAACATTCTTTACTTGTTAACTCGTTCAATTAGTTTATATTTTTTATCATTTTAATTGCTTACCGTTCCTTCTATTTCTTTCTTTTTTATTTTGTTATTATCCACTTAGCTTGGATTCCTTTCGTCTCTATTAAACACTTAAAAGATAGACGAATGCATAAATATAGATTCAGAAATCCACATTCACTCACACATATACATTCATACACATACAGCCAATGTGCAAATTTTCTTTTGCCACTGACTAGTTCAGCATACTATATATATATATATATATATATATATATATATATATATATATATATATATATATATATATATATATAGGCTTTTCAAAGACTGATTTCATATCGTCAGAGGAATTTAAATAAATAGATTAGTTGGCGAGGTATACAGCAAATGTCATTATTTGAAAAACCATAAAATGTTGGTGTAAGTGTGCAATGAAAAAAAAGTTGAGAATGGAAAGAAAAACAATCACCTTTGGAAGATTCATGAAATATGAATCAATGGTGTCAAACACTGTAGATCCACAAGGAATTAATACACTAGAATAATATCAGGTTGGAAAGAAAGTAATGGCGCATTTTTTACTTCATCACATTTACACAGGTCTAGATTATTAGGTGAATTAGTGTCTTAATATCTTTACCTTTCATATATAGTAATTAGTTGGAAAATATTAAGTTTAACTGTCTCAACTGTCAAGAAATGGATATTCGTGAGGTGCATCTGAGACATTGCATGTTCTATGAATTCAGAAAAGTAAACTCAGCTGTAGAAGCTACAAGGAATATTGGAACTGTCTATGGGATAAATGTTCTGAATTATCGAAAATGTCAACGGTGGTTTGCAAAATTTTTTTCTAGAGACGTTAACCTGTCAGATCGGCAACGTTCGGGAACAAAATCAACTGATAAAGACGCCATTAAAGACGCTATGGAGGCCAATGCAAAGTTAATCAGCATAGAATTAGCTCAACACATCAATACAACCGATACCACGATTATTTCACGCCTTCACAAGTTAGGAAAAGTTTCAAAACTTGGACTCTGGGTTCCCCACGATTTGACCGACGATCAACAAAATCAGAGATTGACTGTTAGCACATCTTTGCTTTCCAGAAATCATCGAGAATCATCTTTTCAAAGAATTGTGAGTGGAGATGAAAAATGTGTTCTTTACAAGAATACCCAACGCAAAAGACAATGGTTAAACCGAAACCAACACCCCCCAGTCTGTTCCAAAACAAGGACTACACCCGAAGAAGGTTATGCTTTCTTCATGGTAAGGCATGAGAGAACTGATTAATCATGAGTTACTATAGCCTAATAAAACAATCATATAAGTAAAATATTGTTCGTACTGGATGATCTAACTATTGCTGTATCAAAAGAACGATCAGCATTACTCAATAGGAAGGGTGTAGTGCTTCAGCATGATAACGCGAAACCTCACACAACAAAACTCACTCAGGAAAAGGTCATGAGTTTTAATTGGGAAGTTTTGATTCTTATTCACCTGACATTGTTCTATCCGACTACCATCTCGCCTGGTCGTTGCAGCATCACTTAAACAATAAAATCTATAAAAATTACGACCAACTCAAAAATGATCTAAATTTGTTTTCTTCTAAAAAATTAGAGAATTGTTTTGAAGAAGGCATCAAGAAGCTAGTTGATCGTTGCACAGAAGTCATAGAAAACGTAAGAAAATTATTGTAAAGATTAAAAATGCCCTATTCTGAATGTTTCAGATGAAATAAATGTGTTGGACAAAAAGGATATTACTTTCTTTCCATCCTGATAGGTGGTTCTGCCGTAGAAAAAAGGTTGATTGATGTATAGGCTGGGAAAATAAGGCAATCTTAATTGTTCCATAGACCTTCGCACATAAATCTTTTAAGATTTGAGTAAAAATGTTGTAGAAATTAAAGGTGAATCCCACAACAAGCATCTTTGCGAGCGTATAAATGTTTATCTGACGACTTCAAGAGAGGGAATGAGATAGGTGAAATTCAAAGTCGGTGACAGTTAGATACAGAATAGGGAGACATGTGGAAGTTGAAAAGGGATGGGAGTTGTTTAGATACAGTTTATCGTTAGGGAGTAACATACATTTTAATAGCTGTTGCTTACAGAGATTAGGTAAAGTCGAGTGTAATATCAGTAAAATATTCGGGTGTGGTGCTAGAACACTAGTAAAGTAGCATGACTAGCTTACAGTGACAATGCAGAGATAATTAGTCGTATTGGAAAATGGAGTATTAGAAATTGACAATTTAACTTAGAGTGTTTGATATTATAGGTGACGATATGAGCACATTTAACTAATAAATAAAGATCTAGTGGGTTACCTGTTTAAGCAGTACCATTAAGCCACCTTATATATAATTCAAAAGGTTTACAATGACTCATAGTTGCTTAGAACTCAAGTAATTAGAGATTTGGAAATTTACGCGTTTAAGTAGTAACTATTCACACAATTTTTTGTATTTCAAAATTTTAAGTGTTTAAAGACTTCTCAGTTTGTTCACGATTGGAGACTTAAGGTGATGAGAGTTTACCTGTTCAAGTAAAATCATTAACCCACTTTTCTAGCTACAAAGGTATCAGGGTTTAATAGTCAATTAAACAGGCCAAGTTACATTCAAGCATGTGGAATTTAATGGGTTAGGAGCTGAGTTAAAGGGGTCAAGGAGATGCCCAAGTAAAGTCCCTTAGTATATTACTAATTGTAGGGTAAGGCGCGAAATTGCTGTGCTTTAGTTAGAGGAACCTAAGTACAAGGTGTTCGGGTTGAAATTAGGCTTATTATACGTGAATAATATTACATGGAGAACTTTAAATGCAGATTGATGTAAGAGAAGCGAATAGGCGATTTGAAAAGTGACCGGAAAATGTGGTTTAAAAAATAAAACTATGAGAACTATATGAGGAGTAGAATGTCGGTAGTAAGCGTTGTATCAACAAATTGAGTGGATTGTGCTCAAAAGGAGAAACGAAGGATAGTGGATAGGGTATAAAGGGAGCTTTAGCTAATAATTGAAAGTAGGTTTAAACTTTAATGTGCTGGTGGAGAGGATTAAAGGTGAAAAGGTGCAGTAAATGCTAATATTAGTTCTCAATAAGCCGTAAGGAATATGGGCTATAAGTAATAAGATGCACGGAAAGTGTTATGTTATTTTAGTGACTAGTTGTAAAGTTAATCTATTGTAAGTAAGGGGAGGGTTTGTTATGCTGGGGGAGGGGTATCCAAGGGGGCAATAAAATTGATATATTTTAATTTTCTTTTATATCTGCAAGTCGAAAGAAATTCGTTTTTAGAATTAATAATATTTTACTTATGGCGACTGTAACTATTATGACTGTTTCTCAGGTACATAATTGGAATAATTTATATCCTGGAGTATACGATCTAGATTTGTTCAATATTGACTGATGTAGGGAGTAGCGAGTGTTTTTACCCTTAAAGTTTTTGATTAAATTTGAAAGGGACATAACAATGGTATAGTCCTTTGAAGGAGTAAATATCATTAGATATTCAAGGTTTTATAAAGAAAAGCATTGATCCAAATGTAGGTGTGCATTTTTACGGGGATGTTATTGCATTATTTGTAGTATCGTTACTGGCCTGTATTTGAATGTTTAAACTCCGACCCCAGGTTTAGTTGAGATTGTTCGATAGAGAAGTCAAGTTGGTTAGAACTGTTAGATGAGGGTCATTGTTTATTTAGCGTGGGGGGGGGTTAAGGGTATTATTTTGGGTGTCGTGTAGTAATGAGCGTTGGGGAGGTGCCGGGTTATGAGGTAAAGGGAGGGCTTGTGTATTAGTGGGAGTTCGTATATTAGCATTTTGGAGGAATTGTTTCACACTTCATACGTATATGACGTCACTTTTATGCAATTGTTGTGTAATGGGCATTCCCTAGATTTCTGGCAGTTATACTCATTATCAGGGGGTCGTATGGGTACTGATAACCAGCAGATTTAATTTTCTTTATTGCTAGAAGTGATGATAGTAAGCGCTATGTTGGGCATTGTGGAGTAAGATATTTATATGAAGTTTTTCTTTATAATCGTGCTATATCTATGTTGATGTTTGAAAAAATTATCTATAATTCTGAAGAATTCTTTAGGGATTTTAGCTCAAACATTAAACTTATAGGGTGTATTAAACCAAATATTATTCTTCCTCCTAAGTCTTTTATTTAGTCTATATTCCTGGGGGTCAGTTATTTTGCCATTGTTAATAGTTAGTGTTGTGGTTGCAAGGTTGAACAATAATTAGTGAGGAATACAATGAAGACGCAAACAACAAGGAGAATGCAATAATAAGTGTATTAAAGAAAAGGTATAGTTACAGTATGTACAAATGAAGGTGTCGAGTCAGAGAGTCTTGGTGGGAGGACATGTACGCTCTTCGGCGTCACTTCCGGTGGCATTTAGGTAACACACACTAAGGCCAACCTAGGCTTGCCATTTATTGTGTAACGTTATTCGTATATGCAAATGAGTGGTTGCCACCACAACACCCCCTCCCAAGATTTGAAGTCACACAGATTTAAATATCTTTTTCTTTACGTATACGGTGGGGGCTGCCCACTCGCCGTGTTCTATTTTTGATAGAATTCCTGTCTGTTCCAATCTATCTAATTCTTTATTAATCTTTTCCAACCCAGCGAACGGAACGTTTCGCTTTTTTCTAAAAATTGGGCTGGCGTTTTCTCTAAGTTCAAACGAGGCCTTGAATTTATTACAGCGACCTAAGTTAGTCGTGAATGCTTCAGGAAATAATTCTTTTAAATCGTCTTTTATATTTACTGTTGTTGGAGAAGAACATTCTATTTTTTTACAGAATGTATTGATTGGCTTATCCCATAGTCCAAATTTCTCAATTAAATCTATTCCAAACAGATTTTCACTATTTTTCAGTACGAATATTTTTAATTTCTTCGTAATCCCTTTTAATTTTATCGGAAGGACAACTTCTCCTTCAAATTTTATACAACCACCAGTTACCGTCCGGGCTGATTTACTCGTTTTTCATCATGGTTGGTTTTTTACCCAACTTTTTCCATGTATTCAGGTTTATAATAGAAATATCGGAGCCGGAGTCGAGTTGTAACTTTATTGGTGTTTTAAATATTTCCACTTTTACGTATTTTCGCCGATCTTTGTCTAATTTTGTATTTGATTTTGTTTGCTGTACTCTCTTTCTGGTGTAATCTTTATATCTGCAGCAATCGCTTTTGTGTCCCACCTTCTTACACATGTAGCATTTTTTCTTTTTATAAGGACAATCTGATTCCCAATGCTTTTCTGCACATCTCTTACAGTTATATCTAGGAAGAGGCTTGTTATATTCTGTCCTATATTTATGGTTATTAGGATTGTAATATCCCGTTCCATTTCGATTGCTTTTCTTTGTAAAGTTCTTGGTTGGTGTGTATGGTTTTCTAACTTTTCTTACATATGCCACTCCGGATTCTTCTATATTTTTTGAATCCTTTTTTAGTGTAATGGCCCTTTCACAGTCCTCTGCTAGTTTCTGGAGGGTTAAATCTTGCTCAGATTCCAGCTTAGACAACACTCGTCTGCGTATTTCTGCATTTTCCGTGGAAACTAACCCTTGTGCGAAGATTAGACATTTAAAATCTTCTACCGTTAGTTCCGCAAGCTTAAAATTATCGCAGTCTTTATTGACAACTGATGCGTATGTCAAATAATCTTGGTTGTCCATCTTTCTTAGATTCATGCACAGCCATCTTTTATGAAAAAGAGATATATTTGGATTAAATAATTCTTTTAGTAATTTCACAGCTTCCATGAACTCTAATTCCGAAGTTTTTTTAGGTAATATGTAATCTATGAATTTGCTGTGTTCTGATGTACCCAATTTCCTGGGTAAGAGGCTCACTTTCTGGCTATTTGGGCAATTTTTGCAGTCCAGTTTAAAGACATCCTCGTATCTTGTATAGTATGCTTCAAAAGTCTTTCCTTCCTCCGGTACATAATTAAATGTGTCCATACTATTAAAGATAGTTGTATGGGAGAAATTAACACTGTCGACATTTTCTCGATTACTCCTTAGTAGTTCCAGTGTTTTAGCAAAACGTTCATTTTGTCTTTCCTCGCGGTCAGCTTGTGTCTGTAAAAATTGCATGAACATTTTTGATAAGTCTTCCATTTTTATTTATTTATTTATTTTTTTTTTTTCGTGACGTTTTACTGTATTATCCGTTATCCAGTGACAGCTTTAAAAAAAAAATCCTTTACTTGAGCTTTAATTTCTAGCTATGGTATTTACTTTTAGTACCGCCGCCAAACAAATTATTAATTAAAAGATTCCTTTAGTTGTTGTTTTGCTAACGGGGAGCAGTAATTAGAATCCACTGGTGAACTTTTTTTTCGTAGGTTACTGCCTTGCTTTTCGTAATACGAGTCTGACCTGTCGTTTTGCGACAGAACAAAATCCGCTTTTCGTTTGCAAGTTGGTCCTTTAGTAATACAAAACAGATTTGTCGTTTAGCGACAAAACAAAAATTCACTTTTACATTCGTTTGCAAGTCGGATTCCCAAAAAACGGCGTAAATTGTCGCTTTTGCCACGTTCGAGTTTAAGTTGAAACTTTTCTTTAGCGTAAAATCCGTTTGCTCGTCAACACTTTGCATTGTACTTTTTTTTTAATAGTTCTTCGTCAAACTGTTATATTTGACGCTTCATATCTCGTCGCCAACTGTTGTGGTTGCAAGGTTGAACAATAATTAGTGAGGAATACAATGAAGACGCAAACAACAAGGAGAATGCAATAATAAGTGTATTAAAGAAAATGTATAGTTACAGTATGTACAAATGAAGGTGTCGAGTCAGAGAGTCTTGGTGGGAGGACATGTACGCTCTTCGGCGTCACTTCCGGTGGCATTTAGGTAACACACACTAAGGCCAACCTAGGCTTGCCATTTATAGTGTAACGTTATTCGTATATGCAAATGAGTGGTTGCCACCACAACAGTTAGTCTAGAGCTTAATAGTACTACTGTATTGCATCGGTTTCTCCCTTGAACCAGGAAGTGCATCATACCTGTATACCCCACCCTTCCATGCCTAAATTCGAACTTCAGCTCTCTTAATAAGTATAGACGCACTAGGTCAGTAAACTGGACAGAGTCTGATCCATATAGTAATATTAAAGTTGTTAAGTGTGTCTTTCTTAGTCCAAAATTATTATCGAATTTTAGTAGGGATCTTCTGTCTAGAATTATTAGTCTAATCTCCAGATCGGTTTTATCTGAATTGTTCTCTGCGAAGATTAGTGCTTTGTTATAGAGATGGATTGGTAATTGTTGTATATATCGAAAGTGATGAAATTCAGATTCACATTGAGTCTGTCCCTTAGGTTTAGAAACCAATTAGTTACCTTATCGGATGATTGCCATAGGACATTTTTTTAAAATTATGGATGATTCTATCGAATATTTGTTTTACTAATGCCTTGGTCATGTTTTGGATGGACAGATTAATTTAATAGATAGGTTATACTGAAGACATTTTCATGGTCCTTAAAGTATATCTCGGGGTGGCTGAAGTTATAATTTCTGTGTACTTGAGGATGTTCATCGAATTTAGTGTGATTTAGTTTTCTTATTTATGCTATTGAGTGGGTTCTTAGAAGTGGTTTTATTGGAATCATTGAGTTATTTGTTCATTAAGCTCTTGTTTTCAGTATATCTCAGTTTGTAGAAAATTGTAATTTTATCTGCAGCGACTTATGAATATTATTGGTGAAATTATTAAATGCTTTATAATGGGATTGGAATGCTTACTGCGTTTTTGATATATATATATACATATATATATATATATATATATATATATATATATATATATATATATATATATATATATATATATATGGGGGTTAAAGTCTGCGTAAGTGTTACAGTTTAATGAATGTAAAAGTGAGATAATTTTTATGTAGTATAATTTTGCACGATTAAAAAAAATTGTTCTTCTGATTTTCCTTTTCTTTCATTGACAGTTTATGCACACGCTTGCAATGTTAGAAATGACATCAGCAACATTGCTATGGCGTAGACAAAACACATTGATCATTAGAGATAGGCCGATGGCAATTAAGAGATAAAACCTATTACACTTTAGTGATGTGATGGAATAAGAAAAAAAAGAAATCATGAAGTGAAGAGACACACACATCGATTGCAATTGACACATTAATATGCAGTATCAGCGTTTGTTGATTGGACAGTCGCTGTGGGCAATGACTGCAATGGAGACATACACTAGTGAGCAGACACCAACGACCCTTGGCAAGCTCCAACGGCTACCCAGCCACTCTGCAACACAACACAGCCCGGCAAGCTCCAACGACTACCCCGGCGGACACAGCACTCTCCAGCTGCCCCGGCGCTCTGTAGCACACTCCGTCGTCCTGCCTGCTCATCTTTCCAGCATCTCCTTTTCCAGTACCAGTGACGTTATTCCAGCCTTTCCTGCTTTCAGTGACGTCACCCCTGTTATTCTTTACTTTTCCTTCTAAACCAGTTATTACCTCTCATGGTAAATAAACGCCTCTTCTTTTTTAAACTGTACCATCTGCGTTTTCCCTGTCTTCTTTGCCATGGTCGTAATTTGCCTGTGCCCACTTTCTTAGTTGCAACAACACCGACCTCCCACAAAAAGGGTCCGTTACGTTTAACACTAAGGTGCATGGTTCTGTAGTCTGAATTTTGTTGTGAGTTCCTTAATTATGCAACCGTTGTCTTTATCAGAATATAAATGCTTCATTGGATTAAAGGTAATTTCCATGCCTTTTTGAAGTCTTGTAAATATATATCAGCAGGAGGACTCGCTGCTTCCAAGTATTGAACAAAGAGGTCTATATCTTTTTGCCTTCAAGCCATAACAAAATATCATTGTAATTATATAAACTCACGAGGAGTTCTCATACAGGTGATTCACAGTGATTGCTCACTGCTAATAACCATTAGTATTCCCTAGAGTCTGAGTGACAAATGATTTTGCGTTATCACAATAGCCGCTTACCCTTAATGAATCGCTGGAAAAAAAGCAACTAGTCTTCTGTGAGATTTAGGTGGCTATAAGCCTCCTAAAGATCCCAGTACTCTGTGCACTCTCCCAGTGGAGGTTTGCTTAGTGCCCTCCTTCCTTGTTTTTTGTCATCTTCCTTAACCATTCTCGACTTTTGTGTGGTATCAGTCGATGCTAGCGGCATTATTTTTATACAGTAAGTGGGGGGGGGACACTTTATAGAATTACAATTTCAGTTTCCTTGTGTCCATGTGATTGTGTTCGTTTTATGTTTTTTCTTTATTATTATTATTATTATTATTATTATTATTATTATTATTATTATTATTATTTGTACTAACCAGGACTTCTCACACAGGTCTTCATCAGTGATTGCTCATCTACAACAACCGATGGTATTCCCTGGAGTCTGAGTCACAACAATGTCACACATTTCATCATCAGTGATTAATAACTGATTAAAACCGGAGGTTTTATTTAAAGTCTGAGTGACAGCAATTCTCCCTAGATTTATTATACTCTCAACCTTTTTCGACTGATATTGCAAATAAGTTTGCGTTATCGCAATATCCGCTAACCAGGAATTTCTCGCTAGCACCGATCACTGATCTTTCCTGTGATTGTGGTGGCAAAAAACTCCCACGGTCCCAGTACTCTTTGCACTCTTCCAGTGGAGGTTTCGCTAGTGTTCTCCCTCATCAATCCTTCCAATCTCTTGGACTATTCACAAGGATTTTGCGTGGTATCAGGCAACGCTCATTCTTTTGCTTTGTAGGGGAGGGGGCAGTTCATAACATTTATAGCAGTTTCAGATCCCTTGGTTTCATGGGGTGTTCCATTCTATTTTTTTTTTACTCATGTTGCAAATTCTATGTGACTGGTTAGTGTTCGTAGTTTATATCAGTTGGTTTCCGCATTCGAGCATTTTCTTTAAGATTCCAGTTGTTTACATCATTGTTGTCCGTTATATAAACTCAGCCTTCCCTTTTTCTTCCGATTTCTCGTAGTCTTTTTTCTAGTTTTTCGTGATTTTTTCTAGTGCTTCTATGACTATTGACTTTCTTTATATTCCTTTCAGTTCTCGTACAAGTTACGTGCATTCGCTTATTATTTGTACTCACTCGGAGTTATCACACAGGTAATCGTCAGTGATTGCTCACGACAACACCCAGTGGTGTTCCCTGGAGTCTGAGTGACAACAAGCCTCCACAGATCAACAGTACTCTCCACCGCTTTTCGATAACCACCGAAGATGAACTTGCGGTATCGCAACGGCCGTTTACCATTGATTTTTTGCTCGTTCGAACCATTGATTTTTCTTGGGATTTGGGTAGAAATAAGCCTTACCAAGGTCTTAGCACTCTTCCAGTCGAGGTCTGGTTTGTGCTGTCCCTAGTCGGTCTTTTCATTCTCCTTGACTGTCTACACATATTGTGTGTAGTGTCAGACTAGGCCGGCGCCGTCTTTATTTTTTGGAGGGATTGCTTATGACGTATCTGGCTGTTTCTGTTCATGCGGTGGTGTTTCTCATGCGGTTTTGTTTCTTTTTCTACTTCCATGTGACTTGGTACCATTCGTAGCTTATGCGGATTGGTTTCCGCATTCAATAGTTTTTTCCTTAAGATTGCAGCTGTTTTGATCATTGCTGTTCTTTGTATGGTCTCAGTGGGCCCTTTGATTCCAATTTATCCCACTCTTTTCTCTAGGTTCTTTGGAACTGTGCCTAATGCTCATACGAGTATTGGTATTTTACTGACTTACTTCATGCTCCACATACCTTTCAGTTTTCTGGCAAGTTCCGTGTGTTTGCTCTGTTTTTCCGTCTCTTTTATCTTCACTGTGGTCTGCAGGAACGACGTAGTTTACGATCTGGCAAGATTTTTCGTTCTTGTCGATTATTATTACACACGGTTATTATTATTATTATTATTATTATTAGTAGTAGTAGTAGTAGTAGTAGTAGTAGTAGTAGTATTACTTGTACTCACTAAGAGTTATCACACAGGTTATTGTCAGTGATTGCTCACCCACAACAACCGGTGGTGTTCCCTGGCGTCCGAGTGACAACAAGCCTCCCTCCAGATTTCCAGCAAACTCTACCTCTTTTCAATGATTACCGCAAATGACATTGCAGTATCGCAACAGCCGCTTACAATTGAGTTTTCGCTGACGAGAACAATTGGTCTTCTCTGGGATTTGGGTGGAATAAGCCTCACCAAGGTCTCAGCACTTTCCGCACTCTTCCAGTGGAGTTCTGGTTTTTGCTGTCCATCCTCGGTCTTCTCATGCTCGTTGATCCTCTAAAAATATTTGGTGTGGTGTCAGCCTAGGCCGGCACCATTTTGTTTTGGAGAGGGGTATTATACTTTCTTCATGCTCCATATTACTTGCAATTCTCTGGTAAGTTCCGTGTATTTTCTTAGTGTTTCCGTTTTTATTGATCTTCACTCTGTTTCCTGCTGGAACGGCGAACTCTACGATTTTGTCGATTATTATAACATCCAATTTCCTTGCTTGTATGAGTTGTTCTGTTTGAACATCCATATCCCAGAAGAGTTGTCTGGCTATTCGAAATTCAATCGTTTGCACAGTTCCCAGTGTACTGCTTTCCCCACGCAGTCATGCCTGTTTTTGTATTCACTTTGGGTTACTTTGTTGCATTCACTTATTGAGTGATTTACTGTTTTGTTTTATTTTCCACACAGTCTTTATTTACTGTTTTCCTGGGTTTTTATCTATTTTAGCTTTAATATAGTTTGTCCTAATCGTATTGTTCTGTGCAGCCGTCAGTAAAGATTCCGTTGCTCCGTACAGGTGTCCTTTTCTTAACCATGCCTATCTATTTTCGTTGGTTCCTCTTCCTGTCGATTTTCTTCTTCTTTTTCTTCTTCTTTGAATTATTACTATTATTGTTGTCGTTGTTATTGTTGTTTTCTTTTTGCAGTTGTTGTTATATGCAATTTTTCGGAGTGGTCTCTAAAAAATCTACTTAGCAATGATTGGTACAGAAAGGTTGTTAGAAAGTGACGTTCATTGAAATAGATTTCGATGAATTTATAGTCTTTAGATCTTTTGAAAACACCGGTGTTTTCCAGCATTCAATGTGGACCCGTTGTGTACTTGTGTTTCAAGCTCTTTTTACTCAATTTTCTTTCCTTATTTTTCAATTTTTAACAACTATATGCCCATTACAAATAAAATAAAAAATGTACAACAACGTATTTATTTTTAATCGAACGCAGACCACACGATAATGTTTCAGCTAGTTTGATAAAAAGTAATCCTGCTTATACAAGTACTCAAGCAAATATAGTTTTAGAATATATGTAGCTCTCGGTGCGTATCCAAATGCATAGTATGATTCCCCAAAAATGTATGAATGTTAATGTTAAGTCTTACTTTTTAAAGACACTTCTAAGGCTGGTTACTAATTCAGTTCTTAATAAAATTTTCTAATGAAATTGCCTCATTTCAGTTTCTTTCTTTTTCCATATATATGTTACATGGTAAACAGCTGATGATCCTCGTGTTAATATTTTATGCTTACGTTAAGGTCTCCTGTTTTTGTTTCACTGTTAGATACTTAATCCCCCTTTTTATTTTATTTACTTACTATTATATATTTTTATTTATTTATGAATTTTCCAACGAATGTTAAGTCTGCAATATTTTGGATTTAATTAGTTTCTCTGGGAATTAAAACTGCATTTCCTTTTTTTTTGTATTTTTGTTTAAAATAACTCAAAGCTTCTTTAGACTATATATTTGGTATTTGGATCTGTATGGCTAGGTTTCCTTCCTCTTATCTAATTGCCTTTCTGGTACCTAAGGTTTTTAAGCTTTTTTTTTAAATGCAACTTTAATTCCTATATAATTTTATTTCTAGCTACCATATCGCAGAATGGTTCTTGGGTGTAGTGTTTAGATAGTATTATTATTATTATTATTATTATTATTATTATTATTATTATTATTATTATTATTATTAGTAGTAGTAGTAGTAGTAGTAGTAGTAGTAGTAGTACTATTACTAGTAATACTATTGTTATAATGAATTTTATTTGATATGCAAATTACCAGATCACGGCAGTCTTAAGGGTAGTATATTATTATTATTATTTGAGTATTATTATTATTATTATTATTATTATTATTATTTATTTATGTATATATAAGTGAAATTTTTAAGCTGAATTATTTCGACACTTGATTATTGGGGAAATGGTAGTTTGATCAGTACCATTTGAGAGCCATGCATATTATAACTCTCCTGTTTTTAAATCTCCGAAACAGTTACATGGTAAACAGCTGATGATCCCCGTTTTAATAGTTGATGCTTACGTTAAGGTCTCCTGTTTTTGTTTCACTGTTAGATACTTAATCCCCCTTTTTATTTTATTTACTTACTATTATAGATTTTTATTTATTTATGAATTTTCCAACGAATGCTAAATCTGCAATATTTTGGATTTAATTAGTTTCTCTGGGAATTTAAACTGCATTTCCTTTTTTTTTGTATTTTTGCTTAAAATAACTCAAAGCTTCTTTCGACTATATATATATATATATATATATATATATATATATATATCTATGGGAAATGAAAAAGGAAAAACCAACATATATTTTTTATATATTCATCAACGTTAGTCTTTATTGTAAGACTTCCTCAGGATGATCATTTTAAGAAAAATGTCATGCAATTAGATCGAAATATTGGGTTGACATTGTGTATTGATAAGGAAACACATCATGTCAACCCAATATTTCGATGTACTTGCATGACATTTTTCATGAAATTATCATCCTGAGGAAGTCTTACAATAAAGACGAAACGTTGAGTAATATATAAAAATATATCTCTTTGTTTTTCCTTTTTCATTTCCCATTACGTCGGATTACTCTCATCCTTCCTTATTTATTTATTTACCTATAAATAAGCTGGTTTTGTATTTTCAATATCCATCAGTATCGATTAAAACAACTGAACTACCTACGTAGTAACCTACCTACTACCCAACGGGTTCTGACTAACAACCATGGGTCTAGTAATCCAACGTCCCAAGATCTTGGCTCGCTTGTTAGCTTCGCGGGGTTTTAATACAAACTCGTACCAGTAATTTCCTCTAATGCGTTTAACGAGGACGATATAATTAGTTTTTCAGATTCAAAGTGTCCTCATTTCATAAAGAATGCTTACAATAATAATTAAATAATCAAATATTACACGCTTTTGTATATATATATGGCACAATTACCTACTTGCATTAGTTTAAACATTTATTTTAAATAATAAACATGTCATTAATAACTTTGCTGAAAACACCAAAACAAAAGCTTTCACATTGATTTCTGCAGATAGATAACATTATCATGTTGTTAATTTCGATACCAATATATTTATTTTTAAATGTGACCGTAAAGAAAAGAATAGAAAGAAATGTAAATATTTTTTCACGCCTGCAATTTTGAAATAGATTGTTTCGTGTTCATAATTAAGTCGGTCCCTCTAATGAATGGAACATTTGAACACAAATGCTAAATATTTGTCCAAGAAATAAAACAATATTAAGAAACAGAACAATTTTGTATCATAAAAATAAAAACAATGATTTAATTAAGAAGGTTATAGCAAATACGGCATAATAACATTGAGCACCAAAGTAAAGCGACGTTGTGCCTGGCCAGTACACGATGGGTGACAATTTTGAAAAGCCAAGTGCTTTATGTTGAGCTTTACCTATGGGCAAAATAGAGTCGCCAACTCGCAGTACTAGTGTGGCGACTATGGCAAACTGCCTGAATGACATTTCCTGATAGGGTGGATGGACACCAGGGAGAGTTCTTCCTCTAGGAAAGATCAAAAAACTCTTATGGTGGTGATTAATAGCAAGTAATAGTTTATTAATCAAATGTTCTTTTTAAAACAAATATGCAAATTAGTACACATTGCGACTGATATCGCATATACATAAGCGGTATATAAAAAGATAGTAATTCTAATGTGTAACGTTGAATTAACTTAAAGTAGAGGGGTTTGATTTTTCTCTTAGTGTGAGAAATTTGCCCAACTTCTACATATATAATATACATATTATTTTTTTTATATATGTATATATTCTATGATATATTAACACATGAGCTAAATAGGCATGTTTTGAGTAGTGACGAGTGTGCTACCGCTAGTGCTTATGCCATATACATATATACAAATATATATATATATATATATATATATATATATATATATATATATATATATATATATAATACTAGATTACGGTTTCGAGATTTCTCTTTTTGTTAATAGACTATCTTATTATTTGTTCTTAATCAACAATAAAATAAAATATTTATCTGACTTTGACTGATAAATGTTTCAATAAAATTATATATGTTTAAAGAGCGTTTTCAATATTGCGATTAGTATAAAAAGCGACCCTCTATACTATTTCCTGATTACATGGTAACTTAGACTTAACTTCGGGTGTCTTTAGAATGCCGTTGCCCTTCTGCGGTTTGCTTGCTCACACATCGGGAAAAGGATTCGGAAAGTAGTAATGGCGATTCCGCGAGCTATCACTTAAGACTTCAGTGCCCAAAGACACACAAACAAATCAGAGATGTTTAATGTCTACTGGGAAGACTTTAAGTGCCTACTCGACATTACTCTCGAGTGTATTCGGTCTCTCAGTACAGAGGTTTGTCAGGACAATCTCATATGACGATAGTTAACCTTACAAAATAACGATTCAAATCCCTAGAAAATAATTTCTCGACACGGCTATACACTTGCATATACGAGGAATGGTGCACCTTCTCCTTAATTAGATACTCAACTAGACTAAATTAAGCCAGACCATGGAAAAACATAATAAACATAAACGATAACATAACTATGTTATCGTTTATGTTTATTATGTTTTTTCATGGTAAATTGGGAAGAGGTAACATAATGTTTTTTCACTTCTATACTTACTTAACGTTTGAGGGGTAGAGTAGAATCTAACATGCACACTCGGATATCTATGAATCTCATATAGAACTCAAGTGCTATCCTCAGAAAAGGGCCAGTTCATTTCTTATAGAGCAAAACAAATAAAATTATATACCCGTGCTGTCATCCGCATTGGGAGCAGGGGGTCAGGAATGCTGGTCAGTTAGGTGTTGAACTATGGCGCTGGTAGGGAATAAATGTCCTCGTATCAATTTCGAAAACCTTTAGTAGAAAACACCACATGGTCAGAACATACTACTAAGAAATAAACACTCCATATATTCGAAGCTTTATATATCCAAACAAAAAATCAACCATTAACAGAATCAACTTTAATACTCTTGATATAATTTTTTAATGTTTATAATACTTACTTCAATTTCGTATTAATAATATAATTATCGGCAAAACTATCTATTAATATGAACAACATCATATTTACCTCATTTCCCTGAAGATGTACCATAATGAGCTAGAAGGTACTTGAGACACCAACGATTATGGCATATCCATCGGGATATTCACCACCGAATATATATATATATATATATATATATATATATATATATATATATCAGTTCATATTATATTCCAATAACCATGGTTTTATTTTATTATTTTTGTTTATTTTCATTTCCCAAAAACAATATTTCTGTGAGATATATTGTTTACGGTCCGTTTCATTTGTCTTGTGCCAAGCAAAATTTTTATGTCAATATCGTATCTGCAACACTACAAAATCATCAGAAAAAGTTCACAAAGAGTAAAAAGTTCTTGGATTAAAGTGTCTTGAAAAAACCTACATTATACAGTAGTTAATTTTTGGGTGAAAACAAACAATAAACAAATAAAAAGAGAGCTAAAATTCACACGTGGAGAACCCACAAATACGCCATTTTTAATTTTTCGTTCATAGCTAGTGCATCTTGTATTGTCAACACAACTTGGGTAAAACGTATAACGTAACCACATGGCCGGTCTGTTAGCTCGAAACCGACCCTATGTTTCATGGACCCTATTTTCATAACCATCACGTCACTGCTCCGATCACGCTTTTAACTTGAGAGAAATGCTTTTTATATTAATGTAAACACAGTCAGTGTTATTCTAAAGAAGATTCAATCATCAAGATAGAGAATAATCAATCGAAGAAAAACTTATATGAATCATTCATTTATTTACATTGAGCTTAATAATAATTTTTAATTAATAAACACACACACAAACACATATATATATATCAATAAATGAAGTGAAAGAATAAAATAAGGTGCGAATCAAATTTGATTACAGTTCAATGTTCAGACAAAGTAGTTTAAATACTTTAACTCATGAGTTTTCAAAGAAAATCTTCTCCTCAGAGAACCATTACCGCAATGACATTGCTGCAGGTAATAAAAATTAAACTTTGAACATATATAGAAAAATATATATGAAAATACATAAAGGTATAAAGTTAATCCAAATCAAAAAGTTTAAAATAGCTCCAGGGAAGATATCAAATAGGCTGATTAAAAAATAATCCAAGTGGTGAATAGTGGTCCAAAAGCGAGAGAAGTTATCCAGGCGGGAAATTTGTTTGCTATTGAATCAGTAGATTACCTTGAATACACTTTTCACTGTTATATATTGCTATTAATGCTCTATCCAGTATATTGAGCTTCATTTTTATCCGGATGTTCACTAATTAAAGATATTAGTTGCCTCTTATATCTTTTGTTGTATTAACCGTATATACATACCCCCCCCACACACACACACACGCACACACACATATATATATATATATATATATATATATATATATATATATATATATATATATATATATATATATATATATATATGCAGTAAATTGAAAAGAGCGATCCTTAAACGCGTTTTAACTATCATCTAATGGAAGGGTTAACATTTAGTTTTTAAAACGAAATGACTCCAAACAAGTAAATATATCTAATACACTTATTTTTCGGCAGAGAGTCGATTTTATGTCCTGTATCGTCTAAATTAAGGCTTACCCCTCTTGTCTGGCGGCCAAAAAATATTTATTAAAATACTTTTTTTTACAGACATTTCATTTTCCCTCTTTACTTTTAAACGTTTTTAAACAAATACTTAACCCCTTCCTTGATGTTGTCTTAATCTATTACACCCCTGGCGATATGATAGTTGCTAAACCGTTTAGGGATCACATTTTTTCATTTAATATATTCAATTTTGGACTCACACACTCATTTTCATATATATATGGGAAATGAAAAAGGAAAAACCAAGATATATTTTTTATATATTCATCAACGTTTCGTCTTCATTGTAAGACTTCCTCCGAATGATAATTTTTAGAAAAATGTCATGCAAGTACATCGTAATATTGGGTTGACATGATTGGTTGATAAGGAAAAGTAGTAGCCGTGACTACTAAGAGCGCTGAATTATTTCTAAAACAAATACCAAAGTAATAACATTATCACGATAAATTGTCATGTCATTTCAGTCAAGTCTCTTTAACTGAACGGTTAGTAGATTAGTTCACAGTGATCGCAGAAATAGAGCCGAGTCATCATCACCCCGCATGTAACACATGTTTTGTTTATTTGTATTTTTTAATGTTTTTATATATATTTTTGCTACTGAATTAAAACATTAATTGGTTTTGACATACCATCGATAGTTTTTTAAATTTTTTCTTAATTTAATATTTTTACATTTTATACACAACCTTTCTCTACAGCAGTATGTTGTAAAGATAATTACACATCATTTAGTACTTTTTAAAATATATTGAATTGTATTTAGTAAATACAATGTTAATTAGAACAAAACAAACCATACAACTTTGCAATGTAAATGCGTTGATAACTCTTTTCTTAAACTTAGAAGTGCTTTGGCGATCGAGATTTTCTAAAGTGCATATTTTCATCTTTTCTGACAAGAGACTATATCTAATCTCCCATCATAGCAGTATCACATCGTCCTTGATATCTTATTTCCATTGTGGCGATGTCCTGATGAAACCTCTCACCATGTTCTTCACTGAAATCACCCATATTTTCGGGGAAGAAATCTAGATAAGAATGCAAATAATGAACCTTTGAAGACAAACCCAGTTTCCTGAAGTTTTCAATAAGCTTTGATACCAGTTGTTTGCAATTAGGATCCTTGTGATTTTCTAAGAATCCACGAACTACATCATGAAATGCGCACCAAGCTTCTTTTTCTAACTTTTGTCATCGCTCTGCCCAGTTTTTACGACTTCAACATTAGATTTACTTGGGGTCTAACCAATATACCACCTATATATATATATATATATATATATATATATATATATATATATATATATATATATATATATATATACACGCTGCTTAAAGTGAGTCGATAAGGCGCATATAAAATGGAGGTAACTACGTATGCTGAAGGTGGCAGAATATATCATTAGTTAATTATGTGATAAAAACAATAACACCAATATAAATCTATTTATATATATATATATATATATATATATATGTATATTTATATATATTTATATATATATATTTTTTTAATACAACATCAGTACCGTCGACTCAGAAAGACTTAACCATACGGCGCTCTAAAGCTAATGTTGTTACCTTTTACAGACATTTGAATCTACGTATCACTCTCGTTTTAATACGTAATTTGCTTCGAAGTATTATGTATATTTGTTTTAAAATGTGTGTTTGGGAGAGAAATGTTGGACTACAAAGGTTAATAAAGTTCGATAAAAGGATAGGGTAAAATGTACCAGTTAAGATTTTAAATATCTGCGCCCCTGACACACTTCCTGTTGTTAGATCTAGATGAAATTGTGCATGTGTAATGATTTATATCTGTATGGGTTATGTTGCAAAAAACAGCTCTGTACTAATTGTAAATTCTGATTTACAGGTGTTTGAACTGAGTCACGTGTGAAATGGAGCCAGTTGAGTGTCGCGCAGTGATCTGGTTTTTGTATTTGAAAGGACGCACACCAAAGGAGACTTTTGATGAAATGAAAGAAACTTATGATGATGATGCCCCATCATATGACCTTGTAAAACGCTGGCATCGTAAATTCAAACATGACCGGAAGTCTGTGGAAACAGCTCTCCTACCTGGTCGTCCTACTTCTGCCATTGATGAGGCATCTGTCCGTCAAGTAAAGGCTGCCATTTTGAAAGATCGACGCATTACTATTCGCCAAATCGCCGAAGAGGTCAAGATTAATACAGGTTCTGTGAAAACTATAATTCATGACCATTTGCATATGCATAAGGTGTCTGCCAGATGGATTCCGAGGTTGCTCACACCTTTCTAGAAGTAAGAACACGTCGAATGCCTGAGGATAAATTTGGAGATGTGCCAAATAACTGATTACACAGGATGAAACTTGGATCTATTAGTATGATCTAGAGACCAAGGCCCAGTCAATGCAGTGGAAGCATTTGGATTCACCACCTCCAAAAGAAGGCAAGGGTGCAACCCTCCGTTGGCAAGGTCATGCTCACAGTCTTCTGGGACCACAACAGAGTAGTGATGACATATTTCCTGGCAAAGGGTACCACAATTACAGGAGCCTATTACGCTTTACTTTTTATGAAATTAAGAGAAGCTATGAAAATTAAGAGGCGGGACAAGATCAGCGAAGTTATCTTTCTCCTGCAGGACTCGCATGTCGCTGAACAGAAGCACGGGCGTGTAGCTATGAAATTCTCCCCCATCCCCCTTTACTCTTCTGACCTTGCACTCTCTGACTTTCATCTCCTCCTAGCCATGAAGTTGTTTTTGACAGGAAAGCGTTTCCCAGATGATGCAGCCTTGATTTCTGGAGTTACGACGTGGTTGGAGGACCAACCTGGAATGTTCTACACACACGGTGTCCAGAGCTGCATCAAACAATAGGAGCAATGCATAACTCTGGATAGTTCCCATGTAGGACAAGACTAAAAACTGTGCAAAGTTTTATAAATCTAATTCTATTGGAGATAGATCGGGGCATTTCTTGTATATGTATATATGAGCATATGGGGATAGCATTTTCTTTTTGTTTACCTTAAGGGGCCTCGAAAATACCCGACTAGTACACGAGCGCAGGATATTCTTTCTTCGAGTCTTGGATCCGTAGACCTTGTCAGGTCCTCCATCTAAGAGAAGGAAACTTGTTACTAACTACTTACGTCTTGGCAGCAAACCGTTTGGGAGGAAGGCCTCCGTAGTCTTGATCGACAACCTTCCTGAGCTGGAATCTCGAACAAAATATCCGGTGTGTAAACCTACAATTGCTTAAGGAGTAGAAAGGGCGATACCTATCGCCCGGCCTTCACACTCTTCTCTGTCTAGCCAAGCGTAGAGGTACAAGCACTGGGATGGCTCTAAAGACACCTATGGCTTAGCCTTGTTTCCTGACTTAGGCAATGAACGCCGTCTTTCTTTCTCTCTATATGGGCAACTTGGGGTATATTTCTTTACTAAGTCCTACATGACTAGTCTGGGTCGCTCTTGTTCCAACAGGTTAAAAGTACAAGTTAGACACCTTGTCGGGCTGCTGTTTTCGATGGTAGTTAGGATCCCTACCTCTTAGGTAGCGCTAAGAACGGTTGCATAATATTGTGGGTAACTGTACATGCCATGTCGCGCATGGAAAGGGGCTCAACAGTTATCCCCGGTGGGCTTTCCCGAGGCCACAACTCCCATACACCATGTCACGACTAATGGACTAGTTGTGTGAGCTTATTGCCCTCCCCACTCTATCTTAAAGCAAACATGAATTTACAAAATACAAAATAAAAAATAAAAAACTTAAACCAGACACCCAACAAAGCACAACTTCGCATCCGCCTTTGAGGCTCACACCCACAAATATCCGGGGACTTAGAACTTATATTAACGACGTAGAAACGTTTCTACTGACAAAACCCTCGGATAGCCTAGCACTAAGTAAAACGAACCTCCAATCTTCACTCTCCTCTCACCACTTTTACATGACTGATTACCTGCTACTCTACCGTAAGGACTCTGAGAAACATATACACGGACTAATAGTTTATGTTCGGAACACTTTCTTTTTGACTAGAGAACATAGGTTAGAATCAGATGACCAAGTTTACATGTGCTTTTGATTGACCTTACATAACAGAGTTAGTTACTTATTGTTCCTATACCGTTCTCTTTCGACCCAGTACTGTACCCTGCATGACTCTGTCTCTAAAAGCTTAGATTAAGCACTCTCACTTGACGTGAGTCTCAAATACATGTGTTTGGGGATTTTAATGCACACTGCCGTGACTGGTTGAGATTTTCCAGCGTTACTGATGCAGCTTTCTCCTCAGCTCACGACATCTCACAGACTGTCACTTATCCGACCCGCCTTCCTGATCGTGCGAGCCAGCAATACTTACTTTTCGACATATTCTTGCCATCACTCTCCGAGGCTTGTGGGGCGAATGCCCATAGCCCGCTCGGAAACTCTGATCAAAAGGTGATAGGCCGTTGCTCAAACGACGAGAACCTATAAGCAGGCTGATTTTGAATCCACCAGGGATCAGATCAGTGACGCCCCATGGGGTGGAATCTTCTCACTCCCTGCTTATCAGTGTGAACATGAGTTAACCGAACGGGTTAAAGCAGGCCTTGATGCTTATGTTCCCAAGCGAAAATTCTTCAGCAAACCCCACTCTCCTCAATGGTTCACATCAGAATGTGCAGCTGATATTGCTGAGAGGCAGAAGTCATTTCGAAAATTTTGCCGTAATAAGTGGATTGGGTCAAAATTAGATGGTAACTTTTCATGCCGCAAAGACAAAGCTACTTTCCTTTAATTACTACAAGAAACCTCTTCAACCACCGATTGTCATGTCAAATAACACCCTACATGAGAGTTCATCATTCAAACTCCTTGGCCTAATTTTATCAGAGAACATGAATTGGAACAAATACATTGAAGACATTGCCAGGGCTGCTGCAAAGAAGTTTGGCTCCCTCTACTGTACTAGTAAACATCTCACACCTGATATTATCCTATATCTCTAGAAAGCAACCATCCATCCATGTATCTGGGCTGTCCCTCTTAGACAATGTCCAAAAAAAAGTCGACATGTTGCCGCAATGTTGCTTCCTTGTGCCTGTTTTACAAATACTTCAATGGATTGTGCTCTGATGAATTTCCTTCTCTGGTACCCCCACGACGCAAATTCACTAGACCCACCCGACAATCTGCCAAATCCCATCAATTCACCTAGGAGGTCCCTAGATGCTGGAGTGCCTTCTACTCCAAAATGATTCTTTCTCGTGCTGCTTTACTCTGGAACTCCCTCCCTGCTCCCATATTACCTGACGGTAATAACATGCAGAAATTTTAAACTAATATAAACAGACATCCCGCTGCACCACTCTCAATTTAGGTTGACCCCCCCCCCCCAAAAAAAAAAACTCTCATCCTTTTTTCTCAGTAGCCCCTTACGTCTACAGTCGCGTCCTGCCTTGTGTGGGTTAATTATGTTAAGAAGAAATTAAAAATGAAAAACAATCTCTATACAAGTGATTCAACTAAAATTTAGTAAATATCCGCCTAAGGTGGAGGCTTTAAAAAGTTGCGAGAAAGATCTACTTAGCATTACCCACAACCTAGAATTTACGAGTAAGCATAACCCGTTCTAGACGACATAAGCCGCCGACATAAAAACATAAAACAGAAAATGGCAACCTAATATTTTCCGACACAACCTAAAACATATTTTAAATGACAAAGGAGAAAAAATCAGCTCTGTTTAAAAGTGTCATCACCGATAAATATCAGTTAGCTAAGACGAATACATATAGCACCCTTAATAATGAAACTACTTGAATAGTTACTATATCAGATGTTATTCAGAAGTAATATCACAGCAAAAAGAAAGCCCTTTGTTACACTAAAATACTACAAATATAACCTCAGAAATAAGCACTCCTTCAGACTAATCTTCCTAGCTAAAAGCGAACCAGAACTGTCAAGTAAATCAATAGTTAAAATATAGTTAATGAAATTAAAGTAGAAACAAACCTCAGTCTGTGGGGCAATACAAATTCAGTCTTGAATTGGTTTCATAATATACATGGAAAAACATAGATGCACATTCACACAATTAGACATAGTAGACGTCTACCTATCAATAACAGAAAACACCCTAGATAACAATATAAAAAGAAAGACAAATCCTACTTTTCCTCGAGAGAAGATGCTGGGTTAAGAAATCGAACCCAGAGTACTCATTTGATGTAGAAATATGGGTATTGTGTCAGTTCAGACATCTGCGACTTAGTCGGCTTGCTCATATTGTATACGCTCCAAAATATATCCCCATTGCCTTGGTCTTAACAGAGATGATGGACTTTGCTTTGTTTTGCTTGTCGCGTAACCACAATGGAAACACATTAGCTAGATTTAGAAAATACTTAACACACACCTTTCAAAATCTCAGATGAAAAACTACCATAAAAAACTAAAACAAGTAGATTTCCTAGACACAAAACTGAACTTTAAAAACAACACACAACGCCCTTCCACAAACCCAATGCGACACTCTAATACACACACAAAGGATCTTGCAACCCCCACCGTTTTGAATACTTGGTCAATAATATCAGCCAAAAAATATCAAACCTCTCATCAGTCCCGAAATTTTTAAACTGGCAGAACCCTACTATAAAAAGGCGCTTGGCGACAGCGGCGTAAAAGAGATCTCATACATCCCCATCCGAGACCAGTCACGGAAGACCGCTATATGAAGAGGGCGGTGATTTGCTTTTTCTCGCTTTTCCCCATCAACACCAAGACGAGACTCAGCTACCTTTTCCTCAACTTACTCGACAAGCACTTCCCCCTAAACACAACCTGCACAAATTCTTTTACAGAATTATAATATAGATTAGCAACGCATCTAACCCACCTATATGAAAAATCATATCTGCAGAGCCCAAGCGCCCAAAGCAATAGAAAATAAATGCTGCTCATGCCAGGATAAATTTATTTTTCCCTAGATTTTAATTACAAAATTGATTCCTTCGTATATGAAGCCACTGTCACAAGCTAGCCTAGCGACAGAGCCAAAAATACATATGCATTGCACAATGACGCTTTAAACTAAGATTGTACGCATACACGAATACCTTAAAATAGAAAAACAAGGCAAACACGGCACTTGCGACTCGGATATGGCAACTTAAAGATGAAGAGACACCATTCACCATCAAATGACAAGTAATAGATAGTAGATCATCTTTTTTCGCTAGTCATAAGTATATGCTTTCTGTGTGATGCAGAAAATAACATATATTAAAAACCATTATTGACTTTAATACAATCTGCTTGAATTACAGAGACAAAAATCTTAAAGATGCATCCATTTTATATTTATTGCATTTTATGTTCGTTTGAAATTATTGTGTATATTAATATTTAGTTTATTTATTTATTTTATTCTATTTTTAAATATGTATATTTCATTAATTAATTCAATATTATATGTTCATTAATGATTCGTTTAATGAACAGATAATATTGAATTCATTAATGAAATATACATATTTAAAAATAGAATAAAATAAATAAACTAAATATTAATATACACAATAATTTCAAACGAACAGAGAATGCAATGTTTAATGACAGTATTAACCGATATATTAATTTAAACGAATAGACTCGGTTTAAAAAAAAATTAGATTAGAATTTAAAATTTAACGACAAAAAAGTAAAGATTCTTAAAAGTAAAAACAAACAAACAAAAAAAAGTTTAATAAAGTAAATAGATGAATAAATAAATTGGATAAAAAGTAGATAAATAAAATATTAATTAAAAAAATAATGAAATAAATTAATAATAATTAAAAAAAAAAAGAATTTTTTTTATTTTTGAATCTTGTTTGGTATTTGAAATTTAACCGGTATTTTCTGCGAGACTAAATCTTACGGCTTCCTTTATATGCACGCTTGAACTTTAGTTGAACACGGTTGCGAAGAAGAAGAGTTCCCGAAAATTAAAAAAAAAATATTATATCATATGGAATTTCCACCAGACCAAATTGATACAGGTATTACTTAACATTGTAACATTGTGTAGATAGACAGATATATATGTGTCGTTCAAGGGAAAAAACAACAAAACAAGAAAATAAATAATAAATAAATATATATATATGTATGTACACATTGTATTAAGGTTGAAACTAATTGATTTGTTCCACCATTATATGTCTTATTTGCTCCAACTTGTGTCTATCCGTCACACATCTACATTGTATTGCCTTCTAAATATAACGTTTCTATATACCAATAAACAATGCTTCAAGCAAACTACATACACCTCTTATATATATATACATATATATATATATATATATATATATATATATATATATATATATATATATATATACTTCAGTAGATTCATTACAACATTCATTACATTACATATTTTTAATATAATCACGTTCCGAATAAAAGCATTTAACAAAGTTCATCCATATGTACACGCGTTTCCAAAAATCATGTTATACATATAACTACACCTATATATATATATACATATATATATATGTATATATATACCTTTATATATACATATATACATATCCATATATACATACATATATATACATATACTTATATACATACATATCTATATATGCATACCTATATATATATATATATATATATAAATATAAATATATATATATAAAGATATATATATATATAAATATAAATATATATATATATAAAGATATATATATATATAAATATATATATATATAAAGATATATATATATAAATATATATATATATAAAGATATATATATGTATATATATATAAAGATAAATATACATATATATATCTATATGTATTTATATATATATGTATATATATATATATATATGTATTTATATTTATATATATATATATATATATATATATATATATATATATATATATATATATACGTGCTATTCCTAAAGCGCCTTTTATCTAAGGACTATAAGAAATCCTTTCATTGTATAATGAAACCATCGAAGTAAATAAGCAATCAGATAACCTGTGAAGTTGTGCCTCCACTATTAGCGCATGCACACACTTATTGCTTACCCATTTGCAGTATGAATGCCGGCAATCAATGACCTGATCAAATATAAAACAGACGGCGATGACATTTCAGTTGACAATTCATTACTACTTTAGACTTCATTTGCGTATTCTTCATAAGAGCCAAGTTAAATGATAATAGGCAGTCCTGCGTGCATCTGCTTTGAATGAGAATGCTCTTTCGACAGAGGTCGCAATATAACCTATTCCTTTCGGAACACATATTTATTAACTTGCGCACATTTGACCAACAAGTCATGTTCAAATTCAATCCTTCTTGATGAAATATGGCTCGAAGGTAATCGAACAACACAAACACGTCAAATATTTATAATATCATTTTATTCAGTTACCCATTTCCAGCGTCACATATTATCAAGACAAACACCACTCGAAAAAAAGGGTTTATGAGATTGAATGCTTCTCAGTTTAAAGATAAAGAACTTCGTCCATGTTTGATTCCTTGTGTTGATTTTTTTTACATGAATCTTTTACATTAAATTTCATAAGGACCATGTTGTAATATTTAGGGAATAAGTTCCGGAGAATATGTTCCACACACAAGAAAACCTTGCGAAGAAGCTTTGTCCATGTAAGTTTCTTTTAACGCTAGCCACACGGTTGAAGAACGGATTGTTTTTTTCGTTGGGGTAAAGAAGCGAGTTTTAGCTGTGAATGTCTTACAAGTAGGAACAAGACTAGAGCCAAGTCTAACACCTTTCATTGAAAACACTATAAAATAGCAACGTCTCTCGTATTAGAATGGGCCTTTTTGACACAGAAGAGATTACTCTCCCAGATTTCGAATCGATTTTAAACTCTGTCTCGGCAACGGATAATGTTCTGAGCGCCGTTGCCCTGGTATGGAAACACTACTCCATATTTCGACGAATCTGACTCTTATATAGGAAGAGGATTGCATCAGGATGCAGCCACCATCTGTAGCAGTAAAAAGATTCACCTATTTATATATCGACTTTGGCAACAAATAGATATAAGTGGTGTTTAGGACACATTCCACTCATACGCCCGTATTAAGAGAGAACTATTTCAATGAAGTTCCATTATCCTAACATGTAACTTAGTTCAACCAATCACTTTTATTACTTATGAGATCATTGTCTTATATAACAGGAATATCAACAATAATATTTCATATTTTTACTGAGTGATAAAGGAGGCACTTCATTATCCAGATATATTTTATCCCTAAAAAGAAATGGCATGGTTCCTCTGGTGATAAGGAGTATTTTCATAAAGGCTCCAATACCTACACTAAACAACCCCGCCTGTTTTCTGTGTTTAAATGAAAATGTGGCTATTATTTTGTTTCCCAATAAAAATGCCTTATTAAACTTATTAGACGAGGTAGGGTATTATTGAAGGCATTTCAAAAGGTTCACTCTAGATAGGTTTAGCGAAAACGATAATAACCTAACTTAAAAAATTATCAGTACTCTTTGAAAATTTAAAAATGAAAAAAAAAATGTTTGGTGAAATATTATCAAAAATAAGCATTTAAATATAATAATAAATATAATATTTAAAACCTATCCCCCCATAAAATATACCATCCATCTATTATACACATTAAATAATTAAACTATAAGGAATAGTAAGATAGGGCCTAATATCTAATTAATAAAAATCTAAAATTTGTAACAAATAACTAAGACATTTTCTACTTTCATGAAATTACGGATGGCTTAATCTAATCCCTTTATAATCTTAAAATGTGGAGCTTATACAGATAGCAATAGGAATATTATAAATATGGATTACAGAGAATAGCAGTAGGTTATTAAACATAATGGGTAATGTAACTGAAGAAATAAATATAACTCAGCTAGTTGGAGCAAGAATTACCACCCAGAACATGTATAGATACATTACACAGGGTAGATTGAATGTTGGAAAAATAGATACATTGAAAGTTAAACATGGGGATATAATCGGGAAAATTTACTTGGTACTAATTGAGCGCTGATAGGTAAGTAAATATAGAAAGACACATCATATCAAATTCCTTCGAAATATAATACATAATCATACAGAAATTGGATAAAAGTGGCTAATAGGTGATATAAAAAATAATAAGTTTCATATCCCCAAATTAATAATAAAATGTAAGTTTATAAGATAAACGTAATTACTAGATATTGTTAGATGTAAATTAAGTGATAATTAAGGATTTTTCATATATATGAAATTAATCTAAAATAGGATAGAAACAATAAAATAATAAAAGAATAATATCATCTAAACACTGCTTAATTTAATAAATTATAATAGAAATGACTCGACATAAATAATCTAAGTTCCCCTCGTAAAATATATTTTTATACTTTTTATATTTGATTAATGCTTGACAATGAGATCATATTGTTATTATGTGTATATGTGTGTGTGTAAGTGTGTATATGTGTATGCATATATATATGCATGCATGTTTATGTATGTATATAATAGTGTGTGTGTGTGTGCGTGTGTTGTATAATGTATGTCTGGAATCACGGAAGTAAAATAAAAAGATTTTGTGTTTTGCCCGCTCTGGGTATGTCATGGTTGTTTTGACACGTCGACTGTCTGTTGAGTTTGACCGAGTTGTCTGTGGCAGGTTTAATATCTAAGATTTGCCTTTTCTTTCTCATATCATTCCCTTTCCCCTTTTTTTCCTTTTTGATTTTAAGGTTTTTCGCTTTTTCAACTGGCGAGATAATTCAGTATTGTCCTTGATAAGAAGCCGACAGGGCTTTGAAGCAATTTCCGGACACTCAAACTATGTTTATTTTAATATAAATAGCTCTAATATATATTGAGCACTTTTGAAAAATATTGGTTCTGTTCATTTTTTTAATATTTGAACTGAATTAATTAATATATATATATATATATATATATATATATATATATATATATATATATATATATATATATATATATATATATATATATGGTGTCAGATTATATTGAACATAAATCAATATAGTGCTTGGTCACAGAGGAGTGAGATCTAATATTATTTATTTGAAACGCACCGCAGTCAGTCCATCTGGATGAAACCACGGTACGTTACTGAAATATGATACATAGTTTTCGAATAAATTATATATATATATATATATATATATATATATATATATATATATATATATAAATTCTTATATTTATTCTTATATAGAGCGACAAAATAGACCCCGAGCCAATGTAAAGACTTAGAGGAAGGCCAATCACCCGATGGAGAGACGACCTCGATAGTCAACTAGGTCCTACTTGACCACGTCTAGCTAGGGATAATACAAGGTGGAAAGAAACTAGGGGGCGGTTCCTTCACCATGAGTGAAATAAAAAATACCTGATGATGATGACGATGATGTATTCTTAATGTACTTCTTCCAATGTGGAAATAAGGCGTGTTAGCAGCCTCTACTGGAAAAGATCTGAAATAACGTATCTCTAGACTTTATTATAATAGCAACTGGCTTTAATTTCCAATACTCTCTACGTTACATTATTGTCATAACAATCAGTTATCTATTTTATATTCAGCTCTAGTTCATCTTGAGGTCATACCCCGCCAATTATATCGTATAGCGCATTACACTAGGAGACTCGCCGTATGTACATTGGAACTATATGTCTGCTTAGTGATAGACAATCATATTTATTAATAACAAAACAGGCACAACAAATCAAATCTGATTCCTTGTTCCTATTAAGTACGATTTAATTTAACAAACTCTTCATCTTTCTATATTGCAAATATCGGAGCCGTTTACGCGTCAGATTGTCTGCCAATATGTACCGAGGATAGAACCATATCTATGAATTAATGACCATCGTTTACTAATGTGCAGTCCGAAAGCAGTCTAAATCTTAATAGCTTGATCAAATAAGCAAAAGATGGAGAAGGCGACGCGGTCGAAATGTTATCACCGCTTGAGCATTCATGGGCATCTGTTTTATACGTAAGTCGGTACATAATAATACACTGTTCGACGTTTTATCTCATTGTAGCGAAAATGCCTCTTTGGCAAATGTTGTCTGATATATAATAATATTGCATATCCTTGATGAGTACAATATTGCTTTCTCCATCGTACGTAGGTCAGAAGGGTGAACATGTTCTCGGGAGACTCTTATTCTCGGCTCGACTGGCAAAACAAACAGAAAAACCGACTACGATTTCACCGTTCACTATATATGTACTTTCTTTAACAACATCTACTCGATAATCGGACGCGCGCTGATCCATACACAGGTTACACATCTGCTTTTTGGCTATGATGAACGCGTTGTATTTGTTATTATTCTAGACTGTTACACAATAGATCCAGTCGTGACTTCCCGTTAGTTTAATCCTAACACTCAAATTCAATAGAATTAATCTATTTTTTCTCGTTTTACGTCGAAGTTGTTTCCCTTGATTTGGCAAAAAAGAAATATGGTAGGCACTTTTTCGTGTTATAGCAAATATTTTTATTCCATGGAAGATGGAGATAATAAGCCAGAGCATTTAAAATTACCTTGGCAGCCCCGTCGGCATTCCCCTATCAGGGTGCCTCAGTTAAGTAACTCCTTCTCAAAGAGGGAAAGCAAGGCCTTTGATTTTGGACTTCCTAGAACTGTATAGAATCAATATCACAGCTAGACAGATAAAAGGCGACCGCAATTGCCCAGTGTCTGTCGGACTGACTATCAAGAACGGATTATTAACTGGTATCAACCGTGTAAGCAAAAAGAGTTAGTGCATGACTCGCTGGGTGCATTACGAACAAAGTCCATTTTGTACTTGAATAGAAATGATAACACTACAGTTATACGCAACAAGATTGATTTAAATAAATCTCAAAAGAAGTTATTTATTTTTTTCATAAACATTTAAAGACGTCAATACAGATAGTTCTGTTTGTTAAAAAACAAAATAAAAAGATTGTAATAATCAAATACCATGTTTGAGATCTGCTTAAAAAGAATTTATATACGAAACCGCCGATTGCCTGGATTTTCTTAAATATATCATTTGGCTTTTTCTTAAAATATTGCAAACAATGTATTTGTTTATTAAGGAGTAGATAGAATAAAGTGTTCTGTTTTCGACATAAATATTTCCGAGTTCGACAAGAAGCAATTGAAGAAGGTCGAACGTTACATCGGCCGAAACGTCGTGTAAATAATAACCAAGATAAGAACAGTTGTCCGCATAATTCGAATGACACAAATACCATTTGAAAATCATTAATTGAAAACTACAAGTGGCTGTAGAAAATGGTTAGCGACACTGACTAAAAACCTAAATGTGCCAAGTTCGAATCCCATTCGTTCCACAGAGATACGTTCATCAAACCTCACGTGAACTTGTGTCTAACCTCCTAGAAAAGAGGTAAATAAAATAACACACTTTACACTCATCAATTAAATAAAAATGGCAGTTCAAAGTTGCGTAGCCTTAACTCTCTTCAACATTTGAAAAACCCAACTTCTACTATTATGGTCCTAAGTTCGAAAAGATGCAACCGAAGAATGCAAAGGTGACCATCGAAACATCTGGAATAGAACAACCACGATGAGAATATATTTTTAGAATAATTTAAATCGTACAACAATATTGTATTGATATCTGAAAAATATATAATTAAAAGTATATATATATATATATATATATATATATATATATATATATATATATATATATATTACAAGCCCCCTTCACTAAAGACCGGGCACTCTGAGTGAGTTTAATAACAAGCAGTACAAATAGCTTCATGCAAGGTTTGTTAATCACTTTCAACTGCTCGTGTAAATTAGTCGCCGACTCGCTATTTACAAAGTTAAATTCCTCCTTAATTATTATTAATTCCCTATGGCCGAGGGGTTAACGCCCTTGTCTGCAAATCAGTGGCGATTTGTGATTGGAGTTCGAACCCGCCGACCGTTGAGAATTAAGTTCCTGCACTGAAGATAACGTTAGCATGAAACATCGATGTCTGTAGGTGATAAACAATATTTATTTATATATATATATATATATATATATATATATATATATATATAAATGTATACTTAGTTATACATTTTGCAATGTGCAACCGGCGGAACAGTTACATATACAGCTACACTGATTAGTCTTAATACTCAGGAAACATATTTGTATGTGGTTATTGAATATTTTTCAAGAATGATCACTGTGCAAGTATTAGAAGCTCTTAAATAGACAATATTAAAATAATATAAGATATATTTGGTATAGCTGTTAGGACGGCCATGGTGATTTGAGTCCGAGGTTTGCATCGTGTGAACGGCGGAAGAACATATAGACACGCTGATGAGTATTGGCTGAGACGAAACATCTATGCATTTAAGTATAAACATATATATTATGACAATAATTATATATTTATATTTAGAGAGATATAGTAGAGAGAGAGAGAGAGAGAGAGAGAGAGAGAGAGAGAGAGAGAGAGAGAGAGAGAGAGAAAGATTGCGTTCGTTAAAAGTCCTTTAAACGATGTTTCACGAGAAAGTTCGACTCCTCGGGAAATGTTAATTTAATGTTGCTTTCTTGACATATAACCTACACCAATTTAAATCCAAAGTACATATTTATCTCAGACCCCAATCAGATATAGTGTATATGTTTCTTTTTATTTAAATACCGTATACCCACCAATTTGCATAATAGCTGTAAAGATATTCCCCCTCAACGGTCGGCTTTTTGCTTTAGGCATCGCTGTCTGATTCTGACACAGTCAATTAATTTCATCGGCAGATTCTTGCCTACATGATAGATTAGCAAATGATATAGAATAACATTCATTATTGATTAAAATCATATGAAGTTTTAGAACGAGTTAGAAAAGAAAAAAGAAACTAACCTAGATGAGAGAAAAATACAAAAATAATTTATCGCAACTTATCTCAATTACTTCCGCGGAAAAGCTGTAAATATTTAATCACACACATATATACATACCTACCTAAATACATGCGTTATATATATATATATATATATATATATATATATATATATATATATATATATATATAAAATTACAGCTTAGAATTGTATCATACTGTCAATTTTGGAAGGAAACCTTTTTCACGTGTTTCTGGAGGAAATTCAGAGCATACTCGCACACAATCCTTGATATCTGCTTAGAGATAAAACAGCTTTCAGATAAGTATGAAAATGTTCATTTACAATATATTCTATTACAGTAATGTAAGCCGAATGTCAAATGTCCAGAAAAATACATATCATAAAAACCAATATGCATTTATTTGTATATAAATAAACATGTGTACTTCAATCCTGTCATGCAAAAGTAAGCGAGTAAAACACGTGCTTTTTTAAACGCTCAACAAAAAGTGTCAAATAGTAAAAGGAAGCGAAAAAGCGAAACCTAGTCAGATCACCACTTTAGACTTACCCCGCCGCCTGAAATGAAGTCAGAAAGAATCTCTCAACACTATGATAAAAAATAAACGGTGAATGTTTTTAATAATAATTTTAGATATTAACATTTAAATTACTGACCTAATGCTATGAGTTTCTATTCATATTTAAGTAATATATCTAGATAAATTGTGAGTATGAAAACGCACGAATGATAATGTTTTTTCATTTTAAGCTAAGGAGACATCGGTCTTGGTTCATTGTAGTATGATAACTACACTCAGTCAGTCGTACGCTACGGTTTGCATGTTGTGTGATGGCTCATGTGGGAGAGAACTCGGCTCTCATGCAAGTAGCTCGGGTCTCGAATCCTTATTTAAAAATCATCCTACTAATGAGCTAAAAAAGGGCGAAGCTTAAGTCTAGGGCTTCCTGTCTATGGATTACATGGGTTGTGTAGGCTGCGGCGTTGTCGGAGTGGGGAAAATATATAGTATATCGCACATTTAGTGTGATATACTATATATTTACCCCAATCACACAACGCCACAGCCTACACAAACCATGAATATCAATTTGCTCGCTAGGTTCTCTTGTTAGATGGCATTGTCGTCGCGAGTGCTAAATCCTACTTGTGGGGCATTGTCCTGGGCCCCTTTCGTTTGATGACTACACCCTGGTTGAGTACATCCCGCAGTCAGCCGCTCATGGGGTTTGCATGATCGGTTTTACTCTATAAACTCCTGTATGTGGCGTTAAGGTGGCAGAGTTTGTATTGTTGAGTGTGCTGGTCGTTAGCTAAAGTTTACGCTGAATGTCGTACAGCTTCAATAAAATGTAGTTATAATCTACATCAATCAAGTGCTTAATTTTAATTGTCAAAATTTCTAATTGTTTCCTTTCGCTGGATTCAGTGCGAGGCTTCTGTAATTCCGACAACGTCAGTTGTCTATGACATTAGGCGGGGTTCAAGAAAAATCCTTGAAATGTTAGTATTGTATTATATCAACATGTTAAAATCTTTATCAGTTGTAATTAAAACCATGGCTATTTTAATTTCCAGCTTTACTATTGTTATGGTGTGAGATATCCAGCTTATTTCACAAATAACGGACTTACCGAAACAGAATCAATTCCATTACGACTAAACATTGCGGCAGTTATTCATGGCGGTTATGTCCCCTGAATCATGACGGGTACTGTTGTAACGTACTTTTTAAAAATACACTTTTGTTAATTATGCCATTGTATTAACTATTACTGGCACTGCAAGGCGACAAAGATGGCGACAAGGATTCGAGACGTACATAGCCACAACACTAGCGACGAGGATATGAGACCTACATCTCACAACACTGATGTTGAAAATTTATTTGAACATTACACAAACCTGTTTCGCACAACACTAGGAGCAAAGATTCGCAATCTGCATCCCACACAACTTGAGACTAGATAGTTGAACTTATTTAGTCTAATATTTGTCTTCGAACGTATGTAGCACGACTTTGACGGCAATAAATTCAAATTTATTCAAACACAAAATTAAACCCAACTTAAGATGCACACAGACACTGGATATGTAAAGCTCGGAGTTATGTCTACAATTTAATTGTTGGATTAAACAAGACTTGAATGGTATTCTCTAGTTATTTGTTTAACAATAGAGCAAGAATTTAAAATTATCTTGTGCTTTAGCAGCAATAGCGCCTCCCACAAATTAAAAATTCTGGCCTAAAAGGGACCGACCGTAGTCGAGAATCCATATTGACTTTGCCGGGCCATTAGACGGGTTTTATTTTCTGATTGTAGTGGATAGCTTCAGTTAATAATCAGATATACGTAAGTGTAAAACCCCAACGACAGATACAACAATTTGGTTTCTACTGTAATTGCTAGCCCGGAGTCGTGGATTTTGTAATATCGGATAACGGTACTCAATTCACGTCCAGTGAATTCTATAATATTTTGTCAGTGGGTTTTTGTAGAACACATCACAGTCACGCAGTATCATGCCAGAAGCAACGCTCAAGCAAAGCGATTTTTCTATATTTTTAAATGAGCGTAAAATAAGCGAAAGGGTACTCCAACAGAAGAAACTCATACAGTCTATAGAATGATCCTAAATGATAACGTTCCATCTTGCATGTTACAAGCGGAAGACGATTTTCGCCAGACTGTTATCGACTCGTAAGAAACGAAAGCGTTGAATAACTTTTAATAAGGGACGATTAAAAATCGGAGAAAAGTTTTGTTTAATGAACAACACTCATTCTGGGAAATCGGGATTGTGGATTAAATAATTATGAATATGCTGTACATAGTAAAAAGGGCCAAAATTCACTCACAAGAGACATTTAAAGCCAATAAGCAATACATATTCTGAAACTATAGAAGATAATACTGCAGACGATTGAGCGTCGTGTTTTACATGTTTGAATTACCAGTAGTTTCACAAAAGCGAACATCGAAACCTAAATGAAAAAAAGATAAATACTTCATAGAAGTCAACCCCAAGACAAAAAGGCATTCACCCCTTACGAAGCAAAGACTAAAACGGGGAGTGTTATGATGTAACCTGATATACCTATTTCAGGAATACATGGACTTACTCAGATATAATAAATACAGTTACAACTAAACGTCGTGGCAGTTATTGGTAGCAGAATCACGACCAGTACTGCTGTAACATACTTTTATTGATACACTTTTGTTAATACTACCATTGTGTTTATCTTGATTATTACCGATCCTGCAAGGTCACAACAAATATAAACATAAAGCAGGGTCTTCCATGACGGATTTTATTTCTTAATATCTAATATCTCCTGTGTTATGTTTCAATTTATGTGGTCAGTTGTAAATGATTTCGTTAAATGCGCCAACAATAAATTACTTATAATAAGACATCGCTGCTTGTTTTATGAAATTATTAGAAATGAATTGTTCTATAAATTTGATGTGCTTCGAGGTATCAGAGGCTCTGCTTAATGCAGCTATATCGAGTGTATGGATAGGAGGAGCATATCTTTAAGAGTTTGACTTAAGCAGAAATTGGTACCACGAGGTTATGATGGAGATTGCTTTCCTATAACCCATCTTGTGGTGTATTCTCTAGATGCTAAGCTGGCCGAGTAAATTGGTTATGGGATCAATAAAATATTTTCAAATATGTACATTAAATAATGATATACTTTTACATTATTTAGAAATTAGAAATGTTAGTGTATATGCAATCCTTGAGAATCGGAAAAAATAAGTTGTCGCGCTTTTGTAAATGTCAAAAAACAAGAAACATGCTTGAGTTTGAAATAGAAATGTAATCGGTCGAATTGTATAATGAATAGATGCAACATAAAGTAGATGTTGCAAGGCATCTCTAATAGCGTACCTCCCCCTCAATTGATATGTCTGGCTTAAGTTGGAAATAGTTATTATGCTGTTCTCTTATGTTTACGTGTGTAAACGAATCTTAAGCGGTATGTCACTCTGGTGGTTTAAATGTCATGTATAGATCTGTCCACATATTTCTATATGATGTTCTTGTAACGCTACGATCCACTTATTGTTTACAGGAAATTATCTGGGCAGCGGCTCGTCACGTAAGTATCTGAGGAGTTGTAGAAAGTAGAGTAGAAAGTAGACTTTGGGTTTACTTACTTGGAACACTCGCTTCCCTCATTTTGTCTTTTAGTCCTCAGATTCTATGAGTTATTTTTCTGAAAATTAGCTGTTTCTGGCTTGGGATCTATTCATCTAACACTTATCGTTGCCTTGTTATTTTATTTGAAGTAGTATATATTAGCTCCTTACATCAAGTAGCTTTATACCTTGTCTGTGGCGATTTCCATAAAAAAGAAACGTCATGGGTAGTCAGCTCATTCAGTTGTTACGTAATGATGGACGTGCCAACAATAGTTGTTGCTCTTATTATAATTTCTTATTTATTCTTTATTTTTGTTTCTTCCTACTTTACGTCTCTCTTTAATCGTAGCGGTTATAATTAATTTTTAATAATGGCTACACATAATAATTTGATATTTAACCATTCCCTTCCTTTCATTCAGAATATAGATGTGTACATGGTGTTGCATAATCATTTGTACGTCTTCTCCCACTTACATACAATGGGGGGGGGAGAACTGTACCGAACAACATCACTCTCCTTCGCTTCTCGTTTTGGCTTCAGCAGGCGCCCTTTTCTTATTATCGCATCGGTTGTAACAATTATTAATAATGACACCACACAATCATTGCTAGTTTATTATTTGTTTGTGTTTCTTTTTTAAAGTATAATGTAAACCATCGGTGTTCAATAATACCCCGTGAGTCTAATCTAACCAATTACACATAATGGGAGCCAGCAGCGGTCTAAAACACGCACCATCTCCTGCCCGATTCAGAAAATAAAAAAGAGAATGAGTTTATCAGATTTTACTGTACGTGTCACTGGGCCCTTTCTGCTTTTGATGGAACTTACTAACACGTTAGTATACTATAATATTTTTGACTTCTAATGAAAATTTTCTCTTGATTTAATCTGACCTTCACGTGGAAAATTCTACTACTACTACTACTACTACTACTTTAACCACGACAGAAATGCCTCGTGTTCTATTTTAATAAGGACATTTCTTACTTCTACATTGGTTGCAGACATTTTTGTCCCCTATTAAGCTTTATTTTTTTAATTAATTGTGCGTTTTTAATCGCTAAAATATTTTAAAATAAGCAAATATTTGTTAAGATATAAAAAATTATTTCTCCATGGATAGAGCAAAATTAGAAGAAATATACTAGGTAATTCTTTTAAAGCATATTTTTAACAAAAGATTGGCTTTAAATCTCTTGAATTTAGTCTGCCCCAAAGATGTCTACTCTTGTTCGCTGTTTAGGAAAATAGGACGAATTTATTGTCTTATATACTACGTTTTACGGGACACTTTTTGATCCTGGCGCACGTGACGGGAACATTAGCTTATTATTCTAACTTAGACTTCTAATGGAAAATTTCTCTTAGTTTAATCTAAGCTTGACGAGTAAAAATCGGTTTCTAACATTATTTTAGCACACCCACGTCAAAATATTGCTTAAATTTGAAAAGAAACGATCTATCGCTCAACTCATATATTGTATGGACCTCTATTCAGAATATCCGTTGTTTGGTAAGCGTTATGTTTTTGCCGTCAAATACGGGAGACAAACACAAATAGGTTTGGGATGAAACGTACAATTTTTGAAATACTAGTGAGAAAAAAGGCTTGGTCTAAAGGTAATTCAAACAATGTTATTACAATAAAAACAAATGCTCCAAAGAAAAACATGTGATCTTGAAATAGAAAGGAAATCCCAATGGAGAATTGCGGATTGTGTTTCTTTGAATGTCGCGTTGTATTTAAGCAAGCTTACTCTAGGTAAACCAAGTATAAAATCAATACTTTGACGTTGAATACTTCTGTAATTATCAAGAGCATGTGCGCAAAAATAGTTTCTATTTTTCATCCAAGGAAAAGAATAAAACGATTAAATTTAAGCCGTACATTGTCAAGAATCACTAGGCTGAAGATGTTCTTTCATCCATCATACGCCAGTAAAGAAAGTGCGATACCATAGCGTGTTTTCTAAATCAAAAAATATTTTAGGAATAGAATATTTATGAGAATAATGAGGCAAAATATCGCTGTTTTACCAATGTTTGCATGTTTACAATTAAAGAATAATATATACATACATTTAGCCTGACGATTCCCCCGGGGACGAAACGCGGAAGCCTCTGTGTAGCTTAATTACCATCAATATATTGTACTAACTTACTAACTAGCTCTACTGGCGTATCGAGCACTGTTGAAGTAAATAATTAAAATTGATACATAAAAAATTAGATCAGCTCATAACATTTTATGTGCATACATACAAAAATAATTATATACCTATATATATATATATATATATATATATATATATATATATATATATATATATATATATGTGTGTGTGTGTATGTGTGTAAAGTAAGTTCAGATAAAACAATTAGCACATTACTAATATCAGTTTATAGAATTAAAAATTGCATAACAAATAATTGGTGTACAATCGTTTCAAAACGAGTTGGAATATTTTATTTTGTATTATAATTTAGATAATTCTAAATGTCTTCTTAAACGCCCCGCATAACATCAACTAAAAACCATAACATTCTAGTTTCAAAAAATTATATCCATTTACTACAGAAAACAGAAACTATAAATATATATCATGTAATAATTTAAATACAAAATCAATAAAGTAGAACGCGAAGTAATAGAAATCTAATTAAAAAAGATTAGTAATAAATAATAAATTAAAAAAATATATAAAAACACATAAAATAAAGTACAAGTTTAAATTAAGAAATGTTGAAATAATTTTAAGATAAAGACAATCTATAATAATGAACATGTATAATTGATTACAGTATCATAACAAATTGAATTAAGTAATAAAGTCAGAATAGCAGTATAAATTTATAAGCAACGTAATAATCAGAACAATGATACATTTAATATTTACTGTTATGTTGTGTTAGGTGTATTTACTTCCTGCAGTTATAAACAGCGTTAGGGGAAACTTTGAAAACCAGTGCATCTGGCCTTCAAAATGTCTAACAATCTTCACCGTGATTCCCCTGTAGAGTGAAGGTGAAGCCTATGTGGGTGAACTTTCGAGTACTGAACAAAACTATACGTCAGTCCTTCAATCCGACAGCAACAAAATCAGTGTATGACTTATTCTCGACTGATACGTAAAGCCAAATTGTCAGTGCACGAATTATATAGGGTTTCTTGTTCAATTCCAAGCATCGCTAGGTGTCCCTGCTATTATATATATATATATATATATATATATATATATTTATATATATATATATATATATATATATATATATATATATATATATATATATATATGAAGTGAAATGAATTCCAGAAGGAAATCCGGGTAAGATAGCTCAATGTAATGAACAGAGCAAGAATAAAAAAAGAATAAAGTAACACGGAATCGCATAATCACCAGTGCAATAATTTATTTCGACCCTACAGCCTTTTCTAAACATCCAAGCAAGGTGATGTTTTGATTTCTATTTTTATTATTATATTCTACACCCTCTGTCCTTGTAGGCGTTTGCCTCAATGTTATTCTAAATTCCTCAAAAGATGCTTTAAAAGAATATAAACTTCCCATATATATATATATATATATATATATATATATATATATATATATATATATATATATATATATACATATTTATATATATATATATATATATATATATTTATATATATATATATATATATATATATATAATGTTATATTGAAATTACGGTAATAATATGTATAATCGCATGACAAATATGTTTCCTACACATACTGACTGGTCAAACCATTGTATATGTAAGAGCATATACCAGAAGATTAGTTTTAACGATAGATGATACAAGACAATCCTGCAATGTGCTAATTACAACTAAGTTATTATTGTAGTTATATTGAATTTCATATAATGTCTCTCAATTATCTGTTATACAAATATAGATCAAATACTAAGGTCAGTAATGTGCCTGTACGTCGTGTAATCTTTTTACGCAAAATCTATTAAAAAAGAGACATTTATTAATCGAAGTGAAATTCATGATTGTGCACGATTTCCAACTAACTACCAACAAGCTTTCAGATGTTGAATATAATTTTTTTTGACAGGCTTCTATAACAAAATCAAACTAAATGTAAAAGCATATCACACGTGTTATGTGTTGGCCGGCGGCCGCTTTCCAGAGAGAAGGAACTCATATTATTTACTACGGATTTTATAGTCAAAACTTATTAGCATGTGTAAAGACTAATTGACTTTAAATAGACGGAATAAAGACAAAGAAGATGTAGGTCTTTGACAGCAGAAAGAAAATTCCGGTGTTGGAGATTGTGTTAGTGTTGTTACGGCGTTAGATGAACGGGATTTCTTCTGAAGTTTGAGACGTCATGGTGACGTTATTACAACCACAGAGGTACATCATTTTTTGTTTCTTATGAGATGTACATCAGAGATATCTTAGCAAGGTTGCAGAAAGTCCAACAACAAAATTAAGAATAGGACGGTGTTCCAGCCTATAGTTCAGACATTAGTGCATCTGACTAGCTTCTATTCCGATCAATACAGCACTTTATGAAGTGTAGCCGAACCAACTTTATGAATATTGATTTTGTTACGGAGAAATTTCGGAAAACGATGACATAACTTATTTACTATTAAATGTTATGCGTCAATTTATAATCTATCAAAAAGGTCCTAGGGAATAAAAACATTTGATTTGGTATAAATCTAATATAAGGCATTTAAATGGCTATGTTTTTTGTTATGAAAAAAAACGATCAGTTCTTAATGCTAAAATATTGCCTCACGTTCTTAATCAAAAACTATATGCATAAAACGACAGATTTCTTTGGAAATAAGGGTAAAACAGTTTGAAATATTACCAAGAATAAAAGTAAGAAAACATACAGTTTTATTCATTTATTTGTTTTTTACTCTTATTTTTCTCAAACAAGGAATATTGCCACTTAGAAGTAAGCCGTTACTGAGATTAGGAGACATATTTATAAGAGGAATAATAACTGAGGGATTGTGATCAAAATGTTTGTTCACGTTGCATTTAAATTTATGCGTGTTAGTACAGTCGGAGTAGGGAGAGAATTCTAACGGCAAACAATCCGAAGAAAATATAATAATAGAGTAGAAAGTTGTTAAACTATGCGTGTTAGTGTGCGACATAGTGGTAGGCAGTGAACCACTAAGATGAGCATGAAAATGCAAGAATCAATGAGGAAAAATTTATACGCGAGCACGAGTCACACACTTTTATTGCGAACTAAATATAAAACAGTTGAATCTGTTTTGGCGCCTAAGTTTACACTATTTACATGTCACGTGGTAGTTCTTGTAGCGTAGTGATTTCATCATGTAACATTAAGATTAGAGTTACTGACCTCGTCACTTGGTCAGGTGGAACTATATTCAGTTTATTAAACTTAACAAAAGTATTCTGGTATCTAAGCATCTTTAGAGTGAAGATGTGCCATTTTGGTGCTAGTCTGGGTTATATACGTTGAGGGGACACAAATGCATCAACTTGATCGGAGCGCTTTCCGTTTAAGTACTTGTAAAATAAGCACACCACACCGATGTAACATTGAGAGGATGGGTCAGAGTCTGGTTCAATGTAGACAGTGTGGAACCTATCAGACACTTCTTTTGTGCGTTGTCCACATGGGAGTTAATGCATCAGCTCAGATGTGGCAACAATACTTAATGTCTGAGCGAATGGTTGCTTTATAGAGATATATATTAGCAGGTATGATAAGTTTACTATCCCCGTGGAGGGAGACCACGTTCTTTACAGCAGACCTGGCAGTATGTTCTGCATATTTATCTACAAAAACGTTGCCTGTGAATGTTATGGCCAGAAGTTTGAACGTTAAGATTGTTATCAAAAATTGTTTCTGATAAGTGTTTAATGAAATGAGCTTTGTCTTAGTAGCATTAAATCTAACCATCTATTTTTACACCCATTCAGCTACAGAATGGAGGTCATTTTCTAAGGATTCTGACATAGCTTTAGATATGTGTGCGTTCAATCCACCTGCATGCTGACAAACCGGCGCCATGTTATTTTCAAATATACCCATTTCGGACGCGATTGCATTAGGTATCGCGTATATAGGATTGTTCTTTATGCATATATTATCTATAACAATTAACCCATTCCAACTATGAATGTAAAAAAATAATTAAAACAATTAGAAGATGCAAAACGTTTTACCTAATGGGTACGTACATATACAGGGTCAATTTAATCGATCATACGGCTTAATGAGATTGATAGATTGTCAGTTATATTATAAAGAATATTATGAGAAGTAAGAAAAAATGAATTAAATAAAATACATCTGATTACTTCTAGGAACGGTTGATGACAAGTGTTTATTGGCGTTGGATTTTGACGGCAAGTATGTTGTAATCTACAGTGAAGCAGTTCTGATATTTTGTGTTCCGAGGATGGGCATTTATTGTAAATACACTCCGTTCGTGCTTATTCTATTGTACATTCCTTTAAATAAACTTTTAAATGAGATGTGTTTTCCTTGTTAATTATGACTTCACATTTCAGTACATAAAGTGTATTACTTTTTATATTAACATTCGTTCCCCAGGTTTTCCTCTTCAGATCGTTAGACACAGAGTATAGTATTCCTTATCAAGAATGTTTGGAAATGACGCACGTGTTTAAAAAGAACTAAAAGTGACAAGTGATGCTGAACATCTGATCATTAGTAAAGATAGGAACTGCTGAGACAAGAACTCTGGAGCATTTTAAAAGTGTTATTCTTAGTTAGTATCGCCTTCAACGTCGAGATAATTGCCGCTTATAATTGGTTATAACACTTAATCCCTTGCTTTACGTGTCCATAGGCTTTTGGTTGAAAATAATTATGAAGATAGTGGACGGTAGTAAAGCGTCAGGTAATGACTAATAACATTGATCAGTATTAGAAGAGAAACATGAAATAATTTGCATGCTATTATAATTGTTATGGGTGTATGATATCTCTCGACAGAAAACAATGTCGCTCGCAACTGTGAAACATTCAACTTCAACATGACCAGAGTTCTTCGCAAGGTTAAAAACGGAAACGAATAGTATGGGCTAAAAGCATAAGAATTGGGTATAAAATGAATGTTTAGACTTTGTAAACTTTGAAATTGTTAATGGTTTGAGTAGAGGTTATGTAAGAAACACACTGGGTAAATACCTAATGATTAATGTGGGGTTCAAACAACTAAGGGATGACTATACAATGTGCAAGTCAAGTGAACCGTAATGTGGATATTTAATTAATATCAATGGAATAAGGAAGAAAAATACTGCCAGGGGGTTGTCATAATTATAAAGAAATTCCATTCAACAATATAGCTATTAAGAGCACTTGTCCATTATGTAACATTATGCCAGCTAAAACCCCAGCATTCTAAAAATGTGATTATTTGAACAAGTGAGCTCGAAGAGTATACAAAGCAGAGAAATCTTCAGTGCTTGAATATTGATTGAGAAATTCTATCATCTATTGTTACTTTTTTTAATTATTGTAAAGAATTCCATAAAGATATGAAGCGACACTAAAGGCGGCGTTACTTTGTAGACGGAAACAAAATATGAGGCCGATGTATGAAAATACATTAAAAGTAAATGCTTATTCTTAGTTAGAATAAAGCAGTCTACTTACTTAAATTCTACTTTTTCATTGATAAATACTAAATGATCAGATTTTAATATATATATATATATATATATATATATATATATATATATATATATATATATATATATATCCATACATACGATCCATGTCTAAGTTAGCCATTCTGATGACGGCTGTGAGCCAGAAACACGTGTCCATGAATTAGTTTTATGTACGTATGAAATTAATATATATATATATATATATATATATATATATATATATATATATATATATATATATATATATATATATATCTTATTGAAAAATAAGTCCTATACGTTAAGGGCGATTTAAAATGGAATTTATGTACATAGTAGTAGCAAGGAAAAACAACGAACGTTGCAATCACCGATAAAAATAATCGCATAAAAATACATTAAATATTTAGGTGATAAAAATCGTACATATTTCCAGAAAGTGCGTCGTAGTCCAATGGTAAAACACTGGACTATACACATCAATATCGAAGGTTCAACCCATGTCTAAGTTAGCTATGCTGATGACGGCTGTGAGTCAGAAACACGTGAAGATGGATTTTTTTATTTACGTTTAATATATCACTGAAAAATATGTCCTATAAAGTTATGGTCGATTTATAATGTAATTTTCAGCTTCTTAATCACTTAGGAAGTGAAATAAATCGATATAGTCTTAAGTAAAACAATGATCGCTGCAATCACCAATAAAACAATTAAATAAATATATATATATATATCCGTCTCGTCTCGTTTAAAGTAGCAATTAAGATTGCCGAATGAATATATTTTATGTATTTAAGGGAATTGAAAAAGTAAATCTGTAATTTGTTATCCTTTTCTGATTCTTTCTATACCGATTTATACGTATTTTATTCGTTTTTTTCTTTTTTAACCTTTCCAGTTTTATTTCTGTCTTTCTAATTTTCTTTCTTTTACCTGTTTTATAGTTATTTTATATTATAATGAATACTAGTGCGAACACTGGCGAAGAATAATGTTCTGTATTTTTATGGATGGAAAATATTCATAGTATAATATTACTGTGATCAGCCATGTGTTTTGACAATAAATTTTACGCCCAAAACACGACATCTTGACGCATGGGTGTTATTTAAACATAATTCTCGCAACTTCTCGAACATCATTTACATAGCTTCCCTCATTTACGCAAATTTGTTATTTCCGAAATGAGAAAATTATCAGTGAAAGTTAAATTATTCTCACATTTCTAATTTGCTATTCTGGCTTGTTTTCTGTTTCATTTAAAAAGAAAATCAGAAAATAAGTATTTACGATCAATTTAAATTTCGCATTTATCAAACCTTATGATTTTTCCAATTAAATAGGTCCTGAAAAAGATATTGAAGGGATAAAACTAAGGTTGAAGTTAGGAATAGTTTCAGTAAACACAAACAGGTAATCATGATAGTTGTGTGCCTTTGCTTTTGTCTAACACGACAGCTGGTGCGCGTGTATAAGCTTCGTGCAGAACTACACTAATAGATGCATACTGGCATAGGAGCCACATAATCCTCTATAATAATTTATATGAAAATCGCTAAAGAAAAGAAAAACTATGCTCTTCCATTTTTCGGATTTTTTTAGATCGAGTATTGTGCTATTATTAATATTATTTGGATTTTTCAAACTGTTCTTATATTGTATGTTATTCTCACAACGTTTCGGATGATGTGACCTCCGCAAAGACCTGTGACGCAACGGACATAAATGTTAATAATAATCAGTTCAAAGTATTTGAACATACTTGAGATCAATACTTTGTATTGCAGTACAGATCGATCAGTTATTTGCGTGGCATGAGTAACTTGCTAGAATCTGTAATAACTAAAGGAGTTGTCAATAACTTCAGCCAAAAAAATACTTAGTGACAAGCAATATTAATTTCGTTTTGCAAGATCAACAGATGACGTGGTCATATCAAACAGGATTAATGGATCTAACGGCGGAGTTTCGTTTCTAGGACGATAGCTCTTGATATGCCAACGGCTATTTATAGTGTTTGGCACAAAGGTTTGATTCACAATTGATTCGCTATGAAATATCTAGAAATGTCCTATCAACCATTCAATTATTTCTCTCTGATAGGTAGATCAATGTAGTTGTTGAGGGACAGAAGTCCGAAGCTGTCGGCGTGCCTCCAGGATAAAGTGTGGGCCCAACATGCTTTCTGATCTTCATGAATAATCTTCTAAATAATATTGTGAGATCGTTCATTGATATTTACACAGACGATACAATTATTTATTGGAACAGTTCGAAGAGGATTGATGATCAATCTCTCTCCTCTCTCTCTTTCTCTCTGTGTCTCCTCTGAACTGGATCACGTTGTTCAATGGGAGAAAACATGTGTTGTAACATTTATAACTTCTAAAACCAAGCTTCTGTTTTCTCACCATCAGCACTCAACTACTTCAATTCTTCCTAGTTGAAATGAACAGTGTTCTACTTGATAACGCCTCATTTCTTGATAAGCTACTACGACTGACTGTTACTCTAGACTTCAAATGGTATACTGACATCAAATATATTGTCACGGTAGCTGTAAAAATAGTTGGATCATTCTACAGATCCAGAAAGTACCTCACCTATATGATCCAATATACGTAAATCCAAAATCAAACCATCCACCAAGCGTTATTAAAATTATTTGGTATACCCCTCCGTTTAACAAACTAGTTAAATCAAAGATTTGACATATGTTTCTTAACTTGTTAAATAAGCATTTTCCAATTAATAACTCATTGCATGAAATCTTTAACACAAACACAATTAAACTTAGTTATAGTTGCACTAATAATTTAGAAAAAATAATCAAATGTCACGATAGACAAATACTACAAGATAATGATACAAACAACGTAAGTAGCACACAAGATAATGAATGTAATTGTAGAAATAAAAGTGAGTGCCCGTTACAAGAGAAATGTTTAATGAGAAATGTAGTATATCTGAGTACGGTTTACCCAGATAATGATCCTAATTTGAAAAGATTCTACATAGGTGGTACTAGTACTGATTTTAAGGATAGGTAAAGAAACCATAAATGCTGATTTCACAACATTGATACTGATAGAATAGGCACTTCATTATCAAAATATATGTTATCCCTAAAAAGAAATGGCATAGTTCCTGAAGTGAAATGGAGTATTTTAAAAAAGGCATCAGTACCTACACTAAATAACCCTACCTGTTTTCTGTGTTTAAATGAAAAACTGGCTATAGTTTGTTTCCTAATAAGAATGCTCTACTAGACCAGAGGGACGAGGTAGGTTACAATTGCAGGTACCTCAAAAAGTTCACCTTAGATAAGTATTGTGAAAACGATGTAAACATACCTTTAAAAAAATTAAATAAATAAATAAATAGAAATAAAAATAAAAAAGTAAATAAATAAAATAAAAAATAAATAAATAAAAAATAAATAAATACAAAGATTAAAAATTAAAATCATTATTTCTTTAAACATAACATTAAATTGTTACAATAATAAAGGATCGCGTAATTAATGTAGCATAATTAACAATGATAGGTAGGATTAAGTTAACTAATTTAATCATAGGATAACTTGATGTAGAGATCTTCTATATAAGTAATAACAACAATACATTTTTCTTAAGGAAAATAAAGATAGGTTAATAAAAACCACTATTAATTAACATTTTGGAAAGTATAGATTTAATGTTAGTATTATAGATATAGTTTTCAGATTATTTTGGTGGTTTATTATTATACATATTAGGCTATGTAACTGATTGTATTGGTATGACTCCGGATGATGAGATAACTATTAATAACCAGGAGATCTAGAAATTAATAGGTTACATAGGTTAGAATTTATATTGAATTTAGAGGTTTATTGCAAAGTGAACATAATGATAAAATTAGTGAAATTAAATTAATATCAATTAAACGTCAAGTAGGCTAAATCAATATAGATAGACACATAAAGAGAGAGTATAATTTATCTAAACTAAAATAAAATAAAAAATGCAATTTCTTTATAAAATAACGCAAAATTATTACAAAAAATAGAACATTAAAGAAATTATCATAAAAAACTAGATAAAAATAATAACTAGTCGATATTAAAAACTTGGTTTCTAATCCTCAATTAATTAGGGGAATCATTGTGGCTGGATTAACTTAATTCGTCGGTAAATATGATTGATATTTGTTAAGAAATTAAATTAAATACTAAACAGCGATTGTTTCAATGTCTATAACACTATATTTAGTGGCTTATTGGGAAAATGTTTAGTAAGAAGATAAAAAATTAAATCCTTAACACATTACGCAAAATAGATAAATATATATATAAGTGTGTGTGTGTGTAAGTGTGTGTATACATATGTGTATGTATATATATATATATATATATATATATATATATATATGTGTGTGTGTGGGTATAGATATGTATATATGTTTTTATTTTTAATCTATATATAAGTGCGTAGGTATGTTTGTGAGTGTATACATGTGTACGTATAAACGTGGATGTGAGTGTGTCTCGGTGTGTGTGCATGTGATTAAGGAAGCGGAAACGGATATGTCTAATCGGTCCTGCCAAAACTTTAAGCAAAATAGATAAATATATTTATAATTGTGTGTGTGTATCTGTGTGTATATATGTGTATATATATATATATATATGTATATATGTGTGTGTATGTATACATATATATATATGTGTGTGTATGTATACATATATATATATATATATGTGTGGGTATGTATACATATAAATGTGTGTGTATGTATACATATATATATATATATGTATACATATATATATATGTGTGTGTATGTATACATATATATATATATATATATATATATGGATGTATGTGTGTGTATATATATATGTATATATGTTTTTAATGTTACTTCTATATATAATAGTGTATGTATGTTTGTAAGTATATAAATGTGTACGTATTAGCGTGGGTGTGGTTATGTATGAGTGTGTCTCGGTGTCTATGCGTGTGGTTAAGGAAGAAGAGACGGTCAAGTCTAGTCGATCCCGCCAAAAGTTTGAGCATGACCAAATTTCTTGGTCGATAGATAGGTGTCAAAGTTGTTATCTTGTGGAAAAGGGTTTCTCGTCTTAAAATTTTTGAAATGTAATTTGTCTGCTTGTTTTTTCTTTTTCTTTCTTTCTTATGATTGTGTATTTGCGGGTATAATCTTTGCTCACCAGTTACTCCTGAAGAGGAACCGAGGAAGTTCTGAAACGATTGTCGGATACTCAAACAATGTTTATTTTAATATAAAATCTCAAATATATATTGATCACTTTTGAAAAGTAATGGTTTTGTTCATTTAGTTAACATTTGAACTTAATTAATTAATATATATATATCGTATTGTCCGGAAAGTTCGTACAGATTTGAAGTAGTTCCATTTTTAACACGTTAGAACATGTAAGATTGCTGACAGATATTGTATACTTACATTTACATTTACAGTTAGGAGATACTTTAAGCTATCTCTTGAGAATAACATTTAAAAAAATATTTAACTTGTGTTTTTTTAGATTTATTTGAAAATAGAAGATTGTGAGACTCATTTTAAGAATGGATGCTTTTCTATTTCAAAAACGGAAAACATTCCTTGCAAACTACAAAATAATATGCGCAGCGTACGGTAAAGATATTCTTGCTAACAACACTCTATGGATGTTATTCTCAAAGTAATGCTTTGAGAATTTTAGCCTTAAGGATAGAGAACGCTTCGGCAAACAACCCTCTTCTGATTACGACTAAATCAAAAAAGTCATTGAGAATAGCCCACATTATATAACACGAAAACTAGCAGAAAAGCCTTAAAATATAAACATTTTGCATTAATGAGCTTTTAATGAATTTGGATACACAAATCGATACGATGTATGGGTATCTCAAGATTTGAGTGAAAATTATTTTTTGGATCACATTTTGATCTGTGATTTGCTTTATAACCGAATAAAAATGCACGCTTTATGATTCCAATTTTAGGAATATCTTTTGAGCTTCTGAATGGCAACACGGGAATAAACGAACCCGTCCGCTGAAAGATGTAATTATTACAGTGGAGAGTTGCAACCTATAACAAACAAAGTCACACCCTAGTCAAGCATAAATAGTCGAACCCATATCGAACCAGGCTCTAGAAACAGAATATGCCAAAGTTTACTACTGGATCGTATCTTTTCACTTTTTTATCATTGTACCTCAGTGTAACGTCTCAGACATCAAGCAGTATTTTCCTGGGGCATACACTTGATCTCTGTATGAGATACATATATATCCACGCGTTTTTCTTTAACGTTATGTTAGTAAAAAAAAAGACGAACATTGATGTTTGTCTCTATAGTTGACCAGTTCAATATGTTATTGTATATCTTTCTTGTGGTCTCTTGGTCTCACCGATTTGCAGGACAAGAATTCATCTGGTTTGGTGGAGTATTTAGCTAAGTACTGTTAGCTGAGGTAACATCACTAGTAGAAAGTGCACCATTCTTCGTATGAACCAGTGTATAGTCGTTCTGAAGAGATATTATGTAAGCCTTGTAATAGTGTGTTATTTTGAAATTTTGTCAGGGTTTACATGTCGGGCAAAGAATAATTATGTAATGTTTTCATGACACACCTTTCCGCAAAAAGACGTAAGTCACTCGGAGATGGTGTCTAGTAGGTTATTCAAACTATCGAACTTCATGTCTATTCGTAAATATTACTTTAATATTACACGTTATTTTCACTATACACATGACTCTCACGTTATTTCTATAGGCAGTGAGAATTTCCATTATTTATCCTGCTCTTTGGCGCACTGAAGATCATATACTACTTTGTATTACAGTACACTACACTTAATCTGAGCACAAAATAATGCGCTATATATTTTTATTCGTAGCTACCTTTATAACACTACACGACGACAGTGTTGCGTTCTATTAACCATTTACGTGTGTTTCCTGATGTATCAATATTATCTTCAATAACATATAGTTGAAATGTTTTCTTACTTTGTTTTTACTAATAATGTGTGTGCGTCAAAATGTCTCAACGAAGTCATTTCTTTATGTGAGGAAAATCCAACTCCCAGAAAATTATTACTCTGGAACAAAATTAGAAAGCGCCTCAGTTTAGATGTGTTTATTCTCCTTTACCCATAGACATGGCATATGCTAAACTTTTATCCTAGCCGTGATGTCAGATAGAGGGATCCCGCGTGTCCTATCAGAATATTCTACATTCATAACTTTGTGTGATGACTTCTCATATGCCTGTACACGTGTGCGTGTTTCCTGCCTCTATTAATCGATATGTTTATCAGAAATCAAAGCTGTAATCAAAGGATATTTTTTTAAAAAGTCCTGTTAAAAAAATTTACAAAATAAAATTCACCAGAATGCGTATCATTTTCTTAGTAATCGATCAGAAATTTTAATCTTTTGTGTATAGTTGACAAAAGAATGATTACTTAGTGACTCTTAAAACACAGAAAAAAACCAGCCGCGCGTGCGTGGTCCCCCTCTGTATGTGACTCGATGTGGTGAGTGTATAATTCAATACATTTAGGCAATTTGGGGCATTTTTGACCCCTCTTTTACCCCCTGGGGGCGCGAACCAGAATTTCTCTGAGGTCAAGGATGCTCATTTTTAATCCAGAAATATTGCCTCTACATTTTGGCCAAGTTTCAGAAAATTTGAATGGATGGATCAAACGTTATGGGGGAAAAGGGCCATTTTTTGCCATTTTGGGGGCTTTAGACCCCCTGGAGGCGCGAACCAGACTTTTCCCAGGTCAGCGATACTTATTCTCCATTAGGAACAATTGCCTCCACATTTTGGCCAATTTTCAGAGAAATTGAATGGATGGATGAAAAGTTATGGGGGAAAAAATGTCATTTTTTGCTATTTCGGGGCCTTTATGTTTTGAGGCATGTCCGCCCGTCCGTCCGTCCGTCCGAATTTTTCTCCGCAACCATTCATTGAATTTCTCTGACATTTTGCATGAAGTTGTAACTTTGGTGAGGTTAGAAAATGACATTTTGAAAATAAAATCTGGTTAGACCCCCAGGGAGTCAAAATGACATTTTTTGCCCCATAACTTTTCATCCATCGTTTCAATCTCTCTGAAACTTGGCTAAAATATGAAGGCAATTATTCTTAATAGAAACTAAGTATCGCTGACTTTGGAAAAAATCTGGTTCGCGCCCCACAGGGGGTCAAAAGCCCCCAAAATGGGAATAATTGACCCTTTTCTCCCATAATGTTTGATCCATCCATTCAATTTTTATGAAACTTAGACAACATTTAGAGGCAATTGTTCTGGATATAAAATGAGCATCCTTGACCTAAGAGAAATTCTGGTTCGCTCCCCCAGGGGGTCAAGAACTTCATTTCAGATGTTCTAACGGGTCGACCCACGTTACTATTATAAATAACAACCAACAATCATGCAAGGACAAGGGCCCATTCTCGCCATGGACTTCTAGTTTGGAGAGAATTGTAGTATCTTTTCTGATACTACACTTTATCTTTTATGTACTTTTTCAGTGAAGGAGAAATATTTCAAAGCTGAGGTAGTTTTTAAAATTTTTGTTCCGATCCTGAATTATCTTTTTTTTAGGGGATGGATTTTCTCCACATTAAACACCGATTTTGTGTCTAACTTTGACCTCGCATGAGAGGCAAGTAAATAGAGACATGACTCTAACCTATACAACGTCGGCAACTGAGTTTTGAAGCAATCGAGTTATAAAGTCGAAGATAATAATTAAACGACAAATCAATATACAGCAATGTTTTTAAATAAATGTGACGTTATTACGGTTACAAACACACATTAAACCTTTATTATAATGAGCTAGTTTTAGTGCGACTCATTTCTTGGATCGAATTTATAATTATGTGATGCACATACTCATTGATTTATTTCTAAATAAATGTCAGATTTTGCTTAAAATTATCAACATTTCAATACTAATGGACAGTTATTGATTATGAATGTTTGAATCATAAAAACTTCTCTGAGATAGAAATCAATTATTCACGCTGTCTTCACTTTAAAAATTTGTCAGATGAGTTGAAACTTTTGAAAAAGACAAGAATAATTGTCGACGAATTAAAATAAAATATGCAGAAACCTCCGATAAAACACATTAAATGCGTCATACAAGAATAAAGATTTGAATAAGCCTTTCTGTAATCAAAACTATTTCATACCTTTCAAAAATTTATTAGCAATAATTTCTTAGTGACATTTTTAGCAATCATGTCTACGTGACATTTTTATGGACGTTGAAAATTGATTCCTTACCAAGGGCTATATCCACTAAAATAACATAATAGTTCAAACCTCTACCCGGTCATTGCTGACAGAACGAGAACAATCTACATCAGTTGATTAAACAAAGTGTTCAGTTCGAAATCCTGTTTAGGCTTTCAAGTTCGACATGAATGTTCCCTAGTTTAAAAAAGAAGCGCTTATGCATCAGGTGATAAAAATGTACGGAAGACATCTCTACTTTATTTATAGAAGTGGCGAATTGAAATCAGAATTGAACCAACTGGTTAATGCGGCCTTTTTTCATGGGTTAATTTTTATTTATTAATAAACCCATTTTTCATAACAATCCCCACAAATTTGCAGGATGACGAGAAAGCGTTTTGATACTTTTAAACTGCCAAAGAACAGAATAGCTTAACACCTCTTTCAAACTAGGTCGGTTGGAAAAATATTACGTATTGGCAGGCGTCAAGACTGGGGCACCCGACGCATGATATCATTCATCTTGGGTGTGCAATCGGTCGGCGGGTGGAATGTGGCTAGCAAGTCTGTGGGCGGCGATGTACTTCCTTACGCCTACGGGTACCAGTCGGAACGGATAGAGAAAAAGTATGTGGTGCCTCTATCCAGGACCGAAGCATCTCCCGACAGGTACACGCACCAGATGATGTCGATCGGGTATAAGACAAAAAACAGCGAGCGGAAAGGGCGGTTCGCGTAACTTTTATTGACGGTCTTTTCTGATGTTGTTCGGGGGTCTGGATAAGCCGACGCACAAGTTTTTTTCGTGACACCAAATGCGTCCCAAAACAAGTAAAGTATGAAACACAATTCGGTGTTGGTGGGCGTCACCGGTAACGGCACACCGGCGCAAGATGCCACTTTACCCCGCTAAGTATGTGATCGATCGCCCGGCGTTGTAAGGCCGGCGGGTAATTGGTGGGAGAAACATTACGACACGCCTACAAACACCAGCCGCCTGGGGAAACGAAAATCAACATAGCGGTAGTGTCCCTACACGCGGCGAATGCCATTCGCCTCCAACAGGTCGGCGACGTACTTAGCCACGCCTACGGAGATCAGCCGGCTTGGCCAAAGAAAATCGACAAAGTCTATGTTCCCTTACCCCTAGCGAACATTGCTCGCATCCGACGGATCTGTGATCGAAAACGACGCACTTTGCCACGCTTACTGACACCAGCCGAGTTTGGTCAACGGAAAGTCGTGGTGATCCTACTCGCAACGAACGCCTCTCCCCACGAGACACAACCCATGTGGTGTTGATCAAGTTAAAGGCAAAAAAATCGGCGTGCGGTTCGCGTGATTCAACTTCTTGTAGTTGACACTTTTTCTGGCGTCGGACTTGGGGTCGGACGCTAACCAGCATTAAGACCTCGCGTAGAGTAAAAGGGAGCGAAAATCTCGCTCGATCCTCATCTTCAGTATGAATACGAACCACGAAATCTGGCACATCGATCCTTTAAGAGCAAAAGACTCTGTTTGGCTTAGAGTTGTCAAAAACGTTACTAAGTGTTTGTAGCGAAGTCGCTTTTTGATCCGTCAATGTCTCCTCTTCCTATCATTACTAAGCAAAATTCGCCAAGTGTTGGATTGTTCACTCACTGACAGGCAACGTGAGTTCGATTTAAACCCTGTGATATAGGTCTATTTAATCCTACCGAGCAATACGAGTGTAACACCCCCTATGACGACGACTATTCCGCCCAGCACCGCACCGCAAGAAAGCAGCCTTTTTATATTTTCTGCCTCTCTTGTTTGTTTTTCATTCTTCATTTTCATGCCGAAAACATTTGTCTGACTGTAGTAAGCTTCATTGTTCACCGCCTTTTTATGCAGAATGTGACGACGATGTGTTGGATGTTATTTTAATTGAAGAAAATATCAATTAACAAACTAACGAAGAACTTTTACAATGATAACAAATATATTTAAATAACATACTCCTTCCATATCGATATAATTATCCGAAGAAATACTTGTCCCTTTTTGTTTGTGACACCATACACATTCTATTAGGTTGAGGTGGAAACTGTAACTTTACGTCTCCAATTATTTCCTCAACTTTTGGATGTGTCAACAGACTTCAGTTAAAAAATAGCTTGTTTTCCTTTATGTAGTTAAATAGTAAATGTATTCCTTCTAAGTGATATTTAAAAATGAAACACATAACTTTCAATGTTAATATTTTAATACGTATCAAAAAAGATGAGGTAATACATCGACAATACAAACATTTAAGAAATTATTAAAGAAACCTTCAATTGTTTGCGTGTAGATGCTGTCTTCATTCGGATCGACGAAGTTTTGCTTATAAATTCCACAGGCATTTTCATATGTGCGATTTTCGAAATGTTCAAAACTTTCGCGTGAAGCTCATCTAAGATAGATTAGCCGTGTTCCAGACAATATCCAGGAGCGAATTATCCGGAACAATATTTCGCGATGTTTCCGCTCTACTGCGATTATGTTGAACCTGTTTGACCTTCTTTCCACCGCTCTGAAAACCCAAGCATCGACCCTAAACCGAACACTGTTATAGCTTCTACCTGAAGAAAGAAGAGTTATCTATTTCAACTTTATAGCGCTATTGTTTTAATCGAACCATCAAACATTGTTTACGATGTCTTGTTCACAAACCTTTCATAGGAATCGCTTCTAATTTACTATAATGTGTAATGCTACGCTGATATTCTATAAGATTGTGAGTTGTTTCATATCAAGAAATTGATGTTTTTGTGATTGAATTTAATAAAAAGTTTACCTAATTTTATTGAAAAGAAATAAAGATGTCGTTTCTTAATATTGTAATCGTTTTTTTTTGTCAGGTTTGGTGAAAGACTAATATGGAGTTGCCTCACGTACATTTTGGTCACAATCTGTATTAGCACCAGAAATAATATATCCGAAGAAGGGCGGAGGGTATATCGACATAAACGTTGTGAAAATATCAACCAATATGAGAATAGTATTCCAGAAAATAAAAATATATACAGGCTAGCAGGATCAGTTCCCCAACGTTGCCCGGAAGAGATATGATAAAAATGAAATGAAAGAATCAAGTTAAATAATAATAATCAAAATAATGAAATAAAATATAACGGAATTGAGAAGGATAGTGAGGGATTTGACTATAGATTCCTAGATTCAAGTTTATTAAAATCCAAATATATTTAAAATATATCATTTTAGAGAATACCCTTATCAAAGATTAATTATCTCAATTCTGAAGTTCAGAACCTGCTAGTTATCAGTGCAGGCAAAACACGCTCAATGTATACTGAATAAAATACGGAAATCAAAACACGTGAATTGAAAGTTAAACCATTTAGAACAATTTTAAACAAAACAAAAAATTAAAACCTCCCCCCTATGTTTAAAATTAAAATTAAAAGTTGAAAGTTATTTTGTAAAAAGTTCAATTTAATAAATGCCTATTAGTGTATTGTTTTGACATAGGACAAGAAATGGTATCAAAAAGATATCCCAATGCCGACAGTCCATAAAATATTTAAATATTAACATATATATATATATATATATATATATATATATATATATATATATATATATATATATATACACTTAAAAGATAAACATTTACATACGCTAGGACCATTACATATGCGTAGGGATATGTTTACATATAAATCATATATACACACAGAGCACATAAACACAGGTACAACCACTAACAAAACATATATGAAATCACTTAGATGTACCAATATATATATATATATATATATATATATATATATATACGAACACAAAGAGAACAAAATATACATATCACCTGATCAAAATCGAAAATTATCCGAATAAAACAATTAGACTTTGCTCAGTATCGAAATTCTGTTAGATTAAGCAATGTCACGATAATAAATACTAAATAGGCAATAATGTAATATGTCTAATACATGATAATATAAAAGTGTTTGATATATATATATATATATATATATATATATATATGCAGAAGAATGGAAAGGAATAAGAGAAGCAAAAGCCAAATCAAAATTCAATTTAATTGCTCAGAGCAAGGTATATTCCGCGAATAGGCAATTTATTCAAGTTAAATTTTCCTTAAGCCAGGCTTTTCAAAGATCAAAATCTTATCATCAGAGGAAGTCGCTGGGATAGATTAGTTGGCAAAGGCCAAGATTTAAAATTTGAAAAAATAAAATAAAAGTTGTAGGGAAAGAAACGACAAGGCAAAACTCTGCCCGAATGCAAGCAAATGTCCAATTGTTAAAAAGTCCGGTGTCGAAAAGTCCAACGGAGAGAATGAGATGTAAATAGGTAGGTCGTTAAGAGGCACGAGATGTTGTGAGAGAGGATTCAAAGTTAAATTCCAAAGAAGCCACAACTTCAGGTGCGGCGAAAATAGAAAATCCAAAAGGTAAAAAGTCCAATAAGAGGTACGCTCGTGGATGCAGGCAGGCTCAGTAAAGAGTGAGGTGGAAAATATTCGCCATTAAAGATACTTCCTGGGCTGAGATATCAAGTAAAAAGTTTTAAAATGGGAAAAAAGCAGCAAAAATATTTGAAAGCTAGCCCGTTGAGAAAGCCGACTTGAAATGAAGAAAGGCAGACACTCAAATGCGACAAGTAGGCAGGGAGGGAACGAGTAAGTGGTGTGGAGGAGGAAAGAGGAACGGGTGCGAAGGAGGAGAAAGGGAATGGGTGCGGTGAATGAGTGCGGTTAAAACTAAGAGTGTGATTGTGGGGGGTGAGTCGCATAAAGTTGAAATGTGATGTTAGCGCGAATTAGGGTTCAACTAGAAAAGAAAAGAGTGGAGGGGGGTAAGTCCACGGGTGCTGGGAGGGAGAGTTAAAATACCAGAATGTGTCTATGAACAGAGTTCGGGGTTTAGTAGTTTAAACAGATGACCTTACTTATAAACAATGAGACAAAATATATTTGAAGGGTAGAGCTAGAAAAATGAATAGTAAGAATAAGAATTAAAAATGGAAAAATTAAAAAAGTAAAAAAATAGAATTAAAAATAGAAATAAGAAAATAAAAAATGAAAAAGAGATAATAAAATTAGTCTCAGGCTCGCAAGGAAAATTATGGATTGACCGATAAAAAATAATAATAATAAAATGATGAGTCGATAAAATTGGAGCTCGAGAGTGAGAATTAGAATAAGGAAAAAGTAAAAAGTAAAAATAAGCCTCGAAAGGATATCCGGAATGGGAATCCCCAAGGTGGTTAAAGATAAGTGTTGAAATAAAATATGCTGTTACGGTACGCTAGTGCTTTATGGATGCTGGAAAATTAAACTTTTAAACAAATAAAATTTCAAAAAAAGATATATGGAGGTTGATTAAGAAAATTATTAAATAGGTTAATGATGGCAGAAAGAAGAAAAAGACATACAAGGTTAAAGTAGTGACAATATATTAAACCAGAGAGAGAATAGAGATCGCAATTAGAAGTAAATATTATGGGGGTTAAAAGATGTAGAGCGAGGGTGGGTTGGGGGTTGGGCATGGTCTGAGAGAAGTGAGCGAAGGACGAGGTAAACTAGGGGGGAATAATCGAGGCTATTAAAAGAGTGAGAAGAATTATTTAGAAGTAAAAACAGGAGGGGAAAAATAATTAGAGTGCACAGAGAAAACAGTAAGGAGTTCGATATCGAAGAGTGCAAATGGGATTAAGAGTAGATAAGGCGAATCATCAAGTAAATAAAAGGGCTAGGGTATAATGTGAATATCGTGGGTTAGTTATCAGGTTGAGAGGGAAGGATAGAAGTATGAAAGTGTTGATGGGAAGCGGACGAGTGTATTAAAAGAAGTTAAAAGGGAAAGAAATGGAAGTCATATACAAGTTATACGGTTAATGGGTTTAAGTAGAATGCTTTAGGGGGTAGTGGGAGACAGGTATAAAAGCTAAGGGAGTTGTGAAGCTAACGGAGTTAATGGGTAATTTTTTAAGTTAAGAGAAGGCTAAAGGGATGAGTGAGATATATGCAGAGATTATAGAACAACAGGAATTAGAACTATCAGAAATGAAATTCGAGATGTAGGGAGGGAAGATCCGAGATGATGGGAGGGTATTTAATCAAATGGGGGAGGGGTGTTTTGGGGATTACTATGGTTGCTATACTTGAATTTACGTTTATGCCTGCAACTGGAGATAAGTTCATTCTTAGAATTAATAATATTTTTAGATTTAGTTGCAGTAGCTATCATAAAGGTTTCTAAAGTACAAAATTGGCAATGGGATGCACTCGGGGTATGTGATTTGGACTTTTTGAGTATTGACCAGTGAAGTGAATAGGGAGTATTTTTAAGATTGAGGTTTCTAATCAGATTGGAAAGTGAAGTGCCTGTGCTATTATCGTCGCTATTTTTTAAGGAATAGATATGGTTAGAGATCCGGGTCTTAATGGGGAAAGAGGACGCCCCAATATATGTGTGTATCCTGAAGGGTGGTGCTATAGTTGCATTGAGATTGCTAGTGGTATTAGATGAGATTAGGGTTTGGAAATTCAAGTTATGCGAGGGAGGTTGTTTGAAGAAGTAGAGCGGAGCAGATATTGGGGAAATGTGAGTTAGCCCATGGGCACTATCTATTATTGGGGGTGTTTGGTTAGAGGTATGGCTGTATAAGTGGGACTCTCGAGGAGAAGCGGATTGGGGTTGTGGGGGGATGCGGAATTCGAGTGGAGTATGGGAACTATGATTACTCACAACATTGGTGGAGCGGGGAATTGTTTCACAGTACAAGCGTATATTACGTCCGTCTGTACACAATTGTTGTTTAAGCGACAATCTCTATGTTTTCGGCAGTTACAAGTGGTGATGGATGCGGTGGGTGGTTGTTGTTTGATATGTTTGATTTTCCTATTGTTAGAGGTTATGATAGTTTGATATTTTCGCTGCCTTTTTCCCATTTTAAAACTTTTTACTTGATATCTCAGCCCAGGAAGTATCTTTAATGGCGAAAATTTTCCACCTCACTCTTTACTAAGCCTGCCTGCATCCACGGGCGTACCTCTTATTGGACTTTTCACCCTTTAGATTTTCTATCTTCGTCGCACCTGAAGTTGTGGCTTCTTTGGAATTTAACTTTGAATCCTCTCTCACAACATCTCGTGCCTCTTAACGACCTACCTATCTACATCTCATTCTCTCCGTTCAACTTTTCGACACCGGACTTTTTAACAATCGGACATTTGCTTGCATTCGGGCAGAGTTTTGCCTTGTCGTTTCTTTCCCTACAACTTTTATTTTATTTTTTCAAATTTTAAATCTTGGCCTTTGCCAACTTATCTATCCCAGCGACTTCCTCTGATGATAAGATTTTGATCTTTGAAAAGCCTGGCTTAAGGAAAATTTAACTTGAATAAATTGCTTTTTCGCGGAATATACCTTGCTCTGAGCAATTGAATTTAATTTTGATTTGGCTTTTGCTTCTCTAATTCCTTTCCATTCTTCTGCATATCTACCTACTCTATCATTGATATTGAGCTGTATGCTCTTCACAATAGGTTTTATCTTTCCTAAAAGTTCGCTTTTAGTACACCACTTTATATATATATATATATATATATATATATATATATATATATAAATATTACTATATATATAAATATATACATATATATATAAATATAACTATATATATAAATATATATATATATATATACATATATATATATATATATATATATATATATATATATATATATATATATATTGAAATATATCTAGATGAACTCAATAGGTATAGTAGTTTTAGGGTAATTATTGGGTTCTTCCGAAAATCAATCCCAGTTTCATATCCTTGAGAAAATATGAAACATCTAGCCCTGAAAAAATGTGATCACAAGTGTGCAGGGTTTATTTTAACTTGAGTAACTTTTAACGTAATTATTTTCCCTTCTTCATTGTTACTTACAGTTTCAACTTTTCCGTGTTTTATCATTTTGCACTTCGTTTATTTCCAATATAGAACATTTTCCGTTAGAATTTAAAGTGTTCGATAATTCAGAAGTAGACTTGAAAATCTTTCAGGTGAGATGCACTTATATTCTCGTGTGCTAAGTCCGTTGACTGAGAGAGTGAGAGTAGCATATATACACACCCCATGGTGTCTAAAATATGAAAACGTAAATACGAATAAGAAATCTTTCAAAGCAGGTGTACAGTTATGATCTAACAGTATATTTTGCTGATCGAGCCAAAAAATGAATTTTAGCCAGAATATATCTGTTTCTATGTATAAAGTTATATATATATATATATATATATATATATATACATAACTATATGTATGTGTATGTATATATATATATATATATATATATATATATATATATATATATATAAAATATATATATATATGATGTGTAGATTTCAATATTGCGTTGGGAATCCGAATAAAAGAGCTCAATGTAAGAGAATTATTAAAAGCACTTAGATGTACAAATATGTTTTTTGGCGTGGTTGTTTATACGTCTGACGGTCGAAATAATTTATGATGTATACAACCTTAATATGTGTATAGTTTTATTCTTTTCAATATATATATATATATATATATATATATATATATATATATATATATATATATATACATTAAGGATTATTTGGTGTATGAAGTATAAATGTGATGTTAGTCTTATTTTAATTATCATGTTTTATTCTTGATATTTCTAACCGTCCTCGGCTCTTTGTTAAATTCATAGCAGAGGACTGCTCGATAAATCACAAATAAAAATATATATCACGGACAAACATCATATGTTTAATGCTTCATACACTATATACTTTAAAAAAATTATTTTGAGTATGTTTCTAGAGAAATATTTTAAGGATGATGGCATCTTTAATAGATTTATTTAGAAGCATACGTTAAATAATAAAAAATATACGTGTGTATATATATATATATATATATATATATATATAAAGAAAATTAAGAACATTTTTGAGGCACGCATGAAAATGTATTTAAGTGAAATATTTTCAAAATCAACACAACGTGCATTTTAAATTAACACTTCATTTATTTAATCATTTTGCAAGCTTTCGGTGTAGAACAACTTTGTCAGTCGCCAGACGATACATAAAAATGCGTTTATTAAGAGAATTCCATTATATAAACAACAAACTTTAATAAATTTGTTCATACATACCGTCAGTTAAATTATTCATCCCCTTTAAAATGAGATTCGACTATTTCGTAACTTTAACTTTTTAAGTCAATTAACTAATATATGTTTGGCAAGTTCGTACAACCACACTAAATCTAAAAAAAAGTACGCATAGAATGCATCTCCAATGGCAACAAAATGGTTCTAGCCTGCCATCGCTTAGCAAAATAAGTTAGGATTGAGTCGTACAGTAAATGTGGTATTTAGGTGAGAGTGTCTTTCATAGAGTAAGTCCATGGTATTTTGGACAAAATGTATGACTAACAAACATTCAATTGTCAAAATTGTAAGATCGTCTACCCGCTTTTTTCTCCCCCAAACGATTAGGGCTTTATGCCTATGTTTGAAGAATTTCATTCATAAGTATCTTGTAAACACGGAGCAACAACTTCTGCACTTTGTCATATAAACATTAACATTTATTAATGGAAATAAATAAATATAAATATTTTGGTAATGTTGATACAAATGTATTTATCTTTTAAATTAGGAATGCACTCATAGAAAATAATTTAATTCGCGTGGTTTGGAATTGTGGGTTCTGAGCACGAGAGATTGTCATCTCTTCAGACGCACGGGAACGGGATTGGGACCCAGCCTCTTTAACTTTCTTGGTTTTCGTTCGAGTCGCTTTCTTTATCTCCCTGCTGGTTTCTTTGCTCTCTATTCCTGGAGCCGACCCAGTGTTGTCTTCCATTCTTTCGGTTTTCACCTCAGAACATCCAATGGCCTAAGTTTGGCTGCCTGAATGGTGCGGCTGCGCTGCTGGCCCTTTTCAACTAATCAGATGGCTCGGTTCGGATCCTTGGCGTGTTATTTGGAACGAGCCTTCAGCTTGAAAAGAATTGGTCGGAAGTACAGTATAAGGTCGAAGCGTCTGTAAGGATTTTGCTTTGAAGGGGACTTTCCCTTAAATGTCGAGCTGAGGCGTGCGCCACGTACATCTTTCCATTTATCCTTTACCGATTGACTGTATTACCTCTGGCGGCTTTGACGCGTCTGCTTTTCTTGCTTTTGTGGTAAAAGAAGAAGCCGCTAGTCCGTAGACAGGTCTGTACTCAATGTGCTGACGTTGGGGCTTTGCAATGCCCGACTTGGCGAGCCATGTATATGCCGAGAGGTTTACATTCCTGAGTAGATCTTTAACAGAGAGGTCTGCGTGGGGCCCTGCGGCTGAAAAAGCTTTTCCCAACATCATCCCTGACTACTTGGCCGAATGCCGTCATAAGCCAAGCAGTCAATCGCAATTCTTCAACGAATGCCAAGCTGCGCTTAGAAAGCTGCCGGGGATAAGTGACCTCGCCCGATCTAGGAACATACTATATCGATAATTAGTGGTAGTGACCGCTTCGGATCAACTTTGGAGTACGCATTGTACATATCTTTTGTAAATAAAAATCATCAAAACGCGAAGGGTTATTTTAAGTAGCTTAGTCCATACAGTGAATGTGGTAGTGTGGTTAATGAAGGTAGTTTTAAGGCATGGACCAGTGGACGACTCCACGATCCCCATTTTATTATGTAAAAAAATTAAAAGATAAATAAAATGTTGTATTATTGATTTAAATAACATTACCCCGTATTGATGGCTATATAGTGATTAATCAAACAAACTCCTCTTTGTTCATTTATATATATATATATATATATATATATATATATATTGAGCTCCAATCTTATCGACTTTTCCCTCATTCTATTATTAGTATCTTATTTTTTAATTTTTTTATTTTTTTATTTTATTTTTTATTCTTTCGGTCAATCCTCAATTTTCCCTGCGAGCTTACGACTAATCTTATTATCTATTTTTCATTCTTTACTCTTTTATTTTCTTATTTCTACTTTTTATACGATTTTTATCTTTATTTTTTATCTTTACTCTTTTAATTTTTAACTCATTTTCCTAGTCCTACCCTTCATATATATCTTGCCTCATTGTTTATATCTAAGGTCATTTGATTAAACTTCTAAACCCCCGAACTCTGTTCTTATACATATTCTGATATTTTAACCCCTTATCCTAACATTCGTTAACTTACCCCTACTCCTTTCTTCCCCTTTTCTAGTTGAATCCTAATTCGCCTAACTTCCAATTTCAACTTTATGTTTCACCCCCCTACTTTCACACTCTTAGTTTTATCCGCATTCCTTCACCGCATCGCTCCCTTTCTCCTCCCCCCTCTCTTTCCTCGTACCCGTCCCTTTCTCCTCCCACATTGTACTTACCCGTTTCCTCCCTTGCCCATTGGTCGCATATTATACTCTTGTTTTCACTGTCTCTGCTTTTCTTCATTTATAGCCGGCTTTCTCAACTGGGCAGACTTTAAATATTCTCACTGCCCCTTTTTCTACTTTAAAACACTTTCCTTTGTCATCTCTGCCCGGGAAGTTTCTTTAATGGCGAATATTTTACATCTTAATCTCCTCTGACGCCTGCCTGCATCATCGAATGTACCTCTTATTGGACTTTTTACCCTTCCTGGATTTTCTATTTTCGCCGTACCTGAAGTTGTGGCTTCTTGGAGTTTAACTTTGAAACTTCTCTCATTACTTCTCGTGCCTCTAACGACCTACCTATCTACATCGTATCCTCTCCGCTGGACTCTTCGACACCGGACTTTTTGGCAATCGGACATTTGCTTGCACCCTGGCACAGTTTTGCCCTACGTTTCCTTCCCTACAATTTTTATTTTATTTAATTTTTTCAAATTTTAAATCTTGGCCATTGCCAACTTATCTATCCCAGCGACTTCCTCTGATGATAAGATTTTGATCTTTGAAAAGCCTGGCTTAAGGAAAATTTTAACTTGAATAAATTGCCTTTTTGCGGATTATACCTTGCTTTGAACTTTTGAATTGAATTTTGATTTGGCTTTTGCTTTCTCTAATTCCTTTCCACTCTCCTTCATTTCTACCTGCTCTATCCTGGATATTGAGCTGTATACTCTTCACAATAGGGTTTTACCTTTCCTAAAAGTTCGCTTTTAGTACACCTCTTTATTATATATATATATATATATATATATATATATATATTATGTATATATATATATATGTGTATATGTATACATATGTATATATATGTATATGCATATATATGTATGTATTTATATATATGTATATATATGTATATATATATGTATATATATATATATGTATACATATATATGTATATATATGTATATCTCTCTTTCTCTCTCTTTCTCTCTCTTTCTCTCTCTCGCTCTCTCTCTCTCTCTCTATATATATATATATATATATGATATGATATTACTGTAAATTAATAACAGTCGACCACACAATTTAACTAACTTGGTGGGCTATAAATAATTTCCAATGCACAGCATCACCCATAAATACGCATACACCATAGAAACAGATAAACATGTAACTTCGGTAATGATCAAACGGATTAAGGTACAGCTGATGGAAACGGTTATGTCGAGGTCAAAGTTTAAATCTATTGCGTTTAAATATGCAGTAAAGTCGTTAGAGATGTAATAAACACAGAAATACCACTCAATTACGCATGTTAAACTATACCTATACGACTTCAATTATGCATGAAATTGTGACTTGTGTTCAAATAAATATACACGTGTTTAACTCCGCGTTAAGAGATTAAGTGTTTTCAACTAAGCATATACGTGTTTACGTATGCGCAAAAAGGTGACTTGTGTTTAACTAAACATACACAATTAATTGATGCAGACATATTTCATGTGAATTTTAGAATCGTTCATTAAGGCTTTTCTACTGTTGTTTCAGTTCTTCTGGTCACTACCAGTTGCTAATAGCAATCTGATCTAACACTAGTTCTGCGGGATAGAATGTTCTGTAGCTTTTGAGTTCATGTGTTGTGATGAGAACAGGATATTCTAAGTAGACAAGTGCACTTGTAAATAACATTCGTCTGATTTATTGTATCGATAGAAGTGAATCTGTTCTTATTTTAAAAAAAAAACCTTAAATGTGTTTTTTCTATATAATACTCCAGATATCTCTCCCAAGCTTTGATGTTATTTTCAAACAAAAATAAACAGCCAAAACAATCGAAATTCGTATTGAAAACACGTGCTTTTCATTGTAATATTGTATGTGCAACTTTCAAAAGAGTTTATCATCGTTTGCCCTTTCGATGTGGGCGAAGTCTTGTTTTTATTTAAAATAAAAACAAACAAAAATACCGAGACGAAACATAAAAACAACAACAAATAACAAATGGCTGCAATTACACCAAATGGACAAAAAAGAATCGACACCTTGTCCATGCAATGACGGGCCGAAATTAGAAAAAAATCTAATGAATTGCGGATGTTGCAAGAAATGATATCATCCTAAGTCTGTCGGTTCGGATGGACTAGATATGTGAAAAATAAAGGAATGGAGATGTCCAAGTTGTTTTGAATTTGGAGGGGAAAAAAGAAAAGTAAAAAATAGCTGGAACAGAAGAGAATGTAAAATGTAATAAAAAAAGAAATTGCGAACTTCACACCGGAGATAATAAAAAATTGAGGTGTGTATAACACAGTTTGTTGGAACAAAAACAGAAATGAATAAAACTTGGGCTGATATAGCCAAAAAAGGTTCGAGAAAAATAATGGAAAGTACATCAGAAATGGCATTAAAAAAAGTATGAACATAGTAGAAACAAATATTTTAGAACAAAAACAATCGTACAAACAACGTCATTATTTCCGATATAAAAGAAGAAAAAGAAGCAAACCTAAATGAAAGAGTTTTCTGTTAAATAAAGAGAAGGGAATGCCACAAAAAAATATCATCAGAACGATTAAACTTGGAAAACAAGTTAATAACAAAGACCGATTGATAATGGTCACACTAAGACATGAGGAAGATGCGCAGTGGTTGCACAACAATACATTCGGTAGAAAAATACAAAATGAAAGAAATGAACTTATATGGTAAATCCATATTTGACGACAAGAGAAAGGGAAACTGATTTTGTAAAAGGAAGCAGATAAGAAACCGAAAAGAAAATGGTAAAAGCAAAAACCACTGAGAATCAAAAAAATAACAAAAAAACGTCCAAAGAAATCAATTTAAACAAGTAACGAAAAATAGAGAACATTGGGAAATAATGTATACTAACCCAAATTCATTGAAAAAAATTAACGGAACGAAAATTTAAGCTAACAAATATAAAATAATTTCTATTACAGAAACACATTTGTCTACGGGAAGTGTAGAAGAGGCAGAGTATGCAATACCAAATTTTAGATAAATACGGGAAGATAAAAAAATAATACAAAGTTTGGGGGATCTGCTATTTATGTACATAATGCGTTAAAGGCTTCTAGATTGAATTGGTTAGATAAAACTAAATTTTTAGCGTTAAGAATAATCGATGCTAATAACAGTTTTCGTCGTAGTATGCATATACAGATCTCCAGATGTGTGCATAGAGGAAGATTATAGATTAAAAAAACAAATGAGTGAGATACCATTTACATCAGATGAATCCGAAGATATAATAATGGTCGGGAATTTCAATTTGCCAAATAAAAAAAAGGGTTTAGTTGTTTTCTATGAATTCAATTAGTCAGCACTTTAGAATGCATAACGAATATTTGGGGTTATTTACAACAAACGGTTTTAATATAGAAGAAGATACTAGATATAAACTAGTGGGAAATAGATTTGAAAGCACCGTTATGTACATCTGATAATGCATGTATTGAAATCGAAGTTAAAATGAAGGCAGAGTTTGATTATATGAACAAAAAACAGTAAGACTGGTCTAAGATTAAAAAAAGATTTTGTGTCAGAGAAAGGAGAAAATATCGATTGGAATTATAGCTCGGAATCAACATATGTTAACGAAATGTGGGAGGAATTAAATGGAAAGATAACATCTATAATAGAAAATATTACAGACGTTATACTAAAATTCTCCAAACAAGGGGATCCATTAGAAACATTACCTTGGGACAGTAATAGTCTATCTCGTAAAAGGAAAGAAAAAAGATAAAGCTTGGAGGAAGGTTGGAATTATACCAAGTATAGAATATTATCAAAATGCTGTAAGTAACCAAAATGTATATAAAACACTAGAAGTAAAAGAAAAGATGGAACACGAAAATAAGATTGTTAGGAATATTAAATAAAACTGTAAACCATTGTTCAAATATGTTAAAGCAAAAACTAAAATTCAAAAAAACGTGAGTACAGTAAGAGGTGATGAGACAGGGGATTTAACAGACACACCAGTATAAACAGCTAGAGTACTAGGAATTCTTTTCAGTCTGTTCATTTTTTTGAAGAATTCGATCTACTACAGGAGAGTTGTTATGAGGAAAGTACAACAAAACTTATGGATGAACTAAAAATAGAAGCTAAAGATATAACACTAGTACTAACCAAGTTGGATGTTAGTAAAAGTATGGGACCTGATGGAATGTATCCTAAAATATTGAAATACTTATCATCAAATGAAGGTTTTATCAATGCAATAACTAATTTGTTTAGGAAATGTATCGAATATGAAGAGATTCCATATATTTGGAAAACAGCTATAGAAATACCGCTTCGATACATTTAAAAAGTAATTACATACCAGTTTCCCTAACGTATATTTTGTGTAAGGTATTTGGAAAAAAATAATGAGAAACCACATATTAAATTTTATAAAGGATAATATAAATTGTAACCAATAGGGTTTGTCCATGGTAAATCAACATTATCTAATATTTTGGAAAGTATTTACATTATAGATGAATATTTGATGAAGAGGATAGTGCGGATATCATATATTTGGATTTTGGCAAGGCATTTGATACGGTATCTCATTATCGTTTACTAGTGAAAATTAAAAAATGTTGGTATTACTGACAAAATGGTCAATATTGTGAGGGAGTTTATGAAGGATAAAACTATGAAGGTAAATGTTTAGAAAACGTTCATACCGTCTGGTGTTCCGCATGGTTCAGTATTGGGTTCATTGTTGTTTTTGATATTCATAAATAATATTAACTTAGAAATAGAACTGTTTGCTGGTGATGCTAAACTACTTCTGATTCCTTTATCAAAGGAAATAACACAGATGGATCTAAATAAATTATCATATCGGGAGGACATTTGGAAATCGGGATTTAACCTAGACAAATGTAAAGTACTACATGCAGGATTCAGGAAGGTTGGAGTGTAATATGTACTAAACAACAGAGGAATCAAAGAGGTAGATGGAGATTGCGATTTGGAAGTGGAGTTTGATAATACATTTAAGGCAAATAATAATATTTTGACTATTGTATCGAGGGCAAATAGAATGACTGGGTGGATGGTTAGGAATATTATTTATAATCTTGTGTTAAGGATATATAAATATCTAATAAGACTTAATATAGAATACTGCACCCAGACCTGGGCACCAGCGACTAGATATGGAAATTAGAGTGTACTATTGAAACTGGAAGGCGTACAAAAAAGGGTGACAAAACTAATAAGTAAGGTAAAGGAGTGTAGTTACAGGAAGAGATTGGACAAATTGGGATTAGCTACTTTGCTGGAGAGAAGAATGAGAGGTGATATGATTGAGAATTTCAAGATAATAAATGGCATTTCTAACTATGGTGGGCATTTTTCTAGTATTTCTCCTAGATCTGGAAGATTACTGTCAGGGCAGTTTTCAAAAACTATATCTGTTAAAAAGTTAAGTTTTTTTGTTCACAGAATAATATGTTTTTGGAATAAGTTTCCAGATCAGATTAAGAACAGCAATAGTGTGAATCAGTTTAAGATGAGGTTAGATAGAATTCAGAGACAGTGGTAGGAGGGAGAAACTGAGGGGCATTTTTGGGAGTTATCGAATGAAATATTTGACAGAATTTGATCTGGTATCGATACTGCACTAAATGGTTATTTTTTTAACAGTTGAATTGAGAAGATAGTTAAAGGGGAGATGCCTAAGGAGGCATAACAAACAAATAAATAAATAAATAAATAATACATTATGCATAGCAAAGAAATTTACAGCCAGAATAATAATTCCACGAAGTAATTAATTAAAATAGATGACTTGTTTTCTTATAAACGTGGAATAATCCTTGTGCATATGATTAAACAAATACATTATTATTTGTAAATGAATTATTGTTTGTACCGAAATTATTTATGATAAAGAGGAAGTTAATTTAATGAAGTAATTCAGTGAAATAGCTGTTCTGGTTTAAAATAAATAGAAATGAACTATAGTGGATTCATTTCATCAGATAAGTTAATAAATTATTAAATAATTGTAAATTAATTATTGTTTCTAAATTAAATTTACATTTATAGAAATAATGCCTTCAAACGGATAATTTGTTTTCTAAGCAATCGCAATGTATTATAAATCATTCTATTTCCCTTGATTGACAACAGAAACGAGAATATAATTTGATCAAGCTTGTATTTCACGAAGTGAATCATTAAAACAGCGGATTTGTATTCTAATAAAACAAAATAAATTAAATAATGAGCTAACTTTTTCCTCGTCTGACCGAAGACAGAAACTATATTGCACTTTGATCATTGTCCGGAAGGCGGAGAATCAATGAGTGAATGATCACTTTCCGGAACAATACACAGTTTTTAGTTGCCAAGAAATAATTTGAAAGTTCATATGATCTACTTAAGAAAGACAACTATTCTTTAGAAATGCCTTTTTGATTTGGGTTTTGCTTCGTTTATTATCTTTTTGTTTAAATTGTTTTTAATCAAATTGAGATAATAAATATGAATGAGTCCGTTTTGTTTTTCGAGATATAGTATCAGTAATAGGTACACTGTGAAACCTTTTTTTAATTTCCAACTTCCATACAACGAATTGGAAGAAAATAGAAGTCGCAACCTGGGATGCAGGCAATTAACAAAAGTAGAATCACTTTTGTCGATATTATTAATTTTCTATATTACTAGAAATGATTACAAAGTGTATCCTCCTCATTTAACAAAGAAAGTGTAAGCCCTGTTTGGACACTTGTTTTCTTTTTCTCAGGCTGACGATTCAGTACGGGGATAAAACGCAGTAGCCTCTGTGTACCTTAATTGCCATAAATATGTTTTCATAACTTACTACTTAGCTCAACACATGTGTTGAGCATTGTTGAAGTAAATACTGAAACGTGATACATAAAAGATAATATCCCCTTATAACATTTTATGGGGATACATTAAATAATATATATATATATAATATATCATATATATATTATATTTATACATTATATATATATCATAAATCATATATATATATCATATATATATCATATTTATATATATATATCATATATAAATATATATTATATATATATATACACAGCATAATCACGTTGACACACCAGTTCCCGTTAGATCACCGACGTTGAGCTTGGCCAGTACCAGATGTGTGCCCATTTTGGAATAGCATGCGCTATATGTGAGTACCTAGCTATAGATAAATAGCACCGCCAACCCGCAGAGACTAGCGTAGCGACTATGTCAAAAACCTCTGAATAAGAATCACCAATAAGCTGGTCGGAAACAAGGGAGAGGTTCTTCCTCCAGTAGTGTTCAAACCCCTGATGGTTATGATATATATATATATATATTAGAACCATCGATGCCTTCGGTTTTACGGAACAATGAATTGTAGCCTCGCCAAGCCAATTATAACAAGTGTAAATACTGTTTAGTCGATGTTATGGTTATCTAACAACTTCTTTTATATCACGAAATGCTGTGTTAGATTAACACTGACTGACGAACGATAACAGTAGGTATGTGTGACCTTTCATGCTGATTTGTCAATGTTTTTGTCAAACTGAACGTATTGATATCATCAAACAAACATATAATGTGTTTTTTTAAATCAAAATATATGCTCTTATAGGTACTTGCACACTCTACTCGTTCTTTCTATACTACATACGTTTCAGTATACACATTGCTCAGTTATGTTATGTGCGTATGTGTGAGGTTAAGTCTGAAACTATATAATAGATCACTAGGACTCATAAATACTATCTTCCAATTGGACACATAGTAATCTAGGCTATATTTCGTTTAAAATTTGGCATAGTCATGTGGAAAGGTTATCGTTTACTTTCAAATACTTCAGATTGTGATGAAATTTGTACAATCATACCATAGAAACCAATCTTCCGCCCAATAAACATCTATACATTATACTATTTTTCCGTAATTAAATCCGATAATTACAAAATATAGGAAAATATTTATATACATTTTATAATTAAAAATGTACATCCTGTCGATCATAATAAAAACTAATTTACTATTACAAGTTGAAAACATTGAATCTTATCATGATCGATCTTACAATCATATTCTATTCACTTTTAGAAAAATGTACGTACTTAACTACATACAATTTCTAACTCAATGTAGTTTCATCATATATATATATATATATATATATATATATATATATATATATATATATATATATATATATATAGTTTAAAGGGTCTATCTCAAAACACGTAAGGAAATATATATAATTACACCTATCTCTGAAATGTAGAACTTATACAAGCGTATAAAAGTTGAATGAAAATGCAAATACAATATTCAAAAATAATTCATAATTTATCAGTTTATTTTGATTTGTAACAAGATTCAGACCGTTAAAATCACTAATGGAAATTCTAAAGAGGTAACTCGATTCGTTAATATCTCACCTTACACGGGTGATTTATTGTCAATAAGTATATAACAACGCACTCTATTATATAGAAACATTTTCCCATATATCAATAGATTTTGAAGAATTAATTTCAAACTAGAAGGCGTGTAGAGAATGTTCTGATTAAGCTGATTTAATTCAGCTGCAACAATTATTTCTCTAATTGTTATCTTTAAAATTATACACTGTGTTCTAGCAGTCATAGACTTTACATTTTAAATATTGGTATTTGCTGTGAACAACAATATGATTAAAGCTTACATTTCTCTCTTTTAATCTGTATAAAATAAATATAATACATGCCATTCTCTTATCTAACACATGCATTGTTTATCTTATCAAGATTTATACATTACATTTTTTGTTCAGTTTGATAGAGAATATATCAAAGTACGTAAAGACTTTACTGTGCAGTGGTATAAATACACTATATAATGCACATTAATTTTGGCTACATTTTTTCTGACACAATTAGTACATTTTATAAGTAATTTTCCAAACCTGCCTCTAATGACTGGAGGAGTGTTATAACCTTGCTTTAAAGTTCAGGACAATCGCACAAACATGTTAAGATCGGTATTCTGTAGAGGGAATACTAATATTTTAAAGAATAAAAAAGTTAGTCTATACAAAACTAGATCACGTTTTAGCGAGAATAAATTAAAGAATTGTTAGAATAACCCAAATAAAGAGTTAGTAGTTTTCGTTCGGATTGATAAGCCTCGTGTTACATAATGAAACCGCGAGCCTTAATAGAGATAATGATTGACGGATTGAAGTTCAATATATTGACCTTAGCGAGCAGAAGTGAAAGACTAACGTGATTTCCCGAGAAACGAAATTATTTCCCGTTCCGGCCAGACACTCAAGCAGGATAGACTAGAAATTCAACGTCTCCAAAAAAAAAAGTGGCTATACGATGTTAATTAAATAATGATCGGTTCAAGCAATTACTGTCGATCTCCGATGCCGTAGCGCATGTTTTAAAGTATATATCTCTCCGGTTTCATGTTATTTTCCACTCTTTCCGAACTAAAAAAACTTGAATTTATCTTCTGCGTCTGAGTGAATTTCTTAAGATCATTGCGAATACATGGGGTCCGACAGGTGTGTATAATAATTTTACACGTCAAAGACTGTGTAACAGTCGTGTGTAAGGTTAGTTATTGTAAGTCTATTTTTCCGTAGAACGTTCAGTGAGAAGAATGATAATCTGCTTGAGTGTTCACAAATTGTGATAGATTTTGCTGAATGTACCGGCTGCCCACTAGCTAAAAGGGAGTTTTATTGACGTGCGTTCATGGCTGGTCTGAAAAAAGCTGCAGACTAGGAGTCTAGAGTTGGTGAATTTGGCTTTAATATTAAGGAAGAAGTGGTGTAACGTCTGTCTTGTGAAATGTGCGATGCGTATAATTTTACGCTTCTGATTGACTGAAAATAGATTTTGATATTAGTATCCTATACAAAAAACTTTTTATTGCTTTTGCTACTTTTTTAACAGGATTCTATACTTCAGCTACTTTTTACATGTTTGAAAAACATCTATCAATTTATTTTTTGTATAAAATATACAGTTCCTATCTCCATAATAAATCAGAGATGCTATCTGATCGAGAAAAAAACAAACATTAGCAAGGTATTGATTTTCTGTCAGCAAATCTGTCTAATAATTCAATTTAGTGCTTACCATTTCCCCGTTGTCTATACAGATATTTTGAGGCAGTCTGATTTCTCGAGGGCAGAGTAAATATGCATCAAACCGAAAAATAAACGAATATTCACATCGTTACGAAGAAGAAATAGAAGAAATGTTACGATAGATAAAGAAATAACTGATTGTAAAAGTCCCAAAGCAATAAAAGTTAAGTGAATAAAACATAAACTGCCTAACTGTTCCGGACGGTGTTAGTAGGTCATCCACTCAGGAATAAAATCCACCCTTGTAATAGGGCGTTGATTTATGAGTTATAAATTTTAGCGCCCTCACAAGAGAATTCCGACGAGGACGATAATAACTCATTGTGAACATCTCCAAACATGCCCTCTTTTTGTTGAGATAAGCGATTTCCCTGAAATAAACTGACCTTGTGTCGCTGTTGCTGTGAAGCGAGTTACACTTCTGCATGACATCTTCATTGTTAGTCACAGCTATTCGGTAACCTTCAGGATTTAATGTTTTTACAGCTGACAACGAAAACAGCAACGTTCAACGGTTATATGCGAAGTGGGGAAGGTCTAGCTCAGCGCACACAAAAGAATGGTCCTCACTGGGCAGGTTTTGCATCATTCCTTGAACCAGTCGGCCTGGACAGGGGTGACGGTCGCAGGCCTGACGGGATGACTGCGTTTGCTTTCCGAGCCGGAAAGCCGCTGATCTAGGACGCCACTTGTTCTGACTCTTTTTCAACAGCAAGCATTGCGAAATCCGCGGTATCGCCCGATACGGCGGCTCTGCTCGCCGAAACAAGGAAGCGCAGAAAATACATCTCGCTCACTGACCGTTTCGTTTTCCAACCAATTTCAGTGGAAACGTCGAGTGTGCTTTGCCCCGAGAGTGTTAAATTTTCTCAGGACATTAAACGGTGGATTTGAACGTCAAGGCACGAGCCCCGTGAGTCAGCCTTGTTGTTCCAACGCATCTCCCTGGCTATCGTTCATGGCAACGCTATGTCAGTAACGGCGGAGTCATTTCCGTTCTAATAGTCATATGTTTACTCTCTCTTTCTTTCTCTCCCCCTCTCTATCTACCTATGTCTGTATCTGTCTCTTTGCTTCTCTTTCTCTCAGATTATTGTTTTATAAATAATTGGACTTGTAAAATAAATTAAATATTCTTCAAAGAAGGGATGAAAAGAAACGTTGACAATCTCACTAAGTTGGTTTGCGGTTTCGCGCTTGTCCCATCTTTGCTGACTACACCAAGCGGCAGAGCCAAACTAGAACACGACTGAGCTTGATAACTACTCCTCTTGAATGTTCAGCTGAACACCGTTAGCAGGGGCGAGACCTTAATACGTCAGCGTAGGACACTTGCTCGCCATGGGTGCCTTTGCAAATAAATGAGTTTCCAGACAGCATAAAACTGTCACTTGCCAGCGCCTCAAGCACTGTGAGGAAGAGTTGGAATTAATGAGGCTTGTGTCGTTCTTTTTCATAGGCTGTCATCATCTTCAAGACAGTTTCTCTCCATACGGCCACTATCTAAACCACTTACGTTGCAGTAGCACCTACCATACGAGCATCAACTATTTGATTGCTTTGGAAATCTAATAGATCTGTCATTTAAATGTGTCTAACTAATATGCACTATCCGAAATAAAAAAAATAAATTTAACCAATTAATTCAGGACAACAATGACCATAAATTTAAAATGAAACCCACAATGTTTATATGTGTTTTAAATCTGATGCGAAATTAACAAGGTGTTTCCATTTTTTTGTCACACCCCTGTGGTTTCATGCCGAAGATGGAGAGGGGGAATCTTGCTACTTAGAATCTGTGTTCGAATAACAGTGGAGTACAGTAAATATTAATTAAGCTTAGACAATGATTTTTTTTTTAGACTTCGTTTAAGTTTACATTATATATATTTTTCTTTCAATGTGTAATGAAGAAATCTACGATGAAGCGAGAAATAATACAGACGCAGAGACATGAAGTTGACTCATAATCCTAGCGAAGTATAAAACAAACTACTCAGATTTATATGTATTCATACATTGGATAGTAATAATAAAAGTACAGAAATATGTACAGTTTTTTTCTGCTTTAACTTGAAAATATGAACAGAATCACTAAAGTCCTCTTTACTTACTCTTGTTTATACAAAATACAACATCCGTAAAATTAAATTTCCGTCCATATTTGAAAATGATGGCTTTCCTGACTATTTTAAATTCCTAAAGATGCATTTTATTCCCAATGTCTTGTAAATAAGGCAACTGAGAAATTTGACACTTGAAGTATTGTCAAACCAATTCCTTCTCCGATCCCATCTACTGTCTTCTTGACGGAGGAAATGATTTTAAAGTGCACTATGAAGTTTATAAATAAAAAGAGGGAGAGATAAATTGTTCATGTAACAAGGCAGCTACATTAATTTAACACCCCATCACTTACACACACACGCACACACACACACCCACACACACATATATATATATATATATAAATATATATATATATATATATACTAACACCGACGAATCACATCGAAAGTACTCGCGAAAAAAAGAAGAGAACAGTGAATAAGAAACCTACGGAACTTAGATACACCAATTTGACCGAAACACTAAATGGACTATTCGGAAAATTTAAAAAAGAAGCCTTATCAAGCTCAAAACACTCCGTGTTATTTAATAATTTTGCTTAAATAAAAATATGCTGTCTAAATACACAATATACATGTACTTTATATATATATATATATATATATATATATATATATATATATATATATATATATATACATATATATATATATATATATATATATATATATATATATATATATATATATATATATATATATATAATTAAATAAACTTATAAAATGAATATAATATTTACATTTGTATCCATTACCAGTCCTTTGCACTTTTCCATTTCTACACTGTAAATTTAAACTTTATATTTTCCAATCATCGAGCTGGTTTCCTAATTATCCCCCGTTAATCATTATTTTGACTTCGTTTCCCCGTTTTTATAATCTATTGATTCGATCCTATATATACAACTAGCGGGGCTACCCGGCGTTGCTCGGGGTCATAAGAAACATATAATTGAAGAAAAATCGCGTGTGTAAAATCTCTATATTCAAACTTCTATTTCTGCCCCTCTCTCTATAGCCGTCTCTTTATCTGTCTACCTTTCTCTTCCCTGGTCGCACCCTTTCACCGCTACTTTCTAATTTTGCCTTTTGCGAAAACTGTTTCTTCCCCACCATTTCTCCTACGTTGCCCAGGGCAATAGTATAACATATTTCTATAAAAAGTAATACATCTATCTACGCCTTCTATATAGGTACTTATCTCCGCCCCGGTGTTCATACTATATACGTATCTATCGCCACCACGGTGCGCATACTATATACGTACCTATCGTCGCCCCAGTGCGCATACTATATACGTACCTATCGCCGCCCCAGTGCAGATACTATATAAGTAACTATCGCCGCCCCGGTGCGAATGGTAAATAGTACCTATCGCCGCCCCGGTGTGAATGCTAAATACGTACCTATTGCCACCCAAGTGTGCATGCTACATAAGTACCTATCGCTGCCCTAGTGCGAATAATTAATATGTACATATTGCCGCTTTGGTGCGAATGCTTACTACATACTTATCGCCGGCCCAGTGTTAATGCTAAATACGTATCTATCGCTTACCTGGTGTGAATGCTAAATACGTACCTATAATCACCCCAATGCGAATGAAAAATACATACTTTTCGCCGTTCCGGTGCACGTGCTATATACGTACCTATCGCCGCCCCGGTGCGTGTCCTGTATATGTACCTATCGCCGCCCCGGTGTGCATGCTATCGATGTACCGATTGCGCCCCGGAGCGCATGCTATGTACGGACTCATTGCCGCCCATGTGCACATGCTATATACGTAGCTATCGCCACCCCTAAATTATAAATACGCCATGGTGCGGAAGCTAAATACGTACATATCGCCGCCCCGGTGCGAATGCTGAATACATGCCTGTCGCCGCCCCGATGGGAATGATAAATACGGAACTTTTAACCCCCTCTGTGCGCGTGCTATATAGTACCTATCGGCACCCCGGTGCGCGTGCTATATATGTACCGATCGCTGCCCCAGAGCACATGCTGAATACATACCTATCACTGGCCGGTGCGCATGCTATATACGTTCCTATCGCCACCGCTGAATGCTACATACGTACCTATTGCCGCCACGGTGCGAATGCTAATTAGGTACCTATCGCCGCCCCGGTGTGAATGCTAAATATGTTCATATCGCCGCTAAAATTTTCCCCGACCCCCTAATCTCTCCAGCTCGACCCCCTAACTTTTTTTCACTCTCCCACAACCTTGAGAAATATTTTAAGTTCAAAAAAAAAAAAAAGATTTGGCTCGACCCCTAAAAAATTTGGCCTGACCCCTAAAATAATCCCCGACCCCCTAATCTCTTCAGCCCCCCCACCATTGTTTTCACTCACCCCCAACCCTGAGAAATATTTTGAGTTCAAAAAAAAAAAAAAAAAAAAATTGGCCTGACCCCTAAAAAGTTCGGCCTGACCCCTAAAATTTTCCCCGACCCCTCAATCTCTCCAGCTCCCTCCCAACTAATTTTTCACACTCCCCTAACCCTGAGAAATATTTTGAGTTCAAAACAAAAAAAACAAACAAATTTGGTGTGACCCCTAAAAAGTTAAGCCTGACCCCTAAAATTTTCCACGACCCCTCAATCTCTCAAGCCCCTCTCTCCCAACTAAGTTTTCACTCTCCCCGAACCGTGAGAAATATTTTGAGTTCAAAACAAAACAAAAAACAAAAAATTTGGCCTGACCCCTAAAAAGTTCAGTCTGACCCCTAAAATTTTCCCCGACCACTCAATCTCTCCAGACCCCCTGTCAACTAATTTTTCACTCTCCCCCAACTCTGAGCAATATTTTGAGTTCAAAACAACAAAAAAAAAAAACAAATTAAGCCGGACCCCTAAAAGGTTCGGCCTGACCCCTAAAATTTTCCCCGGCCCCTAATCTCTCCAGCCCCCCCTCCCCCGGCAACATTTTTTTCACTCTCCCACAACGCTGAGAAATATTTTAAGTTCAAAAAAAAAATTTGGCCCGACCCCTAAAAAATTTGACCTGACCCCTAAAATTGTTCCCGACCCCTAATCTCTCCAGCCCCCCCCCCGCAACATTTTTTCACTCTCCCACAACCCTGAGAAATATTTTGAGTTAAAAAAAAAAATTTGCCTGACCCCTAAAAAGTTCGGCCTGACCCCTAAAATTTTCCCCGACCCCTCAATCTCTCCAGCCCTCTATCCCAACTAATTTTTAACTCTCCCCCAACCCTGAGAAATATTTTGAGTTCAAAATAAAAAAATAAAAAAATTGGGTGTGACCCCTAAAATTCCCCTCACCCCTCCCAACTAATTTTTCACTCTCCCCGAACCCTGAGAAATATCTAAATCTCCTTTCATTGGATATCTTATCAACGGACAATTACTTACTGGACAAACCCCATATCTTTTTTACACGAACTTATATATATATATATATATATATATATATATATATATATATATATATATATATATATATATATATATATGTGTGTGCGATGAAAAAACAGGCGTTTGATGAACCTTTAATTAGGTTCATATCATCTTGTAAGATTTAGATTTGTACTTGTCGTAATAAGGAAAACAACATCTAAATAAAATGTCTCATGTGAAAAATCAATAATTTAGAAAAAATAAACCGACATAATTCAATATAAGTGAGCATGATTATCTCCATTTACATTGCAAAAACGTGTTTAAAAAACACAACATCATGTTTGTTATTTGAAATAAATGCAAGAAAAAAACCTACATAACATTTGAGAAAATAATGCAATTTTAAGATTCTATAAACATTATTTATCTTATGTTAAGTGAGCGAAGCTAATGTTGTTTAAAGAAATATTTCTAAAATTATTGGAGGTAAATAAAAACAAAAACCGAGTATGTTTTAATAGTGAAGAAGTTGCTAACAATTTGAAATCGAGAACAGTATTTTTAAAACCGGGAGTATTTCTGCACAGAATACATGTCAGTATATGTGCTAAGAATGTTACTTTAAACCCGAGAATTACTGACATATCAGTCTTTATCTTTCTGCGAGTACCTTTTTCAAACCGGAAGTAGGTTTTAGAGAGTAAATATTAGTATATTTGCTGAGAAAGTTACTTTTATGTAAAATACGCTTTTTGACTAAAGATTTTATTGTTTATTCTAAAGCAAATTAATGATCAATTTTGAAAATACTATTTTAAAAGATACATTTATTATTGCGATATCGTTTTGCAATAAAATAAGAGAACAAAGATAAAGTTGTTATTAATGATGACGTACATAAACATGTACGAATTAGGAGAAGCTAGTCAAATTAATTTTTCCACGTGTATATACGGATGTATATATTAAAAAATGTATATTTATAAAAACCGAATAAAGATAAACATTTAGGGATGTTTTAGTAACCATATTGAATGTAAAACTGTGTTATGCTAATATCACCTGTGTCTTAGACACCTGTCTTCTTTAGAAGGAATCGGGAAGGATATAATAGGTGATATATTAAATTGGAATTTTACTTTTTTTCAAGCGAATAACGCAATCATTTTTAAAAACGACTGGCTAGTCAAAATTAAATATCGATTTAGCAGATACATGGCTATAAAGATTTAAATCGGAGAATATTTTATGTCATTAGACTGTCGTTTATTTAACAGGGTTATTAGTTCTGATTGTTCGGTTTATTATTAGAAGTGCATAATAACTTCAGCATATAGATTCTATCTTTCTATTCTATTCATTTCAGAGTTCACTAATAGAAATTCTATTAGAATTATAATTTCAATTGCTATTTTCACATTTAACGGAAAACAATTTACAGATATTTAGAGTCTGTGTTTGCATAAAAGGAATTCAAATGAATTTCATAGAGTGTATACACTATTCGACATACTAATTCTTTCGGTAACATAATTTTCTATATATACACGGCATAGTATCATTTGTTAATAAACAGAGATTATTATCAACTTAGATTACGCCAGAAATTAGAATTAGAAAAAGAGAAATGGTGACGGCCGATCTATAATTACATAGTTCGTCATATTAAGTTTTTTCTCTGATAAATAATAAAATTCTGAAAACATAATCTCAACGCCCGATACAAAATTACATCGTCCGTCATAGCAAGGTTTTTCTCTGATAAATCATAGAATTGCAGCACATTTTATGTATATATAGTAAATTAAAATCTTCGACTAACATTATATTTTTAGATGTTTCTGATGTAAATAGCATCTCGTTCAATTGTTCTTATAGTCTAAACTCATATTCATTAGCTACATTTGGATATCTGTATATATATACTTCGTTATTATCGATTATTTTAAAGTGGTATATTCAATTTTGACGAAGTAATTTGATTTATAAGCTTTTAATGTATTATGTAAATACATAAAAGACACCGAAATCGTTATTTTTTCTCACTTTTTTTACTTAAAATTGTGTACTGATATCGCGGCTTCTTTTACAGTTTATGTAGATGAAGTTATTTTTCTGCAGTACACATTATCTCTAATTTTCTTAGCTTGAGAATTAATGTCTGAAGGAACGTTTTTGAAAAGATGATATTTAATGTTGGTATACATATTTATATATTCATCATAGCATACGAATAAACTTCCATATATGTCTAAACACATTTGCATTAGTTCGTATGGATGTACATACGTGAAACGAGTCGTTACGTGAATAAGTAATTTTAATACTTCCGGTTCGGGTCGGAATGATCCCTCTCAAACTGATGACCGTATATATCTAATAATTGCAGTGAAGTTTTAACCGTAGTGAATGTTATTATTATTCAACTTATATAAATACACATACAGACACACATACAGACAAACACAAACACACACACACACACACACACACACACACATATATATATATATATATATATATATATATATATATATATATATATATTATACATGTGTCAGAGAAGACCACTGAGTTTTCTTTCTTAGCTATCTTTCTGGTTAATTTCTCGACACGGCGAGCGATTCGTCGGTTTTCCGGTGTCAATTGATTGATTATGGCGCCTAACGTTGTATCTTGGGGAATTTCTCGAGCGCTTTCGGTATCGCGACCGTCTTCAGGAGGATGTGTATTATTATTAGTAAAGAGCCGTATTTATGGTTTTATTCCTGGTTATATCTATTTATGTACATATATATATATATATATATATATATATATATATATATATATATATATATATATATATATATATATATATATATATATATATAACTCCAGGTAAAGTTAACATTAACAAGATATGATACAACGAATTTCAACCGGCTTATAAAAGTTCTCAATACCAAATAGAGCTTTTATATATATGATTATTTTCATTTATACACACATGTACAAAACTACGACACTGGCATGTCGATGTTATCGATCAACAGCTGCTATGAACTGAGATATCATCAGGAAGAATTAAAATCGGATCCTTACTTAAGATCATGATTAGAAAATAATGAAATGGTGGAAAAAAATTAAAAAAAAGAAAGGAAAAAATAAAATCAAACTTTTGAAATGTCTCGTGGTTAGATTTGAAGTCGTTGGAAATAAAATAAAATATTAAATAACATTAAATTAAATACACTCCTTGAGGATAAAATAAAAAGGAGAAAAGAAGTAGGAGGAGAAAAAAGAATACTCATAGCTAATGTCTTGATGTGTTTTAGTGGCTAGCATCGACATATAAGCACCGTGCTTGATACTTAGGTGGGCAGGAATACACAGTTTCAAGTCTTGCTTACATTTAGGTAAGCGATGGTTGTGAAGTGTTAAATCGTTCAGCTCTAATCTTGTTAGTTTTTTCATTGCTATCGTTTTTATCTATTTTAGTTTTTTACTGCTTTAAATTCTAAGGTTTATTTTTGATTTCATATTACTGTTATTAATTTATTTATTTTCTTAATTGACTAAATCCGGGGACAGCTAATAATTGCGATATATATATATATATATATATATATATATATATATATATATATATATATATATATATATATATATATATATATATATATATATATATATATATAGTGTGTGTGTCAGGTTATATTAAAAAGAAATCAATAAAGTGATCGATCCCAAGGGAGTGAGAGCTAATATAATTCATTTGAAAACAATATGTTACATATTTCAGAAACGTACCACGGTTTTATCCAGATGGGCTGACTTTTTAAATTAAAAAAATAAAATTATGCCCAGTGAAATCGTCAGCGTTCTGAGTGAGGTTGTGGTTTCTAAGACGTATAACGGGTCCTTTACTTATTCTAAAAAAAAAAAAATCAATAAATAAAAAAGTTATGAATTTTTAAAAATAGGACCCTTATTTTTGCCCACCCTGTATATATATATATATATACATATATATATATATATTTGATTTTAAAACATTTTTAAATTAAACAAAAATATATAAAATAAAATAAGTCATAATGTAACCATATTAAAAATATAAATAACTAAAAAACGGGTGGATAATTCGTATAAAAGATTAGTATGTCTTTATAAAATACATTAGTTTTGCAAATAACAAATACATGTTTAACAAAGACGACAACATATGTAAGAAGAACATTCTTTTATCAAAGTATAGGTTAGCAACATTTAGATCTAATATCTGGAACGTTTTGGTTCCTATATAGAACTTCTTCATATATACTAGAGTCCTACGATAAAATACTATTCCGTTTTTAAATGACCGAAGCAGTTTTTCATGGTAAACAACTGATGATCCCTGCTGTAATATTAAGTCTAGTGTGAATTCTTCTAATCTAACTGATACAGTTATTACAACAAATTAATTGACTTACTAACAACAGAAATTTCCGATGAAGTACTTCGGACTAAATGTTTTATTTCTTTTTTCATATAGTTTTAAAGATGTAAAGCCTTACAAGATACACACACACATGCACACATCCATATATATATATATATAAATATATATATATATATATATATACATATATATATATGTATACATATATATTGTGTGTCTATTTAACCCGTATTTTCTCATTTATGCAAAAATTGTTTTATTATACTTTTTTTTATTATTTCAATGTTTCTATTGTTCTTTTTTGTATTAAAATAAAAGAATAATAATAAATGTTCCATAAGTTTCACAGGTTTCATGGACGTTTTCGATTATTCGTCGAATCATATTCAGGTGTCAAAAGTAAATGATAAAATTGGAAAAGAAGATAATTTTTAAAAAGACATTTGAGAAACGCTCAGAGAACGTTTTGCATCACCAAAAAATCGCATTACGTTAAGGTTTGGTTTGGTAGTTTTGTTTTACGGCATATCAACCCTTTTTGGGTTATTTAATGCCGAATCTGGTCATTATAGTAAAAGTTTTTATGCTTCAAGTTCTTTATATCTTCAAATGTTTAATCATCGTTTTTGGTTTGGTAGTTGTGTTTTACGGCATATCAACCCTTTTTGGGTTATTTAATGCCGAATCTGGTCATTATAGTAAAAGTTTTTATGCTTCAAGTTCTTTATATCTTCAAATGTTTAATCATCGTTTTTGGTTTGGTAGTTTTGTTTTACGGCATATCAACCCTCTTCGGGTTATTTAATGCCGAATCTGGTCATTATAGTAAAAGTTTTTATGCTTCAAGTTCTTTATATCTTCAAATGTTTAATCATCGTTTTTGGTTTGGTAGTTTTGTTTTACGGCATATCAACCCTTTTTGGGTTATTTAATGCCGAATCTGGTCATTATAGTAAAAGTTTTTATGCTTCAAGTTCTTTATATCTTCAAATGTTTAATCATCGTTTTTGGTTTGGTAGTTTTGTTTTACGGCATATCAACCCTTTTTGGGTTATTTAATGCCGAATCTGGTCATTATAGTAAAAGATTTATGCTTCAAGTTCTAAAAATAAAATAAAAAAGGGGAGGGAGAAAGGGAGAGGGGCTGTTGTTTTTGTTTTTGGTTTTGTAGAACATAATTAAGTTTTACAAAAAAAAACAAAAAAAAACAAAAAAAAACGTCAATGTAGGTGAATTTCGTCTCAGGGAGCCACAGGGCAGCCTGATCTGGTAGCATTACGTTAAGCATTTAAAAATGTTACCACTGGTTTCATATGTGACGTTATTAATTTAAGGTTGTGTTTTTATGTAGATAGCTTCTAGTATTTTGATTTTCTTTTAATTGGTCTCGGAATGTATAATTGTAGTGTTATTAACTAGACTTTGTCTTAAATCAGAGGGAAGGCAGTTATGTTTTTGTAGATGTTGATAAATTGAGCTAGAGTTTACAAATTGCATGTGAAACCTATGAAACATTCATTTATTGTTTTGAAATTTTTAAAGAAAAATATAATTAAACAGACGAATTCTGTTATTTTAAACAGTATTTGCATTAATATATATATGTATATATATATATATATATATATATATATATATATATATATATATATATATATATATATATATATTGCAAGCTCCCTTTTGTTGATATGTTCGGGAAAGAATTCCCTTTTTTTATATGTTCGGGAAAGAAGTCCTTCCTATGTCTACAAAATGTATTTATATACATAATAGAGCCACATATAAAGTAGTTATACAGGAAGCATACACAAAGTGTTAGAAACTTTGGTATTATTCTTATTTGACTTGTATTTCTGATGTCATGAAGAGCGCTGAATAAGACTTCTTGGAATAATTAATACATAAAATAAATCGACTATTCTAAATAGTATTAGAAAGAATCGTACCCCAGATATTTGTGCTTGCATTTTTGGAACTGACATGAATAATGTGCTGATTTTATTTATCCCTACCTATTGCCCCCTCTCTCTCTCTCTTTTGTCTGTCTGTATGTTTGTCTCCCCCTCTCTCTCTCTCTCTCTCTTTCTATCTCTCTCTCTCTCTCTCTCTCTATATATATATATATATATATATATATATATATATATATATATATATATATGTAAAGGGCTTGTGATACTGAAAGGTTTGTAAAGGAGTAAAACCATTACAAGATAGCTATCATCCCTGAATTATGTGATGTGCAAAATACACCCTCTCCATAGTGAATGGCCTTCGTACGTGCTAAAGCGTCACGACGTTCCCGACGTTATTCTGATAATATACCTGAGCATATACGCTATACGGTTGTTATGGAGAAGTAAAGCTTGATAAAAAATCTCTCTATTCTTAACGGGTGATTGTAGTTCTTATACCGACCATAAACAGGCGGATGCTTCGGTAGAGAGAGCATCGCATATTTGCAAGAAGACGAGTATTTAAAAATGAGTGGTGCACTGCCCCGGTGAGCGGAAAACCGTAAAAGTGTAAAATATACAGGTGTGACTAACCGTATACAAACCCATACATGAAGATGTATTTAGCAAATATTTAAGTATGATTTGATGAACTGAACATTTGATGGCACAAAAAATACAAAATACAATCGATCTCTGGGCGATTTCAGAAGTATGCATATTACTGGATGCATGGATTGAATATATATATATATATATATATATATATATATATATATATATTCCTTACAGGGATGAAACACGGAAGTATCTGTGTAGCTTTATTTCAATAAATATTTGTTCATAACTTACTATCAAGTTCTACTCACGTATTGATCACTGTTTAAGTAAATACTGAAAATCGATACATACACTATTATATGTCTTTATAACATTTCATGTGGATACATAAAACAATATATATATATATATATATATATATATATATATATACATGTATACCATATATAATATATATATATATATAAGAATATTATTTTTTGAAGGCGATAACAATGCGTTGTTAGAGTGACACATACGACACGTGGAATCGTAAAAAACAAAACAAAGTGACAATATTGAAAAGTCAATAATTTTCAGAATTTTTTTTTTTTTATTTACCAGTGTATCGTGATCGTGGTGTTGGGTTGGAGTGTGTCCTTTTCATTTAATTTTCGAGGGTATCCCTCATCCTCAGAATAAAATAAATACTACCACTCGTTGGAGTGTGTTTTTTTTTTTTTTTTTTCCAAAAGCCGGGGCCGGAAATGTTGGTTTGTTTTTAGTAGTAGGTCCGGGGAAGTTTCTTATTTATTTTTTATAAATTATTATTTACTATTTTAACCTTTGCTGTTTATTTTGTTAGTAATTATACTGAGTAATTTATTTTTATTTATTTATTTATTATTATTTTTTTTTATATATATAACGTTGTTTGTTTTGTTAATAGTATACTGAATAATCGTATTTCGGTGGCAGGGGCTGATAACTCGTGGTAGTCAAGCTTTGTTTGTGGGAGTTATGTCCCTTTAGTAATTTCGTTCTATAAATTTGTTTACCGTGTGTGTGTAGTAGCGGATGTGATTGGGTGGGTGAGGAATCCTGGGTATGGAGGTGGGGCGTCGTTAATAGAGCCTTTGGTATATATATGTGTGTGTGTGTGCGTGTGTGTGTTGGTGTATGTATATATGTGTATATATAACGTATATGTAAAATACATACATGCATACATATTATTTTATTTATTTATTAATTTCTTTATTTTATTTCTTTATTTCTTTATTTTTTTTATTTTTTTCTTTATTTTTATTTTTATTTTTTATTTATTTATTTATTTTTTTTTTTTTTTTGTTCGATTCTATATTATTATTTATCTATATTATTAGATTTTTTTATGTGCAGTCGTGGTACATAATGGTCTGGATTTCAAGTTAATAAGTAAGGCGGGCAACAAGTGCAACGACGCCCCACCTCCATACCCAGGATTCCTCACCCACCCAATCACATCCGCTACTACACACACACGGTAAACAAATTTATAGAACGAAATTACTAAAGGGACATAACTCCCACAAACAAAGCTTGACTACCACGAGTTATCAGCCCCTGCCACCGAAATACGATTATTCAGTATACTATTAACAAAACAAACAACGTTATAAAAAAAAAAAAAATAATAATAAATAAATAAATAAAAATAAATTACTCAGTATAATTACTAACAAAATAAACAGCAAAGGTTAAAATAGTAAATAATAATTTATAAAAAATAAATAAGAAACTTCCCCGGACCTACTACTAAAAACAAACCAACATTTCCGGCCCCGGCTTTTGGCAAAAAAAACAAAAAAAACACACTCCAACGAGTGGTAGTATTTATTTTATTCTGAGGATGAGGGATACCCTCGAAAATTAAATGAAAAGGACACACTCCAACCCAACACCACGATCACGATACACTGGTAAATAAAAAAATAAAAAATTCTGAAAATTATTGACTTTTCAATATTGTCACTTTGTTTTGTTTTTTACGATTCCACGTGTCGTATGTGTCACTCTAACAACGCATTGTTATCGCCTTCAAAAAATAATATTCTTACTCTATACACAATGCTCCAAGCGAACTACAACATTCTTCTCATATATATATATATATATATATATATATATATATATATATATATATATATATATATATATTAAGGCATGTGTGATTGAAGACGGCAGATATTTTCTGTTTAGTGATTCCTTTTTTTATTTATTTTTTCCATTCGTCGAATGATCTTTTTGACGTGTAGATGGAATGAATTGATGAAGGATCCATGTGTTGGACTAACGTTTTCGATTCTCTTCGGAATCATCTTCAGGTATTTACTGGCTAAAATGAATACAAAGCGAGTGAAAGAATGGCATTTCTTAAAAAATACGCCGGCAAACCGTTAGCGTAAAATACGGACGTCTACATTTTAAAATGTGACCATTGAAACAGTTCTTCGTTTATTTATTAATTTTATTTATTATTCTTATTATTATTTTTAATTTAAAATAGTGGCTGATTTAATTTTGTCTCGTCTAATAATTATGGAGAAGGAAAATGGGGGAGATATATATATACATATATACCATATATAATATATATATATATATATATATATATATATATATATATATATATATATATATATATACATATATATATATATATATTAAAGTAAGTTAAGATAAAGAAAATTAGAACATTATTTATGGCAGTTTCCAAGAATTCACATTTCATATTTGGCGTGCGATCGTTACTAAAACAATTTGAAAATATTTATTTTTTATCATAATTTAGATGATTCTAAAAAGTATTTTGTAAAAACAAGCGTATTTAGGTATCGATACTGCAGAAGTTGAGTGCACGTGGCGATCTTCAAGACGCGCTTACGAATGTAGAAGTTAATAGTGATGGAACCGTGTGAGGACTGTGTCGAGGCTCTTAACAAGCAGACTCATCATGACTGGTTCAATGACAAAGACTACCAGATTAAGATGCTGGAAGGAAAAACAGACTGTACCAGCGATACCTCAGTGCATCCCATAATGATCGTGACTCGCTACAGCAATATTTCAAGAACACAAAGTCGGCACTCCCGCGCAATATTCGTAAAATAAAGAACACCTTGTGGTTGGATATTTCTGAAAAGAAACCCACACTAAGCCAATTATAGAAGAAATATGAAAGTTATGTACCACTTTATTAGGCATTTTTCGGACCACAATCCACATCTATGATGCCACTCAGGTCCAAAGATGGATTTCCCGTCGATAAAAATTTTGAAGATATCATGAAACGGTGAACTGAGCATTTCACGGATCTTTTCTATCATCCGCCAGGGGTTGATTATGACGTCATGAATATCCTGATATCAACCATGTGAATATGAACCATTTTTTCTTGCTTGAAATTCATAATATAATCAAGGAACTTTATATCGGGAAGGCACCTAGCTTTGAATGCATCACTGTTGAAGTTATCCGTTTTGAGGGAAACAACCTCGCTGAGGAAATCCACTGTTTAATATTTGACATGGGGATGAGTGCCCCTGTTTGCAAGGACAGGATAGACGCAACCTATTCAAGGGGAAAGGAACTCGATTAACCTGTTATAATTTTAGAGGTATACGCATTCTTTAAGTAGTGTGTAAGGTATTTTCAGTCATCTTGCCTTACCGGCTTTTGATGTGGGTGTGCCTCTCTGTTATTTCGGAATGCCAAAGCGGCTTTAGATCAAGCGATGCCATTTTAGATATGGTCTTCTCTGCCCGGCAACTTCATGAAACGTTCATCGAACAACGGGTAGAACTCTATCATTTTTTTTGTACCTGACAAAAGCTTTCGACACCGTTCATACAATAGCATTATGGACAATCGGATGCTTTCCAGGATTCGTAAAAATGCTTAAACGTTTAACTAGGAGATGAAGGCATGCAACCATTTCTGTAGTGCACTCTCTAAACCAGTAGCTATTGAGAACGGTGTTAAACAAGTTGACATTCTTGCACCGACGTTCTTCTCTGTATACTTTGAAACGGCCATCTCCCGCCCTTTTACTTACTGCAATGTCGGTGTCCCCATACGTTTCTGAACAACAGGTAGGGTCTTCAAACTTACCTGATTTAATGCGAAATCGAATATTTTAAAAACTTTTTTACGAGAGATCTTTTATGCGGTTTTCTATTAGCCAGACCAAGGAGGATATGCAGATTATAATGCACCTCTTCTCTCGAACGTGTACCAACTTTTAGTCTCACCATACATCTGGAGAAAACTTAGGTACTGCTCGCTACTCCCCCAGGACTCCAATGTGTAGAGCCCAACATCTACGTCTAAGGAACTAGATTATGTTTAGTAAACTCATTTATATATGATGTTAGCACTCTCTCCCGAGATGGATCCATCAACTCTGAGACCCCTCTAAGAATTGAAAAGGCTATCAAAGCTTTTGATAGGCTTGAAAAGCGCATGTGGTCAGACAGAGAAATTACCATTATCATCAACCTTTGTGTGTACGAGTCATGCATCTTGTCTGTGTTCCTGTATTCTTCAGAGACGTGTACTACGTATCACATACACATCAGGGTTCTGGAGAAGTTCCACGAAACGTGTCTAAAAAGAATCATAAATATTAAATGACAATCATATACACCAGCCACACTCATCTAGAGCAAGCTGGAGTGCCGAGCATAGAAATTCATATTATAGTAGTCAGTGTAGTTTATGTGGCACTCAGGAAAGATGAGAGATTACAGGCATCCTAAGTACTGTTATATGGGGAACTGGTGCATGGAAAACGTCCTAGACCCAAACCTAAGTTATGTTTTAAAGATGTAATGAAAAAAAACTGAAAACCTTTGATATGAACGTGGAAAACTGGGAGATAATGTTTTTGGAGCGATCGGTCTGGCGCAACTGAATTGATGATGGCTGTGGTAGATTTGAGGACTAACGTTAAGAGTACTCCATCTTAAAACGTTCTTTGATCCCGACCCCATTGAAACCTTACCATGTATATGGTTTATGTGTATAAGTATGTATGTATAGAGCTTTCATAATGAGTAAGAGTAAATCCTATTTTCAAATGCCCCATATTACTGATCTTATATCTATTACTGTCATGTCTCTTCTTTCTATTGATTAATAGTCAGATGAAATAAAAAAAACACTAGAATAAACAATTGGAATGGCCAATTACAAACAAATAAAAACACATGACACCAAAAGCGGTGATAAGTGTTGCTGTAGAGAAAACTGTGTATATATATATATATATATATATATATATATATATATATATATATATATATATATATATATATATCGTACATGTATTGTATTAGTTTCTGTAAATGTAAATCCGTAGAAACTCCAGTGTTTATAAAAAGTGCTCAATAACAAGTAGAGCTGTTTATAAGTATACATTTTTATTTATACAAACATTATTGGTTACATATGTGCATACATGTTTCGGTTGCACTTTTCCCAGAAAGTCAACCTCATCAGACCAAGAATTTTCGAGAAATGGATGGATTTGAAGAATTTTCCCTCCTAAATAAATCTTTTTGGGGTTTAGTCATTTTCTATTTCTTATGAATTAGTATCGGATTACCTATTCCACTTGCTGACCATTTTTGCTAGTGGTAGTCCCTTTTATTACCCTTTATGGCGTCTCCATCACCTTTTCCTATCTGTATTTTATTGCTCACTATTTTCTGGGTTTCTTTAAACTCTTTAGCCTACCCATGTATACAAACTCACTTCAGTATAAATATCTTATCTATATATCAAGAATCACACATATATAAACAGACTCTAATAGATACCCAAATACAAATAAATAAACAGACATTGATATACATACACATCTAAACATGGACACACACACATATCCACTATCAATCAAGCACATATTCAAAATACATACGTGCTTATAAATATATTCTAGATGTATATTCAATACAAAAATAAATATATTCTAGATGTATATTCAATACAAAAATCCATACGCCTACACATACCCACACATATACAGCTATTTGCACCTACACACGCATATCTATACACACACACATATATATACACATATATACATATACATATATATATACACACGCACACACACATATACATGCACATATATACAGACATACATATACATATAAATATATATATATATATATACATATACATACATAAATCATATATGAGCATATTCGTAACATAGATATACACGCATACGCACACATACACTTTTAGTATAAATAGTTCCTAAAAATACGTACATATATGCACATATATATATATACATACACACACACTGACATATATATATATATACACATGTATATATATACACATATACACATACATACATACACACGCATACACACACATATACACAGTCGCCGACAGTTCACACCTCTACATATATACGAATGCAAATACATAAATACACACCTATACTTATACAAAGTGCACACAAATTAATATATACAAGCACATACCTAGAATATATATAAAAAACTAGACTATGCAAATATAAAAACGACAGACAAATGTATACGTGTATATTCATAGTCAGATATACACACCACACACACACAACGTACACATACACAAACATACGCACGCACAAGCCCACATACATGCATATATATACACACATACACACACATATATATATATATATACATATATATATATATATATATATATATATATATGTATACACACACACACACACACAAATACATACACATATATAAAGTAAACCCAGGCATATAAATATGTGCATTCATCAACGTATACGTACACAAGAAATGAATATCAAAATCGAAATAAAAATATAATGACATGAAAATACACCTTTTGCTGCAATATAAAATATCAGTCGAAGTACCTATACCAATACATACATATATATTTCAGTCCAATTATACACATCCACGTATGCACACATACACACACACTTATGCTTACCAATATATATACATACATACCTAAACCATACGATTCCAAATGTATACACCATTACAGACACAAGTATACTGTCATACTCGTATAACATAAATATATAATGTCATTATATATACGCACACAGACCACGTACACACATATGTGTATGTGCATACAAATACTCACATGCATGCAATCAAAATAGATTAAAATGTATACAAACATCCATATTTTAGCAATCAAAACCATTCATTATTGCTTCAATCTATCTCAGTTCAAAGGACTTGCATTTATACCTGCTATTGTTTTAATATAAAGATACAGCGTATGCAATTACAGTTAATTCTACACATGCCTACGTACATACATACAGACACATACACATGTACATATACACACATGTATGCATACACACATATACATACACACACATGCGATTACTATGTGTGTGCGCTGAGAACATTATTATAGGTTGATGTGTAGCATTTGTTGGATATTCTAGATTGTATATGTTCAAAATTATAAAGACATTATCAGAATTATAAAATACAAATACAAACAGAATAAGACATAAACAAAACCAAAATTAATAAAAAAATAAGAAATAAAAATACGAATAAAAAACGAATAAAAAAAAAAAATAAAAATATAAAAAAATATAAAAAATAAAAAATAAAAAAATAAAAAAATAAAAAATAAAAATAAATAAATAGATAAAAATTCAAATAAAAATAAAAATAAAAATAAAATTAGTATTAAAAATTGAATATGTGTTCCGCTAACAACGAAGTAACAGTCAGTAGAGTTTTTGATGATCTAAAATCTGCTTAGTGTGTGCTCCTTTAAATGTTTGCAGTTTAAACTCGTTTCGTTTGTAACGTTGCTTAATTTTCCCTATCTTTAAATTTTACAATTTCAATTTTCTCACCCAGGCATAAGAAACAGGGTGAGGTGAGTGATCTACATGTTTTTGCTTTCCTTATTATACTCCATCTTATTTTTGGGTTCTTTTTCTCATCTATCAATTTCCAGAAGTATCGGGACAGCGAAGTGTTACTGTATTTTTTATTTCTAAAGGATAATTTATGCATTTAATACTTATCCTTAAAACTTCTTGACATGCTTCCTATATAGAACTTACTGTCGCCAGGATTTTCAGTAGTGTAGATTTCCGCACGGTATATTACTGATGCGGTGACGCAATTTTTTTACAATGGACATTCATCCTGCCTCTGACAGTTACAATTGTTAGTGGTAGGATTCCCTCCAATATCGCTATTCGTATTCGTATCATTCCTTTTAAGTATTTTATTGTTATGTTTTTTAATTATTCTTTCTATGGTATCTTGCAACTATAGGTTAGTTTTAATGTATTCTTATTAAATAGCTTATGGAGTGCATTACTAGGTGGGAAGTGTTTGTCTATAAGTTGTAGAAATTTGCTACCAATTTTTGTTTTTAACACCATATTAAATGGGGGTGTGAACCAGATTATTTTCCTACCTCTGTTTTTAGATTTGCTAGCATTTGTAGTTGTATTCTTATATTTAATATCAGCATTTACGTACCCGTTATTCTTTAAGGCAGTATTGTAAATATTTTTATAGTTGTTAAACCTTGTCTCGTCTGATGAGTTATTGCTAATTCTACTTTCTATTGATATGGGTATGTGTTTAATTATTGAAAGAGGGTGGGTTGATTGTGGATGTATGTATATTGGGTTTGAGTTTTCTTTAATAAAGGGTTTATATTTGTTTTCAGTTAAGTTAAACGTAACATCGAGGAAGTTAACTTGTTTGACATGTCCGATAATTTCAACCTTAAATCCTAGTTTATTCATTTCTTTATGTATTATCTTTCTTATCTTGTCGCATTTTGCGCTAGTGGATTCCTTTACTACCATTAGACCATCATAACTATATAGACCTATGCCCCCTACATCTATCTTATTATTCATTGTTCTATTCCTTAATATATATAGTCCTACTAGATTAGATGCCTCGGCTGAATCTAACGAACCCATGGAAACATCAAAAGATCAGTTTTCTCTGTTTTTCGTCCATTGCTCACCGTTGCTAATTAGAACCGTGGAGACGCCATAAAGGGTAATAAAAGGGACAATCACTAGCAAAAAAGGTCAGCAAGTGGAATAGGTAATCCGATACTAATTCATAAGAAATAGAAAATGACTAAAGCCTAAAACGATTTATTTAGGAGAGACAATTCTTCAAATCCATCCATTTCTTGAAAATTCTTGGTCTGATGAGGTTGACTTTCTGGGAAAAGTGCAACCGAAACATGTATGCACATATGTAACCAATAATGTTTGTATAAATAAAAATTCATACTTATATATATATATATATATATATATATATATATATATATGTATATATATGCTATCTCATTTTTTAACACATCCCTTAACTCTGTGTATGTAATCATCCACCCTGTTTGTATGTATTTGAATTAAACATGACCAATAGTTTTACTATATCTAATTCTAAGCAATGCCTCTATGAGCATTTACTAAATGAACGACTCTCGTTCATAGCTACTTTACTGACTGTAAACACGTAAGTAAGTTACTTAACCACACCATAATACTACTTACTTCTATATCATCGATAATAGAAACTACAGACTGAATTGAAATTGAGAAAACATAGTTTTGGAGATACATTCTCCCAAGGGTCATTAGAATCAATACATTACGTTGATTAATTCTACTAAGTGTTAGGCGTGAAATATGTTATAGGTAATTATAAGGTTAGAGGTTTTGACTTGTTTATAATGAATAAAACATCTAATTATATATATATATATATATATATATATATATATATATAAATTAAGTAAAGTTTCGCACGAGCGTTAGAAAACTATCCACAACATGACGCTTGCTCCGCCTCTCGAGTAAGTGTACATAAGTTTCAATTCCTATATGTGGTGATTTCTCGCGGCCGTGTAATCAGGCGTTAGGCTCGTTATCCGAGGCGTAATCTACGTACTGCGCTCAAGCCCATGCGACCGATTTCAACCGCCACTCCTGAAACAACCCCGTCTTTATGTATAAAACATTTTAATATTTAAAAAATATTCATAGTAAATGCCCCTTTAAGATTTAATGGTGTTTATAGCTGAGGCCTGTTTTAAATTACAAGATTGTTGTCATCCTCCCATTTAGAAAAAGTTCTGCTCGCGCGTTGAACACTATCGACAACATGACACTTTGCCCCGCTTCTCGTGTAAGTGTACATAAATTTTAATTAGTATTTCTCGCGTCCGCGTGGGCTTGGGCGTTAGGCTCATGATTCTAGACTGAAAATACGAATTACGTTCGAGCCCATGCAACCGCTTGCAATCGCAACTACTGCAGTGAAACCGAATTGACGTCGTCTGTAGGCATAACACACTTTAATATTTAAAAAAATGTTTATTGTAAATGCCCCTTTAAGATGTGATAATCTTAATAGCACATTCCTGTTTGAAGTTGCAAGATTGTTGTTATCTTCCGATTAAATGAAATTCCGCTCGAGCGTTGAACACTATCGAAACATGACGTTTTCCCATGTCTCTCGGGTAAGTATACATTCATTTTAATTACGGTATGTGATGGTTTATCGCGGCCGTGGTTGCTAGGGTGTTGAGCTCGGGATTCTAGGCTGAACGTACTAACTGCGTTCGAGCTCATGTCACTCCTTGCAACCGTCACTACTGAACTGATCAGGGTAACAGAAAACCGTAACGATGTCGTCTGTAGGTATAGAACACTTTAATTAAACAAAAATATTTCATACATATACATATATATATATATGTGTGTTTATTATGTTTTTAATTACATATGTACATATACTTATATATGTGTTTGTATCATGTGGTTAATCACACACAGACACACACACACACACACATATATATATATTTGTCGCTCCTTGAAAGTAGAGCACTGTAATTGGTAGTATTAACACAGCATGACGTCACTTGCTTATAATGCATCATTCCTTCCCTTAATAGAAGTAGAATGCCTCGACGTCAAAGCCGCCGTTAAAGTGTTAAAATTATCATAGTTTACTCGCTGTTTACAATTGGCCCAGCGATTAGCGACGTCGGACTGGAGTTGAAAAATACTTGAGGTCCGGGGTTTCGAATCGCATGACCGGTAGTGAATAGTCATATCTCTATGCTGATGAGTCCCGATTGAAAAAGGACGAAACGTATACGTACATAGATAATAAACAATAACAAATATTTATTATATATATATATATATATATATATATATATATATATATATATATATATATATATAATGATATCGTTGTGTATTTGTACGTGGAACGTGTGAATGTGTCTATATATATGTTTGAGTGTATCTTTTCTTTTTCTGTTTAAAGACAAATTCTTATACCTGTCACTTTCATTCTTTATGTTTGTCACTGTTTCCACGAAAATAGAAAACATTAGGCAACAGCAAACGACGAGATAGACATTTAAATCGATCTATATGCTTGCGACTAAGCTTTGCCCGACAGGAAAACATTGTGATTTATTTTTGTTTCCCTTTTACTGAAGCACGAGAATATATTAAGTATCGTTTATTATAGATGAGATGCCCCCCCACCCTCTTGGCTCAACTGGCTATTGATTATGACAGTAATCCAATAAGTAACATCCTCTGTTTCCCCTGTATTGAGCTGAGAGAAGCCGCGATTTTAAATAGCCGGATTGTGCATCCCGAAAAGCGTTCACACTGGAAACCATATTGGCAATAAATTAAAACTTAATCTACCGCACAATTAGATTGTTTTCTAAAAAGATTATTGAGCTTTAAAACCATTTAGCTAATCGAGTTAAAATGAATAGCACCAGATAGAGTAAAAAGAATATTAAAGGAAATACTTTAAAAGGATATTTCTGATAAAATATTTACGAAAAGCTGATATTCATGTTCCTATTACTTATTCTGTTAGAATGAATATATATATATATATATATATATATATATATATATATATATATATATATATATATATATATATATATATATAATATTTATATATAAATATTAATTATTTATTACCTACAGACATCGATGTTTCATACTAACGCAATCTTCAGTGCAGGAAGTTTATTCTCAACGGTCGGCGGGCGCGAACTCCGATCACAAAACGCCATATATATGATATTGTATTTGTTTCTGTAGATGTAAATCCGTTGAAAATAAGGTGTTTATAAAAAGTGCTCAATAACAAGTAGAGCTGTACTTAAGTATAACCTTTTATTTATACAAACATTATTGGTTACATATGTGCATACATTTTTCGGTTGTACTCTTACAAGAGAGTAAACCTCTTCAGACCAAAGCAGACAGAGAAGTGAGATGGATTTGAAAAACTTCCAATTTAAATAAATCTTTTTTGGGGATAGGCTTTTGTTTTTATAAATTAGTGTCAGATTACATACATTACTTGTTAACTATTTCAATTAGTTTTTATCTTTTTTTATCATTTTTATTACCTACCTTCTTATTTTTTTGTGTTTCTATTGTGTTATTACGTACTTAGCCTGGATTCCTTTTTTCACTAATTAACACTATAATATGATATATATATATATATGTATATATATATATATATATATACAGGGTGTTTCAAAAGTCTTGGGAACATAACGATTTTTAATAACTCAAAAACTAAAATTGGTTGAAAAATAAAATTGGTACCGTTGGAAAGGTTAAAGTTTCAAGTTTTGTGGGGAATCTTCAAAGTTGCTCAATATGAGCACCATTCGTCACACGGCAGACATCTAGTCGATAGTCCATTTCCTGCCAAACGCGTTCCAGCATCTTGACGTCAATGGTTCCCACAACTGCCGTTACTCGAGCCTTTAGTTCGTCAATATCTCATGGAAAGGGCGGCACATAGACTTGTTGCTTGACAAAACCCCAAAGGAAAAAGTCACACGGGGTAAGATCTGGAGACCTAGGAGGCCAGGGC